>JANAVB010019800.1:28443893-28691393 GCA_029216955.1 Iris pallida | reverse complement strand
AAATTTTTAATTAAGTGACAAACTTGTAAATAAACTAAAATCAGATTTGAGCGAGCCCTTAGGGTCTGTTTGGCAATTATCGGGGTAGCGGTTATGGGATGTTTTTAGAGTATCGGAAATGAACGGTAATGAGCGGTCGGATTTTTTGTTATTTTAAGTAGTGGTTTTTAAGTCACTCCAATTCATGCTTGTTAATTTATTAACCAGATTGAAAAAGATTCAAAATGCATAGGATGCACAGCAGAGGTATGGGATTCTGTAGGAAAAAGGTTGAAAAAGATTTTTTGTGTACCTCTCTCTCTTCTAGAATGATGTGATGATACACACCAGATTCTATGAGATGCATAGCAGAGGTATGGGGTTCTATGGGAAAAAGATTTTCAAAGATTTTCTGTGTACCTCTCTCTCTCCTCTAGAATGATGTGATGATGCACACCAGATTCTATGGGATGCATAGCAGAGGTATGAGGTTACGTGGGAAAAAGATTTTCTGTGTACGTCTCTCTCTCCCCTCAAGAATCATGTGATGATGCACACCCGATTCTATGGAATGCACATAAGAGGTATGGGGTTCTATGTGAAAAAGATTTTATGTGTACCTCTCTCTCTCTCTCCTCTAGAATGATCTGATGATGCACACCAGATTCTATGGGATGCACAGTAGAGGTATGGGGTTCTGTGGAAAAAAGATTGAAAAAGATTTTTTGTGTACCTCACTCTTTCTCCTCTAGAATAATATTTTCTGTGTACCTCTCTCTCTCCTCTAGAATGATGTGATGATGCACACCAGATTCTATACGATTCACAGCAGAGGTATGGGATTCTGTAGGGAAAAGGTTGAAAAGATTTTCTATGTACCTCTCCATCTCTCCTCTAGAATCATATGATGATGCACAACAGATTCTATGGGATGCACACCAGATTCTATGGATGTACAACAGAGGTATGGGGTTCTGTAGGAAAAAGATTTTCAAAGATTTTCTGTGTACCTCTCTCTCTCCCCTCTAGAATGATGTGATGATGCACACCAGATTCTATGGGATGCACAGCAGAGGTATGGGGTTCTGTGGGAAAATGGTTGAAAAAAATTTCTGTGTACATCTCTCTCCTCTAGAATGATGTAATGATGCACACCAGATTCTATGGGAAGCACAGCATAGGTATGGGGTTCTGTGGGAAAAAGATTGAAAAAGATTTTCTGTGTACCTCTCTCTTTCTTCTAAAATGATGTGATGATGCACTTGGATAAATCGATGACAGAGAGAGAGGGTCCCTCTTATGGCGAGTGGAGAGAGAAAGAAAGTGTTTTAGATTTCTTCTTCATGAGTGAAGAGATGAGAGTGAAAGAGCATCATCAGATGAGAAGAGAGAAGCACACCAGATTCTTTCAGAACTTGGCAGGATTGTTATAACATCCTGAAAAGTAAATATATAGCTATTTGCCTGAGTACTAACTTTTCTCTTGAGCAATTAGTAAAACTTAATAGTTAAACGGACGAAGAACTTAATCTTTGTAGACTTTGTGATATATTTTCTTAGGAAAGAACTTGAAACAAGAAGATTATATGCCTAGACACAATCCTTCGGATGGTTTCAAATTTTCCAAACAAAGTTGATTACCAAGTCATCATTATGTCAAAAAAATAGTAAGTTTATCTTTAATTGACACCGACTCCAAAAAAAAATGAGAAACTTGAAATCAAGATTGGGGAAGGGATAGCCGGAGGGTTGGGTTGTCCTATTCAGAACTAATTTTGGTTGTCCGTCCTTCGTCCTTAATGGAAGCCGGTTCTGGTGGTCATCTGTGAGTCTGTGACCTTGACCTTTGGTCGAATAACGATGAGCTGGGGGGTTTGTTCAAGCCCCAAGTCATGTACGGCTTACATAAACATAATATACACTTTGTTATGACGTTTCTCTTATTAGAACACAAAAGATGTTTGTACATGGCTTAATAGGTTGTTCATTGTTTGTTCAGGAATATTTTGTAATTGTTAAAATTGATGTCGCTATAAACAAGTAACTCCAAAATTTGATAAAGGTTAAGATTTCTATATCTATACCTTCTTCTTTTTTACAATTTTCAAATGACGAGCTAAACTATATCTATGAAAACCATATTAGAGTTTCTAAGGGTCTATTTAGATAGGTGAGAGTGCATTGAAAATGACTTGAAACTGTCACGTTCATTACAAGTGATGGTTGGTCTAGACAATTTCAGTATTTGGATATTTCTTGCAACTTCATTGCAAGTGGTTGTGATATGACATTTTCATTACAACTGAAAGTTTGTTGTAGACAATATCAGTATTTGCCTTCAAGTTTTATTCTTTTGGAACTCTTTGATTTTATTCTTTTTAATTTCTTAAGAGTCTCTAAATGTGTTCAAGCTATGTAAACAATTTCTATGAATCTCTAAATATGTCTTAAAAAGTTCAAGACATTCTTTTACAACTAAGTTAATAATGTGGCAAGCACACCTAACATGTGTTAGTCCCGAAGCTTGATTAAAGATGGTAAAACATATGCAACAGAGATCTACGATGATATAAAAACCAAATAACCCGATTACAATATGGAGGAGGGAAATAGAGAAGAGAAGATCTCTCGTTCTTCCTTGCAAATATGTTGCAATTGGGACAGAACGAGTTACAATAATCTAGAGAAAGATTAGATGAAGAACAGTTATTGTGGTGTCAAAACACCGTTGCTCAAAGCAAGATTCGCCCCACACGATCTGCTTCCAGGAACCAGCAAGTTTGAAGAACTTGTGGAACGCTCGAAGTCACCTCTGTTCTGACTCCTCGGATGGAATTGCAATGACGGCAGCACTCTCTTTCTTCTTTTCGGACTTATATTTTCGTAGTACCCAAAAAGAAGGCCAGAAGAGAGTATATATAGAGAGAGGGTGGAAACCCTAGCCGCCTCTTCAGTTATGGAAAGATTGAATCAAATTCCAAAAAGATAGCAACGAGATTAATTCAAATCCCACAAAGATAGCAACGAAATTTATTCAAATCCCACAAAAAGTGGATCTGAATTAATCGTATTGAATCAGTCTTTCCATAACTGACTTGTAGTCTGCACAGTCAGCGGAGCCCTCCATGCGGCAGCAACAGCAGCAGCAGCCTGGCCGCATGAGCCGCATGGCCTCATGGCCGCATGAACCGCATGAGCCGCATGAGACGCATGAGCCACATGAGCCGCATGAACCGTATGAGCCGCATGAGCCGCATGGACCGCATGAGCCGCATAAGCCGTATGGACCGCATGGACCGAATGAGCCACATGGACCGTATGGACTGCATGGGCCGCATGGACCACATGGACCGAATGAGCCACATGAGCTGCATGGGCCGCATGGCTGCTGACGTGCTAAGTGCGCCAACAAAATGCCATATTACGCCTCATGAGCCCATGAGCCCGAGTCCGAGTTCGAGTCCGAGTCCAAGTCGCTAAGCCCCTTTGGGGCTTAGCTCCAAATGGAATTAATCCAAGAGAATGACAAAAGCATTAATGCTTAATCCTTGGAGACTTATTCTTACCTCCTAGTAAAATCACCCACATGGTTCCCTCCTTAGGGTCACCACCCCATGTGCATCTCTCAACAATACAACCAAGTATATATGTTGAGATAACTCATGGTGCATTTTCGATGTGGGACTAAAATTTTACAAGGCATGTTGAGAGAAAGCTCTCTCTATGTAAAGAAAGTACCAACAATCTCCCATATATCACAACATATATATGTGTCCAGGGTTGAGCGTTCCCCACAGTAACTATCCATTTTGTATTAGGATAGATGTCGCTGACGACTTGAATCTTCCCGCATGGGTTAAATAACAATGTGATACAAGAATGGACTACGCCTTGAATTCTGTACCACAATTGTAATTTTTCCCACTCACAAAGTGTAGTTACGTGTGCTTCTGGCTACACATTAAAGGCCCTGTGCCAGCCTGGTTTCAATGTATAATTTTGGGCGTCTACAAGTTTACCCTCAAGAGACGGCCTGATATCTCTTTTCATACACTATAGGTGAGTTCTTTATTAAAGAGATATGGCATGAAGCCTTGCGCTTCCTTGCGGTGCTACGCCGCTATGACATGGCCCGAAGCCGAGGCATTACCCCTACCTAGGAACCTCATCGTAGTGTCATACTACTGTAGCATGAGGTCTCAGCCTCTTTGTAGTGCCAATCTACTCAGCATGAAGCCTAAGGCTTCCTTGCGGTGTTACGCCGCAACAACATGGCTTGCAATACCGAGGCTTTACCCCTACCTGGGTACCTCATCGTGGTGTCGTGCCACTGTAACATGGGGCCATCCTTCCCTTTGTAGTGTTGTCTACAACTCTTTAATTACGTCATACAGCATTAGGCTACCTGCCTATTTGCGGTGCTACGCCGCTATGACTTGGCTTACAAAGCCGAGGCATTACCCCTACCTGGGAACCTCATGGTGGAGTCACCCCACTATAGCATAGAGTTTCACTCCTTGTAGTGCTGCTCTACCGTGCTTCCTGAAAAGCACACCAGGCATTCACTCTGTCTGAGAACTCATTAAGGCATTTAAGCCATCCTTCCACAGGATCTATTTTTTTCGCAGAAAATATATAGTAGACAACAGTGGTTATGGGTCCGTATCCCTTCCATGTTCCAGAGAACAAGTACCCACTGTTTCCTGATAGTTTCCCAGTCAGTGATCCTCCTTTGAACCAAAAGTTAGATGTCTAGTAGATTTTTCTTTGAACTAATAGCATAAAACTTTATGGTAGGATTACAAAGACACACTATCAGAATGCCTTCAAGCCCATTTTACAAGCTGTATCATCGACCAACTGGCGCTTGAGGCCCTTTGTGAACGGATCTGCCAGGTTCTCCTGACTTCGAACATCAACCACTGCAATTACACCTCTTTTGATAAGATCGTGTACTGCCCTGTGCTTCAACCGCATAGTCCTCTTCTTCCCGTTGAAGAGGTCATTTGATGCCACTGCCGCAGTCGCCTGGTTGTCACAGTATATTGGTATCGCCGGTATCTGAGCCCCAACCACTGAAAGATCATACATGAGCTTCCGAAGCCATCCTGCTTCATCTGCTGCAGATTCAAGTGTATAGAATTCAGATTTCATAGAGGAACGAGAGAGTATAGTCTTCTTCTTCGACTTCCACGATATAGCAGCTCCACCCAAGGAAAAGACATATCCACCTGTGGATCTTTTGCTCTTCACCTCTGAACACCAGCTAGCATCACTGAAGCCTTCCACTACTGTCGGATACCCATTGTAGTGTAGTACGTATGTCTGAGTCTACTTGAGATATCTCATCACCCGCTTCACAGCTTTCCAGTACTCAACCCCTGGGTTGCTTGTGAACCAACTCAGCATTCCCACGGCAAAAGCTATGTCTGGCCTTGTGGCAGTGGTTGCGTACATCAAGCTTTCGATAATGCTAGAATACTCCAGTTGCCTGACGCTTTCCCTCGAGTTTGGCTTCAGCTTCTGATTACACCTGTATGGCGTATCGATCCCTGGAAGATCCTTATACCCATAGCGTGTGAGCATCTTCTCAATATAGTGAGATTGTGACAGCACTACTCCAGTGTCTGTCCGGATGATCTTTATGCCCAAGATGATATCTGCATCCCCAAGTCCTTCATATTGAACTTGGTTGAGAGGAACTTCTTTGTCTCTGTGACACAACCTATATCCGTACCTAGGATTAGCATGTCGTCCATGTACAGACAAACGATGACTCCTCTTCCATCAGCAAACTTTGTGTAAACACATTTGTCCGTCTCGCTGACTCTGTAGCCGTTTGACCTAATAACTTTGTCAAACTTCTCATGCCACATCTTGGGAGCTTGCTTCAAACCATATAATAATTTTACCAACTTGCAGACTTTGTCTTCAAGACCTTTGACGACAAATCCATCTGGCTGTTGCATGTAAATCTCTTCGGTCAGCTCTCCATTCAGGAATGCTATTTTTACATCCATTTGATGTATCACCAACTTATGTATAGCTGCTAGAGCGATTAACATTCTGATGGTGGTCATCCGAGCTACTGGAGCGTACGTGTCAAAGTAGTCTATCCCCTGTTTCTGAGAAAATCCCTTGGCTACCAGTCTGGCCTTGAACTTGTTAATACTTCCATCTACCTTCATCTTCTTCTTGAAGATCCATTTACATCCGATGGTCTTTTCTCCTTCAGGTAGATCTACCAACACCCATGTGTTATTGGAGGTGATAGAGTCAAACTCGTCATTCACTGCCTCCTTCTAGAAGAAAGCATCTCTGGTCTTCATTGCCTCATCATAGGTAAGTGGATCTGCTTCCACATGATAGGTGACAAAGTCATTTCCGAAATCTTTCGTTCTCCTCACTCGCTTAGCTGACGGCTCTGCGAGTTCTGGTACAAGAGTTGTTTCATCAACAACAGCTTCTTCTTGGACTACTGGCCTATATGAGATTTCAGTCTCATTTGTACCTATATCATTTTTTGGAATGTCCGAAAGAACAATATTTTTGTCTTTTGCAAACTTGTCTTCAAAGAATTCAGCATCGCGAGATTCGATGATATGATTTGACTCAATATCAAGAAATCTCCTAGCATCACTCTTCTCGACATACCCCAAGAAGAGCGCCTTCGTAGTCCTTGTCCCTAGCTTCTGAATCTTCAGATCTGGGAGCTTCACATACGCCAAACACCCCCACACTCGAATGACATTCAAGTTTGGTCTGACTTTGAACCAGAGTTCATGAGGAGTTACATCCGAAGTTGCATATGACACTCTATTCAGAATGAAAGTGGCCGTTAATGCAGCTTCTCTCTAGTAGCATTTTGGAAGACCTGCAGTGAACAGCATTGAATTCACCATTTCTGTTAATGTTCGATTCTTCCTCTCTGCTACTCCGTTGGATTAAGAAAAATATGGAGCAGTAGTCTCACATATGATTCCATGTTCTTTACAGAACGATACGAAGTCATGAGACCTGTACTCCCCACCTCGATCACTTCTCAACCTCTTGAGTTGTTGTCCAGTCTGTCGTTCAGCTTCGGCCCTGAACTCTCTGAACTTTTCGAAGGCTTCGTCTTTAGACTTGAGCAAGTAGACGAACGCGTATTTTGAGAAGTCGTCAATGAAGGTTATAAAATACTTTATCCCGGCCTTCGTGGAGAAATATTTGAAGTCACAGATATCGGAGTACACCAACTCCAGAAGATCTGTGCTTCGATTGACCCGATGAAAGGGTTTCCTGGTGATCTTCGTCTGAGCACACACTTCACACTTCTCCACCTTACCCCCACATTTGGAGATAAGTCCTAGACTAGACATTTTGTTAATTCTTTTACAATGAACATATCCTAGTCTATTATGCCATAACTCAAGAGAATAATCAGAAAATGCAACTGCATTAATGTCATCAAACTGGTTGACAAGCTAAATTTTAAACATTCCTTCGGTTTGATAAGCCTTCCCGAAGTACGTTCCCTTCTTGGACATCACCATCTGACCAGCATTGATGTCCAACCTCAAGCCTGCGTTGCATAGCAGGCTCCCAGAGATCAGGTTCTTGGCAATCGCAGGAACATGCTTCACACCTTGAAGCGTCAGAGTGTTCCCAGAAGTGAGTTTCAGTTCCACGGTCCCGATCCCCAGAACGTCAGCTTGGGCCTGGTTTGCCACGACAACCTTCTCAGATATCGGCTGGTACATGACGAACCATTCCTTGCCAGTATAGACATGGCAAGTCGCACCAATATCTATCCACCAGTCAGAGTCAACCCCCACAGTTGTGACCTGTGCGATCATAGCAACAAAGTTAGAAACCAATGAAACCTTATTAGGCTCACCTTTCTCTGATTGTTTAGGCTTAGATCTGCATTCACTCTTATAGTGGCCTTTCTTGCCACAATTATAACAAGTCACGTGGGACTTAGTCTTCTGTTGCTTGAATGAAGGACCCTTCACTTTTAGATTAGTGAAGTCCTTCTTCTTGGGATGAGAAGCCGCCTGCTTCCCCTTGTGATCTCTCGTCTGCACTAGATTGGCTTTAGCCAACTGTTTGGACAGAGTGTCTACCTTCTGTTGGGAACGCATCTCGTCCACAACATGGATCTCTTGAAGTAGATCTCCCAAGCTAATGTCTAGCTTCCTCCTGAGCATCCTTGCATAGAAGGTACTCCACCCAGCAGGAAGTTTTGAGACGATCCCTCCAACGACAAACTTGTCGGAAAGGGGCATCTCTTCGTCTTACAGTTTCTAACGCAGCTTCAGAAATTCCTTCACCTGTGGCAACATGGACTTCTCGTCCTCAAAGAGCAATTTGTGATATTTTTCAACCACAAACATCTTGCTCCTGTTCCTGTCTTCTTCATACAGTTTTTCCATAGACTCCCATATGTCTCTGGTAAGTTCCTTCTTCGAGTAGGATTCTGCTAGGGAATCCTCCATAGCATTCAGGATGAGAAGCCTGCAGATGCTATTTTCCCTTCTCTATTTGGCCTGGAGTTTGGTGGCCGCATTGATTGCGGCAGTAGATCCAGTGTCTGGAACAGAGGGTTCTTCCTCCAACCGAACATGATCAACGTCTTTGAGTTGAAGAGTTAGATAGACCTTCCTCTTCCAGACTTGATAATGCTCTCCATCAAACTTTTCCAACTTGCAGTAGTCCGATTGGATGAGCAAAGCATTAATGTTTTCCATCTATAAGGATCTTGCTTTGAGATTGTTAGTCCCGGGGCTTGATCAAAGATGGTAAAACAGATGCAACAGAGATCTACGATGATATAAAAACCAAATAACCCGTTTACAATATGGAGGAGAGAAATAGAGAAGAGAAGATCTCTCGTTCTTCCTTGTAAACGTGTTGTAATTGGGACAGAACGAGTTACAATAATCTAGAGAAAGATTAGATGAAGAACAGTTGATGGGGTGTCAAAACACCGTTGCTCAAAGCAAGATTCGCCCACACGATCTGCTTCTAGGAACCAGCAAGTTTGAAGAACTTGTGGAACGCTCGAAGTCACCTCTGTTCTGACTCCTCGGATGGACTTGCAATGGCGGCAACACTCTCTTTCTCCTTTTCTGATTTATATTTTCGTAGTACCCACAAAGGAGGCCAGAAGAGAGTATATATAGAGAGAGGGTGGAAACCCTAGCCGCCTCGTCAGTTATGGAAAGATTGAATCAAATCCTAAAAAGATAGCAACGAGATTAATTCAAACCCCACAAAGATAGCAACGAAAATAATTCAAATCCCACAAAAAGTGGATCTGAATTAATCGCATTGAATCAGTCTTTCTATAACTGACTTGTAGTCTGCATAGTCAGCGGAGCCCTCCATGCGCCAGCAGCAGTAGCCTGGCCGCATGAGCCGCATGGCCTCATGGCCGCATGAACCGCATGAGTCGCATGAGCCGTATGAACCGCATGTGCCGCATGAGCCGTATGGATCGCATGGACCGAATGAGCCGTATGGACCGAATGGACCGAATGGACCGAATGGGCCGCATGAGCCGCATGGACCGCATGGACCGAATGAGCCGAATGAGCCGAATGGACCGCATGGGCCGCATGGACCGAATGGACCGAATGAGCCGCATGGGCCGTATGGCTACTGACATGCTAAGTGCAAAGTGCGCCAACAAAATGCCACATTACGCCATATTACGCCTTATGAGCCCATGAGCCCGAGTCCGAGTCCGAGTCCGACTCGCTAAGCCCCTTTGGGGCTTAGCTCCAAATGTAATTAATCCAAGAGAATGACAGAAGCATTAATGCTTAATCCTTGGAGCCTTATTCTTACCTCCTAGTAAAATCACCCACATGGTTCCCTCCTTAGGGTCACCACCCCATGTGCATCTCTCAACAACACAACCAAGTATATATATGTTGAGATAACCCATGGTGCATTTCCGATGTGGGACTAAAATTTTACAAGGCATGTTGAGAGCAAGCTCTCTCCATGTAAAGAAAGCACCAACAACATGTAATAATCTACCTTTTAAAATAGGCTGAAAAAGTAAAGACACTGAATTTATAGCAGAAGTATTATTACTAGCATTATCGAAAGATACAAATAATATGTTATTGTGAATATCAAAGTGACGCTGGTGTTTTGAAATAAAACCTGCAATTGCAGAGCCCGTGTGTGAAAATTCCAAAGTTTTCAAACAATCGATGCATTTTTGCAACATCCGTTGTAAATCTATGTAGTGTGTCGTGATACAAATATAATCATAATTTCGTTTACTTGTCCAAATATCAGAAGTAATAGATATTTTATTAACATGCAAAAATATTTCTTTTAAAGCAACTCTTATTTCTTTAAAAAGTCTAATAGCCTCTAGCCAAAGAGAACTTATTCCTCTATTCTTTTGAAGACTGACCGAAAAGAAGAGAAGCTTTATGAGAAAGGAGAGAGTGGTTCGCAAAAAATTAATGTATCTGCACTTCTTTGGACCTCTCCCTCCTCTTACTTCAAGAGAAAGTTATGTCTCATACCTCTGCTCCATGTACCTCTTCATGGGAAATGAGAGGGAATCACTTCCTGAGAAAGGAGAGGGAATGAGGAATGAGTCGAGGTGTGAGAAAAAAAGTAACGATAAAGTTGCGCCTAGCAGTACTATATTTATTATAATGATTTCTTAAAAAATACTTATTATAATGATGTTGTCTACTGATTAAACTTTTTCGTTGATTTGTTTTTACCTGGATCAAGTTAGAAATGCATAAATGTATAAGCTAGTATTTTTCTTTAAGTTGTTTTCTCTATAAACAATGGAATATAATAAGTTTGGTTGAATATCGGACTGATGTAATTCAGTATGTGTTCTATAATAGATCATAATAATTAATTCCAAAGATCTATGAATTAGTCCATAACCAGATAAACAAAAATGCATCTTCTTGGTTTCTCCCACATTTGTATAAGTTTATTTTCTATTTCCAATGATACTTTTCAAAGATTAACCCATTCTTTTTCTTATTTTGCAAAACAAAAAATGCTCAAGGGATCAAAAAAATGAGCAGGCTATCTCGATCAAATTAATTTTGCTTCCTTTGGAGCGAAAGACTTTTATCCATTTATGAAAAAAAATGTCATGCAGAAGACCAACGGTCTGTTATGGCGCAACAGCGCAATCTAACATTGATGCTCGTTATAATTAGGATAATTAAGTAATAAATAAGAGAAATAATTAGTATTTAAATAGTTTATTTCATTCGTAATTAATATTTAGTTAATAAAAATAGTTTTGTTAATATCAATTATTAATTTTAATCATTATATTATTTTGTTAATAAATAATTAAATTATATTTACCAACTTATAATGCAATTTTTGACTTTTGTTGTTAAAGAAAACTTGTTCTAGAATTACATGGGATAAGAAAGTGCATGGACCTTTTGGGCCTAGTACTTTCATCCTTCACTATTTTTATAAATGAAAGGAATATTATGGCTCCATGGTTCGATTTACTGATGTTCTGCCACTAGGACATAGTCTTATGTCTCTCTTCCGTAATCATAAGAGTGCTAGAAATTAAGCTTGTTGATTCATGAGATGAAGAACATAAAAAAATTGCGGAAGCGTACCTAAATCCATTGTCTTGGCTTGACGGATCTTAAAGTAGACATCTCTTTATGGGGTTTGATAACCCTAATGAATACATATGTTTATATGTTTTAATATTTCCAATTTGGCCCCTCATCAAATTATATTTATCTCCTATCTACACATTAATTCCATGACAATTAAACCCTTAAGCCAATTTTCCAAATAGACCACTTTAATTTGGCTTAATTATTTAGATAGCCCAACACAATTAATTTTACATGTGTGGCCTATATTATTGAATAATTCCAACAATTGCCCACAGGGTCACATATGTAACCTTATAATTGTGTTGACCTTAGTGAGCTCGTAAATTGCTATCTTAATCCTTAGGGTATATCTGGACAATCTCGTCCATTAACCATATCAACATAGGATCAAAGCGGCATTCGTCACATATAGCATAACTAAACCATCAATGGTCACATATACCAATATAGCTAAACGACATTAGATCAATCATGGATACGTAGCATGAAAATTACACGCAATGTGATCAATACATGTCTATTTCCAACTGGTCCTCATTAACTTTAGTGAGATCAAATACTTTAACATAATAAAAACAGAATGAACTGAATTTTCTATATATCTGACCAGATAAATATCCAAAATACTTTAATGTCACGCCCCGCTCCCGCATGAGCGATCGTCCTCGCTAAGGCGTGATGCCGCATGGGCCTAGGTTGCGCCCGTACAAGGCTAATCCCAGAAACGACCGATTTGAGCAAGGCCACAGAGTCGCATAGAGTGTCCCTATTTGCAGCAGAAAGTAAACGAACACAAATTGAAGCGAATTCCAACTCTTTATTGATTTTCAAGAAGTTTACAAGCGGCGCTAGGCCGAGTTTTCAAGTCTCTCAAGCTCTCTCTCTAAAACATAAAAGGCGTGCCAAGTGGCTTACAAGATGGAATGATTCATGGCGATGTTCTGATACATTATGTCATGTATATGGTGCTTCAGCTTCTTGCAACGTTCTAAGGCCCCAGAGTTGGCTCCGCACCTTAACACGTTCGATGGAAGCTCCACACCCGCCGGCGTCTCCTGCATCCTGCAAGCAGACTGTGGGGTTATCAGTACATTGTTATGTACTGGTGGAGAGGCTAGCTCACCCACAATACTATTATTACCAAACACGTTCTATTTATTTTTGTGCATCTCTATCATTCATTGTCTTTCTAATCATGCCTTAGGATCAATTTCATGGCATATTTCATAGCCTATCATGTGTTGCCAAATTCAAGTGTGTGCATGGAAATACATGCATGACTTATCCAGACTTACCGTCCGGCCTTCCCTGTCCAAAGTAAACCAAGTTAGACAATAATTCATATATCTCAACTAAACATGATTCACATAAACATTCAGTGTCAAGGGCGTGTTCCTGCCTCATGATTCTAGCGAGTCGTAGGCGTGTTTCCTAACTCAATCTCACGAAGTACTCTTTATCCTTTGGTGTGTTATATTTCAAGCCTGTTCAGAAGGTACTTTATTTAGTTAACTTAGACCACTTTGTTCAATGCAAGGACTTGCACGTGGATTGCCACCAGCAAAGCCCACTTAACTCTATATGTACCGGTCACTGGCATCACAAGCCATTTTGGACCCTTTTTTCCTTGGTATTTCATAACTATTCAGAGCGTGCGGGCTAGTACACGTTGATAGTGTCTTGAAATACCCTGCACTTACGTCCCCCGGGTGACCAAGCCCACACCCAGGCAACCCGTAAGCCCCCTTTGATTTCTGCCTAAGCCGGCAACGATCCTCCCTTTGATCATGCTGCGGAAATCCGTTATATCGCCCACCTCCCATATACGAGGGGATTGTCGACGACCATTTCGTATTATTTGTCCTTTTAACTTAACGGCTGTCTCCGAGCCGTAGGCTAACCCTTAGCCATAATACGTTATCGACCAGGTTGGCGTCCGTGGAGCGCGGGTAGCGAGCCCCGTTGTACGTGCCCGTCATACCTGTCGCTAACCATTCCTTCCTTTCTTATCTTTTATTTATTCTTTCTTTCCTTTTTTTCACTTGTCCATTCGTTTATTGATTCATTCACATATTAATTTATACATTCATCGATTCATTCATTCACTTATTCATTCACTCATTCATTCATACATTTTTGCAACTCCCCTTGCGGGAGTCGCCTTGGCGACCCATCGGTCCCATAGTCTTTCAATGTTGTTATACTCTACTCGGAACGACTATATTAATAGTCTTCCGTTTTATTAATGTAAACCATTCATTGTTTTATTATTGAACGCATAAGGGACTTGCACGAAAGCTTGTGCCTTAGCACGAGCGTGGAGCACGGTGCGAGAGTTCTCACATTTTCCATATTCTTTTCCATATTCTATACAAGCATACAAGATAGGATTATTCCCTTAGCTAGGTGCGTTGAGTCATTTATTAGCATGCGCGGTGTTATCGCCTAGCGATTTTAGCATTAGTGTCCGTATTGTTATGTGTCTAGGCTAAGCAAAGACGGGTTCATCAGAGCCACCCACCTTAGCGATGTTCGCATCGGTCGAGCGATACTCCGAGCGTGCCTTTAAAAGTCTAAGTTTGGATTTATCTTTGACGGACCAATGTAAGCCTTGCATCGATTCTTCATCAGGTCGATGCCAACTCTTCGGGTCGACGGCTCATTTGAGTCGTTGCACTTGTCGTTTGAATCGGCGTTTCGCTAGGACGGAGCGGGTCATTACATAATACACCACTCAAAACAAGTCTCATTCTCGAGACTTCTTGAGTTCAGGTCATCCTACCGTTCCCTAACTCGTGTCGTCGTATTTCCTAGACAATTCTATCGAACGGCTCTATCGTTCGATGGCATCGAATTATTCTCGGTTATCCTTCCAAGTTTTATGTTACATGCGTTTGGTGAATTTTATGGAATGACTGTCCATTGAATTTAGACTTGATGGTACTTATTCAATTGTCGTTCATGCGTATCTCAACACCTACTTGCAGTTGCATTCGAGTTCATTATATCGCTGCATGGGGACTGTGCACATATTCAAGGCGTCTCCCGAATATGTACATTTCAACCAGGCTTAGCGATTAACGAAGTCGGACAAGCTACTCGTGATAGTTTTGATTTGCCGATCGTTTTACTAACTTCGATTTAAAACCGAACTTGCGTGCATCTCACTATCGTTTATCTTGATCCTCGAGATGATCCGATTCGTTTCTCAAGCGTTCTTGTCTATGAAATCAATACAATTTCTTCTTCTTAGCGGAGTCGACCAAGTCTTAAGTACCTTCCGTCCGATTCAAGACCAAGTATTGCACTATCATCGAGAACGTCTTCCTATCAATGACTCAATTCGTTATCCCAACTTTACTTGCGCATCATCCTTTCCTATCATTCGCTTTATTTAGGGCCAATCTCGTCGTCGTTCATGCACACTCCCTGTTCCCCGTCCTACTCTAAGTCTTGCTGTCCAAGTCTATCGTCCGTCCAGACGATACTTTAAGGTTAATCACATAAGTTCAATCACTCGGCATAGGGTCCTCCGCCTATCCGCTAGGTCAGCTCACAGGGTCATAGTTACAAGTCAAGTCCGTGGCTCATCGTACAAAGGTCGTTGCACGACGCTCGCCCCAAATCCTATGGTTAAACCATTTGTTAGTTTGTACGGGAGTATTCTCTACCCAAGTTCGTTTCACTCAAATTTCTAAATATCGAGCAACGTTCACCCTATTCGCATCAACACATTCTCCGCTCCAAGTCTGAGCTCGTTTAGGAAAGTCATCCTACGATAGGTTGCCCTCAATCAAATCCTTGACATGTTAATATCGTGCGTCCGCACTAGCAATTATCGTAGTCTATCTCTTCAAGTATGTTTGATACAATCCACCTATCCAATTCACGTAGTCGATCACAAGGTCGTCTAGCCTTGCCATATGTCGCGCCCCGATCTCACGCAAGTCTGATTATCCACGACGGAAATGAATCACCATGTCAACATTCTCGCAGAATAATCGTTCTCATCGGAACGTAACTCTTGTGTTGCGTCTAGACTTACTCATTTTCGATACGCGGATTGGGCCTACTCAATCCTCAACTTTACTTCGCCGTCTATTATACGTCCAATCAATCCTCAAATTCACCTTCGCTTCAAACCACAAGTCGTAGCAATCAAAATTGCCATGTCAAGGTATTTCGAGTTCGATCATTCCCGCTGGACATGAATCACCATGCTAACGCTCACGCAGAATGATTGTCCCAAATCCGACGTGACGCATGTGTGAGGCTGGAGTTGCGCTCGCGCAAGACAAGATCGTTGTCGTTGTGGTTATCATCGAACAATCAAGTCACTTTCCTTCCTCATTCCAAACATTCACCTCTATCAAAATTCCCCAACATAGTATCCTTCAAAATAATATCTTCAAACACGATCATCATTCATCGAATCAGAGTACCCCCGAGTTATCGTACATCGATCTTTGATACGCCACAATACCACCGATAATGTACATAACCTGACGATCTTCCTTTTTGCAACGAATTCCAAGTCGTGCAACTTAATTTCCTCAATTCATATTGTCGCGTGCTAACTCTTCATCGGACAACATCTATTCCAAATTCTTAGTCATTCTCGTATCTCCAAACCAATGTTTTGCATGCACGCTATCTTCCGATCGTGCTATCTTCGATCTCGTCCATGGGTATTTCACCTTAACTTAAGTTTCAATCCATTCGACTAAATTCTAAATCGCATGCACGATCCACTACGTTTCCTCGACCAAGACCTTGATTCGTTTCGTAATTCACACTACACATTCTTAATTCGTCCGAACGATATCTCGTTTGAGACTATCGAAGTCAAAGCCAACTAAGCGTTACTCGTTCTAAGGCTTTGCGCAATATCATCGCTTGCCGACATACTCGTTCTATCCGTAAATCCTCTAGTCTCGCTCGAACAATTTCTATAACGTCCATACACCACTCAGGATTCGAGCCACTCGATTAGTCGTCGACACTCACTCTTATTCTTCTTCGAAACTATCATATACACCACTCGGAATCAAGTCATTCTACAAATCCTTAAAAGATCATTCGATTCCCGATCGATGTGTTCAATCGCGCGTTTGCCCATTCCTCAAGGTCTAAGAACCATCTCTCGTGCTCGCTTTAGCGTTGGTCAAATAGTGTCTCTATTAACATACGTTCTAAGTCTCACTTATTCTCGTCCGAGACCAGCAGGTCTAGGTGCGCGATACTCGGCACAACTTAGCCGAAAGGATACGTGCATAACCGTCCCGTTCGAACTATACTTCGGTCTCGTGTACTCGTTCGCTATTTTCAGCGTAAGGTTAATCAGGTACGCACTGCATTTGCTAACTCTTAGCATTTTGGTTTCTTCCAACTTAAGTCCGTCGCGGTTTGGCATAAAGGCCTTCGCCTATCGATTCTATTCAACCGAGTACTCGTACGAGCTTTTGAAAAAATTAGACATATTGTATGGAACATCCCAAGGCACAACGAGAGAGAGAGCGTACACTTCTTTTGTTTCAAAACGATCTTTCAAAACTGAGAAAATCGAAATAAAATCCAAGGACGTAAAGTCGTGCTCTGATACCAATCTGTCACGCCCCGCTCCCGTAGGAGCGATCGTCCTCCCTAAGGCGTGATACCGCACCGGCCTAGGTTGCGTCCGTGCAAGGCTAATCCCAGAAACGACCGATTTGAGCTAGGCCACAGAGTCGCACAGAGTGTCCCTATTTGCAGCAGAAAGTAAATAAACACAAATTGAAGCGAATTCCAACTCTTTATTGATTTTCAAGAAGTTTACAAGCGGCGCTAGGCCGAGTTTTCAAGTCTCTCAAGCTCTCTCTCTCTCTAAAACATAAAAGGCGTGCCAAGTGGCTTACAAGATGGAATGATTCATGGCGATGTTCCGATACATTATATCCTGTATAGGGTGCTTCATCTTCTTGCAACGTTCCAAGGCCCCAGAGTTGGCTCCGCGCCTTAACACGTTCGATGGAAGCTCCGCACCCGCCGGCGTCTCCTGCATCCTGCAAGCAGACTGTGGGGTTATTAGTACATTGTTATGTACTGGTGGAGAGGCTAGCTCGCCCAGAATGCTATTATTACCAAATACGTTCTATTTACTTTTGTGCATCTCTATCATTCATTGTCTTTCTAATCTTGCCTTAGGATCAATTTCATGGCATATTTCATAGCCTATCTCGTGTTGCCAAATTCAAGTGTGTGAATGGAAATACATGCACGACTTACCCATACTTAACGTCTGGCCTTCCCTGTCCAAAGTAAACCAAGTTAGACAATAATTCATATATCTCAACTAAACATGATTCACATAAACATTCAGTGTCAAGGGCGTGTTCCTGCCTCATGATTCTAGCGCGTCGTAGGCGTGTTTCCTAACTCAATCTCACGAAGTACTCTTTATCCTTTGGTGTGTTATATTTCAAGCCTGTTCAGAAGGTACTTTATTTAGTTAACTTAGACCACTTTGTTCAATGCAAGGACTTATACGTGGATTTCCACCAGCAAAGCCCACTTAACTCTATATGCACCGGTTGCTGGCATCACAAACCATTTTGGACCCTTTTTCTCTTAGTATTTCGTAACTATTCAGAGCGTGCGGGCTAGTACACGCTGATAGTGTCTTGAAATATCCTGCACTTACGTCCCCCGGGTGACCAAGCCCACACCCAGGCAACCCGTAAGCCCCCTTTGACTTCCGCCTAGGCCGGCCAAGATCCTCCCTTTGATCATGCTGCGAAAATCCCTTATATCTCCCACCTCCCGTATACGAGGGGATTGTCCACGACCATTTCGTATTATTTGTCCTTTTAACTTAACGGCTGTCTCCTAGCCGTAGGCTAACCCTTAGCCATAATGCGTTATCGACCAGGTTGGCGTCCGTGGAGCGCGGGTAGCGAGCCCCGTTGTACGTGCCCGTGATACCTGTCGCTAACCATTCCTTCCTTTCTTATCTCTTATTTATTTTTTCTTTTCTTTCTTTCACTTGTCCATTCGTTCATTGATTCATTTACATATTCATTTATTCATTCGTCGATTCATTCATTCACTTATTCGTTCACTCATTCATTCATACATTTTTGCAACTCCCCTTGCGGGACTCGCCTTGGCGATCCATCGGTCCCATAGTCTTTCAATGTTGTTATACTCTACTCGGAACGACTATGTTGATAGTCTTCCGTTTCATTGTTGTAAACCATTCATTGTTTTATTATTCAACGCATAAGGGATTTGCACGTAAGCTTGTGCCTTAGCACGAGCGTGGAGCGCGGTGCGAGAGTTCTCACATTTTCCATGTTCTTTTTCATATTCTATACAAGCATACAAGATAGGATTATTCCCTTAGCTAGGTGCGTTGAGTCATTTATTAGCAAGCGCGGTGTTATCGTCTAGCGATTTTAGCATTAGTGTCCGTATTGTTATGTGTCTAGGCTAAGCAAAGACGGGTTCATCGGAGCCACCCACCTTAGCGATGTTCGCATCGGCCGAGCGATACTCCGAGCGTGCCTTTAAAAGTCTAAGTCTGGATTCATCTTTGACGGACCAATGTAAGCCTTGCATCGATTCTTCATCCGGTCGATGCCAACTCTTCGGGTCGACGGCTCGTTTGAGTCGTTGCACTTGCCATTTGAATCGGCGTTTCGCTAGGGCGGAGCGGGTCATTACATAATACACCACTCAAAACAAGTCTCATCCTCGAGACTTCTTGAGTTCAGATCATCCTACCGTTCCCTAACTCGTGTCGTCGTGTTTCCTAGACAATTCTATCGAACGGCTCTATCATTCGATGGCATCGAATTATTCTCGGTTATCCTTCCAAGTTTTATGTTGCATGCGTTTGGTGAATTTTATGGAATGACTGTCCATTGAATTTAGACTTGATAGTACTTATTCAATTGTCGTTCATGCGCATCTCAACACCCACTTGCAGTTGCATTCGAGTTCATTATATCGCTGCATGGGGACTGTGCACATATTCAAGGCGTCTCCCAAATATGTACATTTCAACCAGGCTTAGCGATTAACGAAGTCGGACAAGCTACTCTTGATAGTTTTGATTTGCCGATCGTTTCACTAACTTCGATTTAAAATCGAACATGCGTGCATCTCACTATCGTTTATCTTGATCCTCGAGATGATCCGATTCGTTTCTCAAGCGTTCTTGTCTACGAAATCAATACAATTTCTTCTTCTTAGCGGAGTCGACCAAGTCTTAAGTACCTTCCGTCCGATTCAAGACCAAGTATTGCACTATCATCGAGAACGTCTTCCTATCAATGACTCAATTCGTTATCCCAACTTTACTTGCACATCATCCTTTCCTATCATTCGCTTTGTTTGGGGCCAATCTCGTCGTCGTTCACGCACACTCCCTGTTCCCCGTCCTACTCTAAGTCTTACTGCCCAAGTCTATCGTCCGTCCAGACGATATTGTAAGGTCAATCGCATAAGTTCAATCACTCGGTATAGGGTCGTCCTCCTATTCGCTAGGTCAGCTCACAGGGTCATAGTTACAAGTCAAGTTCGTGGCTCATCGTATAAAGGTCGTTACACGACGCTCGCCCCAAATCCTATGGTTAAACCATTTGTTCGTTTGTACGCGAGTATTCTCTACCCAAGTTCGTTTCACTCAAATTTCTAAACATCGAGTAACGTTCACCCTATTCGCATCAACACATTCTTCGCTCCAAGTCCGAGCTCGTTTAGGAAAGTCATCCTACGATAGGTTGCCCTCAATCAAATCCTTGACATGTTAATATCGTGCGTCCTCACTAGCAATTATCGTAGTCTATCTCTTCAAGTATGTTTGATACAATCCACCTATCCAATTCACGTAGTCGATCACAAGGTCGTCTAGCCTTGCAATATGTCGCGCTCCGATCTCACGCAAGTCTGATTATCCACGACGGACATGAATCACCATGTCAACATTTCCGCAGAATAATTGTTCTCATCGGGACGTAACTCTTGCGTTGCGTCTAGACTTACACATTTTTGATACACGGATTGGGCGTACTCAATCCTCAACTTTACTTCGCCGTCTATTATTCGTCCGATCAATCCTCAAATTCACCTTCGCTTCTAACCACAAGTCGTAGCAATCAAAATTACCATGTCAAGGTATTTCGAGTTCGATTATTCCCGCTGGACATGAATCACCATGCCAACGCTCACGCAGAATGATCGTCCCAAATCCGACATGACGCATGTGCGAGGCTGGAGTTGCGCTCGCGTAAGACAAGATCGTTGTCGTTGTGGTTATCATCGAACAATCAAGTCACTTTCCTTCCTCATTCCAAACATTCACCTCTATCAAAATTCCCCAACATAGTATCCTTCAAAACAATATCTTCTAACACGATCATCATTCATCGAATCAGAGTACCCCCGAGTTATCGTACATCGATCTTTGATACGCCACAATACCACCGATATTGTACATAACCTGACGATCTTCCTTTTTGCAACGAATTCCAAGTCGTACAACTTAATTTCCTCAATTCACATTGTCGCGTGCTAACTCTTCATCGAGCAACATCTATTCCAAATTCTTAGTCATTCTCGTATCTCCAAACCAATGTTTTGCATGCACGCTATCTTCCGATCGTGCTATCTTCGATCTCGTCCATGGGTATTTTACCTTAACTTAAGTTTCAATCCATTCGACTAAATTCTAAATCGCATGCACGATCCACTACGTTTCCTCGACCAAGACATTCATTCGTTTTGTAATTCACACTACACATTCTTAATTCGTCCGAACGATATCTCGTTTGAGACTATCGAAGTCAAAGCCAACTAAGCGTTACTCATTCTAAGGCTTTGCGCGATATCATCGCTTGTCGACATACTCGTTCTATCCGTAAATCCTCTAGTCTCGCTCGAACAATTTCTATAACGTCCATACACCACTCAGGATTCGAGCCACTCGATTAGTCGTCGACACTCACTCTTATTCTTCTTCGAAACTATCACATACACCACCCGGAGTCAAGTCATTCTACAAATCCTCAAAAGATCATTCGATTCCCGATCAATGTGTTCAATCGCGCGTTTGCCCATTCCTCAAAGTCTAAGAACCATCTCTCGTGCTCACTTTAGCGTTGGTCAAATAGTGTCTCTATTAACATACGTTCTAAGTCTCACTTATTCTCGTCCGAGCGATAGTCAGTCTCGCTCGCAAACTCGTTCGTACCAGAAGGTCTAGGTGCGCGATACTCGGCACAACTTAGCCGAAAGGCTGCGTGCATAACCGTCCCGTTCGAACTATACTTCGGTCTCGTGTACTCGTTCGTTATTTTCAGCGTAAGGTTAATCAGGTACGCACTGCATTTGCTAACTCTTAGCATTTTGGTTTCTTCCAACTTAAGTCCGTCGTGGTTTGGCATAAAGGCCTTCGCCTATCGATCCCGTTCAATCGAGTACTCGTACGAGCTTTTGAAAAAATTAGACTTATTGTATGGAACATCCCAAGGCACAACGAGAGAGAGAGCGTACACTTCTTTTGTTTCAAAACGAGCTTTCAAAACTGAGAAAATCGAAATAAAATCCAAGGACGTAAAGTCGTGCTCTGATACAAATCTGTCACGCCCCGCTCCCGCAGGAGCGATCGTCCTCGCTAAGGCGTGATGCCGCACGGGCCTAGGTTGCGCCCGTGCAAGGCTAATCCCATAAATGGCCGATTTGAGCTAGGCCACAGAGTCGCACAGAGTGTCCCCATTTGCAGCAGAAAGTAAACGAACACAAATTGAAGCAAATTCCAACTCTTTATTGATTTTCAATAAGTTTACAAGCGGCACTAGGCCGAGTTTATAAGTCTCTCAAGCTCTCTCTCTGAAACATAAAAGGCATGCCAAGTGGCTTACAAGATGGAATGATTCATGACGATGTTCCGATACATTATGTCCTGTATAGGGTGCTTCAGCTTCTTGCAACGTTCCAAGGCCCCAGAGTTGGCTCCGCGCCTTAACACGTTCGATGGAAACTCCGCACCCGCCAGCGTCTCCTTCATCCTGCAAGCAGACTGTGGGGTTATCAGTACATTGTTATATACTGGTGGGGAGGCTAGCTCGCCCACAATGCTATCATTACCAAACATGTTCTATTTACTTTTGTGCATCTCTATTATTCATTGTCTTTCTAATCTTGCCTTAGGATCAATTTCATGGCATATTTCATAGCCAATCTCGTGTTGCCAAATTCAAGTGTGTGCATGGAAATACATGCACGACTTACCCATACTTACCGTCCGGCCTTCCCTGTCCAAAGTAAACCAAGTTAGACAACAATTCATATATCTCAACTAAACATGATTCACGTAAACATTCAGTGTCAAGGTCGTGTTCCTGCCTCATGATTCTAGTGCGTCGTAGGCGTGTTTCCTAACTCAATCTCACGAAGTACTCTTTATCCTTTGGTGTGTTATATTTCAAGCCTGTTCAGAAGGTACTTTATTTAGTTAACTTAGACCACTTTGTTCAAAGTAAGGACTTGCATGTGGATTGCCACCAACAAAGTCCACTTAACTCTATATGCACCGGTCGCTGGCATCACAAGCCATTTTGGACCCTTTTTCCCTTGGTATTTCGCAACTATTCAGAGCGTGCGGGATGGTACACGTTGATAGTGTCTTGAAATACCCTACACTTACGTCCCTCAGGTGACCAAGCCCGCACCCAGGCAACCCGTAAGCCCCCTTTGATTTTCCCCTAGGCCGGCCACGATCCTCCCTTTGATCATGCCGCAAAAATTTCTTATATCTCCCACCTCCCATATACGAGGGGATTGTCCACGACCATTTCGTATTATTTGTCCTTTTTAACTTAATGGCTGTCTCCGAGCCGTAGGCTAACCCTTAGCCATAATGCGTTATCGACCAGGTTGGCGTCCGTGGAACGCGGGTAGCGAGTACCGTTGCACGTGTCTGTCATACCTGTCGCTAACCATTCCTTTCTTTCTTATCTTTTATTCATTCTTTCTTTTCTTTCTTTCACTTGTCCGTTCGTTCATTGATTCATTCACGTATTCATTTATTCATTCGTCGATTTATTCATTCACTTATTCGTTCACTCATTCATTCATAAATTTTTGCAACTCCCCTTGCGGGAGTCGCCTTGGCGACCCATCGGTCCCATAGTCTTTCAATGTTGCTATACTCTACTCGGAACGACTATATTGATAGTCTTCCGTTTCATTGTTGTAAACCATTCATTGTTTCATTATTGAACGCATAAGGGACTTGCACGTAAGCTTGTGCCTTAGCACGAGCGTGGAGCACGGTGCGAGAGTTCTCACATTTTCTATGTTCTTTTCCATATTCTATACAAGCATACAAGATGGAATTATTTCCTTATCTAGGTGCGTTGAGTCATTTATTAGCATGCGCGGTGTTATCGCCTAGCGATTCTAGCATTAGTGTCCGTATTGTTATGTGTCTAGGCTAAGCAAAGACGGGTTCATCGGAGCCACCCACCTTAGCGATGTTCGCATCGGCCGAGCGATACTCCGAGCGCGCCTTTGAAAGTCTTAGTCTGGATTCATCTTTGACGGGCCAATATAAGCCTTGCATCGATTCTTCATCAGGTCGATGCCAATACTTCGGGTCGACGGCTCGTTTGAGTCGTTGCACTTGCCGTTTGAATCGGCATTTCGCTAGGGTGGAGCGGGTCATTACATTTAATACATAAATGTGTCTAAAACCAAATAGCACCCAAATACATAAAATATAAACTCCTACTGTATTATCATATTCTTAATTAAGATAACACTCATATGAGCAGTATGCTCATGAAAGACCCTGGGTGATAATGTTTTTGTGAGCGGACCCGCTAACATGGAGTTTGTCCTAATGTGCTATATGGACACTTTTACAATTTTGAACTCTTTCCTTCACAACTAGAAATTTTATGTCGACCCGCACCCGCTTTTCGGAGGCGAGCTCGTGAGCAAGCCAGCTACGTATCGAGCGGACTCCAGCCCGACTCGAGTACGTATAAGCTGTCAAGGTCATGGGTATCATGTCTAATCTAAACTATATCTCAATCCACATGAATCATATAAAACAAGAATGAACAAGTATGGGTCATGGTCTGCAGTCCATTAGCATATTGTTCGATTAGACTCCAAGAATAATAAGAGTCTATAAATAAACAGAGTATAACATGATACGGAATTTAAAGCACGAAAGGATAATATCACAAGCAAGTACCTGTATCATATATCGCAATCCTCTACCATCCTGCTCTGCTAACTAACTCCATGCAGTCGCTAAACCTGAAGAGATCATCAGGTCCTCAGAGGACTAGCAAGATACATAAAAACGAGCCTTTCTAACAGTTTATTATGCATGGAGAAAAGTACAGAATAAACAAGTAAAACAGTGCAATGAATAAAGCACGAATCTATACACTGTCTACACGAGAATAAACTGCTGAACAAGGACTAGAGAACTCATGTCAAGATGTCAACGGATAACCGAAACGAATACTCAAACCCTCGTCCCTAATGTGGACTCGCGGGTTTGAACTACTAACCCTCGTCCCTAGTGTGGACTCGCAGGTTAGCATCACCCTCGTCCCTAGTGTGGACTCGCAGGCGTAAACCCTATACTGCTAACCCTCGTCCCTGGTGTGGACTCGCAGGCTAGCATCTACTACTAACCCTCGTCCCTAGTGTGGACTCGCAGGCTAGCATCTACTACTAACCCTCGTCCCTAGTGTGGACTCGCAGGCTAGCATGACCCTCGTCCCTAGTGTGGACTCGCAGGTGTGGACCAATAACTACTAACCCTCGTCCCTATCGTGGACTCGCAGGTTAGCTTCAAGGTTCAAGACACGGAGGCACGACTCAATCAAGGCACGACCAATAAGACACAAGGCTAACTGTGAACACTGTCTAAAGCAATGATAAAAATATACCATCTTGATAGAAAAGATACATGGCAGCAATATGAAAAAACTGGATAAAATAATAGACAGTGCATGTAAATAAAGCTGTGTAGAAAGGCAAGGTATACTTGCCTGAATTCGCATCCCAAATCCGCTGAGCCCGAAATACGAAAGTCTAGTCCGAATCTAGCAATATTCCAAGGTGACTATTAAAACCTTATAAATTCTATTTGTAAATTACTTACCAAAGTTTCTACGTTAAGTATATAAATATAGATTTTGACCCACAATTTGATTTAATTAGCAATATAAGTTTTATATATGAAATTATGCGCAAAATATATACATGCTATATAGTTAATTATATAATTATAACCTTTTAGATTATTTAATCAACTAACATATTTATGAAATTAGCTAAAATAAATTAACTAGTAGTCATTTAATATACATATTGGTGAAGTTTGAAAATAGCTCAAATAGGAGGATTTATTTGCAAAGTATGCTTACTTGTTGTATAAAGGAGTAAGCTTACCGAATTTAAAACACAATTTGAGACAACTAGTAGTATAGGTTATTAAAATAATACAATGGGTTTTGCAAATTATTTAGTGTCCAAGGATAAATTGCAACTAAAGATTGTATAGAACATAAGCTTGAAATTACAAAATGTTGGAGACTTGAGTAGGAAAATTACCTTTAATTCAAAGCAGCACAATGGTTGTGGTTAATTCCTCTTCTTCTTTAATTATTTGGTGGGGAACGGGAATGAGCCCTCTGTCGATATCGACAGAAGCTCATCTTCCCACGGTGGTCGTGTCTCGGCCAGGCAATGTCCGGGAGGATCGCATGGGTCGAATAGTCGAACTCGAAGCACGGCGCTTGGTCCCAGAGCATCGGTCGATGTGGAGACCTCCAACGCGTGGAACGTTTAACGAGCACGGCAAGAGCGAGCTCTCTGATGGACGGCTCACGGGGAAGGCCTTCATGTGTCGGCATGGGTCCCTCGGGATGGCTGGACTGGTTCGCCACGCCATGGAGGGAACCTGGGCGGTCTCGTGACGGTCGGGTGGTCATTGGAGGTCGAACGGGATCATGCAAACTGGAGATGAGGCTTGGTGTCGTGGTGGTGCAACACCAATGGCTAGATGCGTCGAGCCTGACATAGGGTCATGCGCCTGAGAATCGACGGGTCGGATAACTTGACGTGGTCGGGATGATGGAGATGACATGGTTCTGGGATGGGTACTCCGGCAGGTGTGGTGCGCCGCAGCGGGCGCAAATTTCTCGGCTTTAGAAGACAAAGCTCCGTCGGTGGCTGGTTATGGCGAGGCAATAGGGAGGATGGTTTTTGGAGGAGATGAATATTGCAGGGGAGGTTTATATAGGATTATATGGTTTCATTGTATTTATTCTTGGATTAATATGGGTTAAAATTAAATATGATTTGATAAAGAGTAGCCAGATTTGGCTTGGTTTATAATATATTCCAATCTAGCGTATGGTTTGTAGTAGGAATGGAGGTGGGTCAAATGGCTTTCAAGAAAAGATACCTATTATCTGTATATGTTTATTCGCCAATTGATAAGGATAGAGAGGGATTATTGGCTTAAAATATATCAATAAATACTTAATTAACAAATAATATCTAATAGCAATAATATATTTATTTAATCACCACAATTTAATAAAATAATAATAAAATAATAAAATGGTGGTTTGGTGAATTAATACTATTCACCTTTATCCAGGTACAGGAAAGTGTACAAATAATGTAAATCAATATTTAATAATAAAAATACCAATTTTGTGTACAGTTATTCAAACAATTAAAAAATGCACATCATTACCTAAAATAATTTAGAAAGTATTTGTACACTCAAAATATGCTTACATGGCCGTCTTTGGTCTCACTACATACCTACAAAGGCTTGTATTCGGTTCGGAACAGTTCGGACTAAGTTGGTACAATCAGATAATTCTAAAATCACTATTTAAATTAAATAAATAAATAAAAATATTTTAAAAATTTCGGAAAGGGAGGCTACAATTTGTGATACACACAATCTTCAACAACGTTAACCTCAAAATCAAACGAGGTAACAACTTGGTAAAATTTATAGCACAACTGACGAGAAGCTTGCTTGAGTCCATAAGTAGATTTTGTCAATTTGCAAACCATATTCTTTGGGTCTTTCGCCACAAAGTTTGCTGGTTGCACCATATAAACTGTTTCATCAATGTTACCATTGAGAAATATCGTTTTGATATCCATTTAATGTAATTCAAAATCAAAATGTGCAACATGTGTTATGATTGTTTTGAAAGAGTTTTCAAAGATACCGAAGAGAAAAAAACTCTTTAAAATCAATCCAAAAATTTTGAGTAAAGTCACTAGCAACAAGACGTACTTTATACATCTCTACATGACCATTCGAATCCTTCTTGGTTCTAAATGTCCATTTGCGACCAATGGACTTCATTCCTTTTGGTAATGGGATAAGTTCTTAAACTTTATTGTCTTGTATGGACTTATATTCTTTATTTATTGTATCAATTCACTTTGAGAACTGGAACTTTTCATGGCCTGACGGAAGTTGATTAGATCATCTTCTAGTATCCACAGTTTTCCTTACGTTCCTAGAGAAATATGAAAAATATTATCCGAAATTATATTTCTCCTTTCTCTGGTGGACTATCTTAATATTACCGGTTCTTGAGGTTGTTGAGTTTGTTCCTTAGGAATAATTACCTTATCTTGAATGGGTTGCCGCTACGTTGTCGTTGTTAAGGTATCTCAACAACGACTTATAGAGGTAATTCAACATTGTCTTATTGAGGCTCCAAATTCACTTCTTGATCATGACAGGTATAGAATCCTGCACATCGTCAAAAGTGATACTAGGAATCGTAATTGATTTATTCTCAAAGATAATGATCCTGACTTTATTTCTCCCCCAAACTCAATAGCCTCAAAAAATATTATACTTCTCGTCTCAAAAAAAAATCTTAGTGTGGGATTGTATAATTATCAACCCTTGATCTGTAGCATAACTATTAAAGTAGCTGCTTATAATTTAACTTTTGTCTGTCTTCCTATTACACAATAATATAGACATTAAAGTCTATTAAGTCAATGAAATCCAAATCTCATCAGACAGAAGTCGTTCAACTCTATTATTAGAGATGTGACCTACTCGCTTATGTCATAATAATGCTAAAAATATTTATTTTTTATTTTGCGTTTAGTGCCACATGACTCCACTTGCAAGGTTTCATTGTATGATGCAATAGTTTCAAGTGAATATAGGTTATCATAAACCTTAAGGGAACCGTTACCAATAATATTTGAATTTAAAGATAGACTAAACTTATTGTTTTCAAATGAACAATGATAACCATATTTGTCCATTAAGGAAATTGAAACTGAATTTCGTCAAAAAGATGGTACAATAAAAATGTCTATCAAATCCAAATAATAATTGGTTCCTAAAAATAACCTAAAATATCCTATTGTATCCACTTCTACCGATTTGCCGTCACCCATATAGATGTATCTTTCACCATCAATTGGCTTTCGGTAGCTTAGACAACCTTGTCTAGAAACACTAATGTGGGTAGTAGTATCAGAATCTAACCACCACGTGTTTCTAGGTACTGAAGCTAAATTAACCTCAGAACAGACCAAATTAAGAAATGTACTTTTCCTTGTGTGTTCTGACTTATCACAGAAGAACAACCCTTAGTTTTATATTGTTATTTCTTTTGAGCTGGACCCTTAGCAGCTACTGTATTCATTTTCTTTTTGCCCTTAAAGTTTATCCCATTAAATATGAAAAAAAATTCTTATTGGCATATATTTTAACAACATTAACTGTAAAGAGAATAATGCAACAAAAACAGACATGCTCTAATTAATAACCAATACAAAGCTTAAAATATAGTCAAACATATTCAAATAATGGCGAACCACATCTCAAGATACCTAGTACATCATTAATATCAAGTCTTTGGACAGTAATATTAACTGCAAGCGGTACTCTTGGTGTAATGATCAAACGTTGACAATAAGTCATGTCAAATAATAAGCCTATCTTTGGATTGGGTTATTATTCACATGTAAATCTTATAATTGTCACACATTTATCATCACAAGTATGTGTACAATTCGGTCAAGTATTAACATTTCTTTGGGCCGACTAATACTCGCATGAATTTATACACACAGACATCCAACATCCCTTATAGACTATCTATGCAAGAGAGGTCACTTTGGCGACATCTTGTTTCAATAGATCTACTTAGAATATAAGACAACTATTGCTAGTAACAAAAGGCACCAAAATTTTGAATGTTGACTAAATTTTACAAAACTGAATGATGTCCAAAACCCTTATGTACATGCATACTTATAAGATTATTACTTGAATAAAGTAATCAAAAACATAAGCATGAATTTTAATTTGACAAAACTAGATATTATCAATATAACAAAATTCATGTAATAATCTACTGAGGATATGCATCCAGAGTACAACAACATATAGGATATGATACAAATACTCCAACACGTAAAAGAAATGTGATAGAGTTTCATATTTTTCTTATTAAGCTACTTTTGCAACAAAAGTTACGATAGTGTTAGCTAACTACATGTGTTGCCCTCTCTCGATTAGCATTGCCTGAACTATAGGGAAACATAAGCCTTAATGACCTACAAGTTTGCCAATATATATTAATCATTACAACCTTATAGAGTTAGGGACACTTGTTGAGAATTAATGCATATTTGATTCATGAGTTAAAGGGCAAAATAGTGTCTTATCTGCAGATCTCCAAATATTTGATTTGGAGAGGCTTGACCCTTTTCTCCACTTTCAAGAACTGAATTAAACAAATATTTGTCAAAATACGCACATAAATATTTGTCCCATGTGGTCGACCCAACAAAAGTTAATTATTGTTTTCATATATTCTCCTAAGTCGACCATAGCAAACAAACAATTGCACATGAGTGCGTGCATACGCATAGAACAAAGAGAAGGGATTAATATAAAGCTTAGTCTTCTTTTGGGCTCACAGGAGGCAAGTAGAAGTATGGATCATCATAATCATCATGCAATTGTTAAAAAAATACAACAAGATAATGCCGAATAAACTGAACTAAAAATTTCTTTCTTTTTTTCTTTTTCTTTTAATCAAAATAATTAATATGAAGATATGAACTCAATATCTAAAATTCTAAATCATAAAAACTTTGATCTAACAATCGAAATCCTAAAATTAAATTAAGCGATCTAGGGTTTTCATACAAAAAAAATTGAGTCTAGGGTGGCCCTGATACCACATGCTAGAAATTAAGCCTGTTGATTCATGAGATGAAGAACATAAAAAAAAATTACGGAAGCGTACCTGAATCCATTGTCTTGGCTTGACGGATCTTAAAGCAGACGTCTCTTTATGGATTTTGATCTTCCAACCCGCTACGGCCCTTAATAACAAAGATGAGATATTTGTTACTCCCTTTGTTGATGGGGATATAGAAAAGAATATAGAAAAACCCTCTCTTGGTGGCCGTATGAGTTGGGGACCATAACCCTAATGAATACATATATTTATATGTTTTAATATTTCTAATTTGGCCCCTCAACAAATTAGATTTATCTCTGGTATCTACACATTAATTCCATGATAATTATACCCTTAAGCCAATTTTCCAAATAGACTACTTTAATTTGGCTTAATTATTTTGATAGCCCAACACAATTAATTTTACACGTGTGGCCCATATTATTGAATAATTCCAACAATGAATCAGAAAATATCATGACCAACTTAGACGATGAAATATATACACAAGAAGTGGTTGGAACATTTCCAACATGGGCATCATTAAGGATTTTTTTTGTCATAAAATAATGTTTCAGAGCGCTAATCAGAGTTATACTTAATTAGAACGTGTTGGGTTTTATTATTTTCTACTAAGAAATCAAATATATATTATATGAGCAAATTGCTCAAAAAATAGATCTACCTACATGCCAACTGAACCTTTAGGTTCTATGGTGTGACTATCTTATTCTCATAGCTACATTCACTAGGAATTGGCACCAACATTTAGTTTCTATAGTTGTAAGTTAGGTGGACAGTTGGTCATAAAAAAATCACCTTTTTTAGTTTTCTTATGCTCCAAAACCAGCCCCATTATAATAGGAGAAGGCCTGGATGATGATGAGAGCCAAACATCGTGTGAGCACAACAAATTACAATACAAACAAAAGTTTTATATACTTAATGCCATCCTTACTTATGTATCTTCTTCTTTGCGAATGACTGTTTATTAGTTTGAACTAGTAACTGATGGAAGTACAAGGTATCTGAGTATCTCAGGTCACTAGTGAAAGTACTTGTTCAATTATGCGATACCAAGTTACTCCAACTTCACAATGATTTTAGCACCACTTCACTACTCCTTTCAGGCTTTCTATAAGACACAAGTTGTCTATCAATCCTTTAAGCATTTGTTTTAGAGTAGGTGATTTTATATACTTTAATGGATTATGGCTCTATTGTTAATCTCGTATAATAAACAATACATATTGTTGTGAAAAGAATCATATAGGTGTATCGGATGGGGGGAAACTCGTAAGGTACATTTTTTTATTGTTCAATTTGATACGATACGTCCAATATGATGCCACGTTATGATACATTTTTTGTTTTTTCAGTGTATGTACATTTTTTCTATTTGCTGAGCTTTTTTATTCTCCTTTGTTTCTGGGTTTTTCTTTTTCGTTTCTTTCTGTGTTTCTTAGGCCACGTTTATAGTTAGATCTTATTCTGTTGAACGGATAAATCTATGAATGTTAAGAACTTATCATGGGTGTCTAAATTTTTGGTTTAGTTACATTTTTAGTTGTCAACTCTCTTATGATTGTTACTTAGATGCTTAATGATACCCTTTATTGTTGGTTTCAATTTATCCTCATATAACAACATGGGTTATATCGATTCGCCAATGGGATAATGTATCGTACTATACATAAGATACCACAAATGATCAGTGATTAAGCAAACCCCGATATATGATAGGCATTGTACTTTGCTAACATAGTTTACCGGTCTATGTATATCACAATTCAAACAATTGCATGAAAATGATGTAGAAAATGGAAGTGACCAGAAGAGCAAGTTACAGTCTGGGAAATTTTTTGGACAAGGGTGTCATGTATATGTTGGAACAGTGTGGTCCACTGTTGCAAGAGATCAATCTCCAATTTTGAAGACTTAGTTATATATTAGAAGGATCTTGACTAACTTTGGCAATATAGTCTTTAGTACGCTTCTTGCTTCTTTGTAGTTCTGAAAAAAGAAGTGTGTGTATTACTAAAGCTATCCCAGTGCCACCAAAGGAGGATCAAGATATATAGTCATACTCCCAACTTTTATAAAGAGGCTGTGTCCGACTTGAACCTGCATCATTCAGGATACAAGTGCCAAGCCTTAACTTAGAAATAAAGCGCATATAGTAGTAACATAATGTGTCACTCTAGTGAGATTTGAATAATAACATTGTAAATAATTTTATTATCTGTAAATAAGTAAGACAAAGATCTTACCAGTTAATCTGCCTCTTGTGTCCTGGAAAGTAAGATCCGTCCACATATGTGCAGCTGGTTTCATGACAAAATCATATGAATATGGTCAGACACTTATGTAAAAACATATATATATCAAACCTTCAAAATCAGGAGGTTTCCTTGAGGGAAGGCACACCCCATCCCTCCACGATAAGAATGTCAATTCTACATTGGCAATCCACATACCATGAGTCAACAACTTTAGATATCTATAGATATAAGGAAAACACAATGTAATAAAGTATATAACAGTTTGGTCATATCATTCTATTCACCTTTGAGACAAAAAGAACATGAGCATGCTTTAACCAAGCCCTTGCTATCGAGATGCTCCTCTCCCTGTTCAAGTTTCCACCGCTATCATCGTTATTTCCCTTGGAAGCCAAAAACTCAAAACTACAATCATTCGAAGAAGATGTGACTTATCATGCCCCCTTCAACTGAATGAATAAAATCTTTTGTAACATGATCTGTGCTCTCTGTTTCATTGCCTTGTGCAGGTAATTCATCAGATTCTGTAGATGCATGCATGCATCTACTTTATTGCACTGACTGGGTACAGGACCGTAGGAGATAGATGTTACTATCTGCCTATTGATTATTCTCCATTATGCTTTGTACAGAGTAAAGTCGCCTGGAGTTGTAGGCCACAGTCTTTTAGCGTGTGGTGGAAGAGGCAGAAGGAAGCATGTCACTACCTAGTCCCTTTCCTTTGATCACAAGTCCTCTAACCCTAACTCGACTGTTTCACTTAACAAAATGCCTAAAATTGGCTTTTGAAATAAAACGAGAAAAAGTACAAGAAGTACAAATTGTTCTGGGAAGTATTGCTATGGAAGTCTGATCTGAAGACGATCACTTTGTTCTTTGGACCATAGGATGATGATGAAGAGTACTGCTGGAAGATGAACAGCCGGAAGAACTAAGTCACCAGAAAGGTATCGACGCACTTGGGCACTGATGGCGAGGTCGAATGCTTTCCTTCTTTGCTGGAGAAGAATTAGATTTTAATGAAGAATCAGTTGTAGAAGAATTTACTATAACTGAAACACTTGAAGATCCTGCGGAGCCAATAGTTGAAGAAGGTAATGAAGGTACACTCAAGTCGCCAACTGAAACTGGGGAAATTGTAATAGCATCCTCCGCTATTACTACTGATCCAGTACAAGTCTCTGAAGAGTCAATACCAGAACCGGAGCCAGCTCCCACGACTGTCATTTCGCCCGCACTTATCACCGCCACAGCTCCAGAAACGGCTGGAGTAACAAATATTGAAGATACTATTCTTGAAGCTCCTGGTAACCAGTTGGCTATGGTAGCAGTAACAATAATGGCTTCATCTCAGCCTGCTATCACATCAACAGCTTATGTTCCCAGTCTTCAGAGAAGAGACTTAGTAGATATTGCCGCAACGCCGAGTTCAAGTATAGAAATGAATCTCCTAGTTGAGATTCACACTGAAACCTTTTATAAAACTCTAGCGACTTTAATCAAAATGATCCTGAATAAGGGCCTCAATTATGAGAGCTTGAAGGCGGCAATGGCTCTTACCATTAGAAATGTTGCTATGTTCAATGATGCAGCGAGAGCAACAGCATTAGAGAAAATCGTGGAGGGTCTTGAACAACCTATCAGAGAGTATCTCAAGTTGTCAAGGGAAACCGTTGAAAGCCTCATCCAAGAAGAGTATGATGCCTTATCAACTGATTACCTCGCTCGGGAGACGAGATATAATGAAGCCTTCATGAATATAGCATAAAAGTCGCCAAAGAAAAAGCTTTTTTGGCTGGCATAAAGCTTGAGCTGGATAGCCATAGAGCAGCCTACGACTATTCAAATATGAAAATTTAGCAACAAAATGATAAAATTCAAGAAGTTGAGGCTGAGCTGGCTCGCTTGAAGGCAGAGAGGGAGCAAATGATCATGGCTCGGGACCAGCACCTTACTCAGAGCTTAATTTTGGAAGAACAGGCCTACGGAGCTGAATCTACTATCAGAACCCTTGATGAAGCCAAGGATAAACTGATAGTCAGCTTTGCTGGACTTTCTCATATTTGCACTCCTGAAGCTCGACGTGTTGCAGCTACCCAGACTGTTTTGAGCTCTCGTGACAAGCGTCTAGCAGAGTTGCAAAAATTACTTCAAGATATCTCTGTCCCGTCTTAGGAAAAATAAAGAGCTTTTGTAATCATTTATCTTATTCATTCTGTAATGTTCACAAGAAATGAATAAAATATTTGTTTTGTGATCCTATCATTTATTTTGAATTTAAACAATAGGTATGAGATAGAAAACACTTATCAGAGGTAATATGGACATGATAAGTCTTCTAAACTCAATAAATTGTATCTTTCCAGAGGTAATATGGACATGATAGATAATGAAATCCCATTTTCTGTTTAGAGTATACAATACTATCAGAGGTAATATGGACATGATAGATCGTAACAACTCAAAGAAAAATAGATTAATATCTATTCAGAGGCCAAATGGACATGATAGATAGGAAAAATAAGCGGACTTAATATTTATTCAGAGGTCATGAGAACATGATAAATAATAAATCCAACTTTTTAATCAACTGGTAAGATAAAAGATTAAAATTTCTCTCCAAGCTTAACCAATCATTGGTAGCTGGGGAATAAGAAAGAAATTCAAACATAATATTTCTTCAGAAATTTGCCATTGATCGGCATCATGAACAAATCTCCATTAGGTTTAGACAACCTATAGGCACCGTTAGAGAAAACTGTCTCGATGACATGGGGCCTTCCCATTTTACTTGAAATTTCCTTTTACTCTTATGAGTCATCACCATCGGTCTTCGAACAGCTAGAACTAGCTCACCGACTTTGAATACTCTTTCTTTAACTTTACGATTGAAGGTTCGAGATATGCGAGCTTGATATAGCTCAATATGCTGTTGCGCTTGAAGATGCTTCTCGTCCAATCCTTCAAGTTCTTGGAGTCGTAAGCGATCATTGTTCTCTGTAGTTAGCTTGTTAGCAATGGCTATTCGAAGAGATGGAATCTGGATTTCTAGTGGAAGGACAGCCTCGCATCCGTAAACCAGTAAAAATAGTATAAAACCAGTAGGAGTTCGGACTGTCGTTCGATAAGCCCATAAACATTCTCCAAGTTTCTCATTCCAATCACGTTTATTAGAAGAGACGAACTTTTTAAGAAGTTTGATGATCGTCTTATTGAAAGCTTTGGCTAAACCATTAGCAGCTGTATTATAAGCCGTAGAAGCCAGATTTTGAATCCGATTCTTATCACAGAATCTATAAAATGCCTGACTGGCGAATTGTGCTCCATTGTCATGAATTATCCGTCGATGAATCCCAAAATGATAAATGATATGATGTTTAATGAAGCTAACCACATTAGACGTTTTTACTTCAGCAAGGGGAATTGCTTCCGCCCATTTAGAAAAGTAATCGGTTATAGCCAGTATAAACCGATGTCCCTTAATAGAAGGAGGATTAATTGGACAAATAATGTCCATGCCCCAAGCTTCGAAGGGCCAAAAAACTGCTGTAGGATGTAAGAATTCAGACGGTTGATGAATAAAATCAGCATGAATCTGACATGCTTTACACCTTCTGGCATAATCCACAGCATCTGCTATCATTGAAGGCCAATAATATCCCATTCTTCGATTGCGGTCTTGTAATTTTGTACCTGGTTGATGAGCACCACAAACACCATCATGAGCTTCACAGAGTGTTTGTTTAGCTTCATTTTCTGAAAGACAGTGCAGCAAAAGTCCATCATATGAACGACGATATAACATATGTAGAGACGAATCATAATAAAATTGAAATGATCATCTCTTGATTGATACAGCTTCTTTCGGATCTTCAGGTAAAATCCCATGAACCACATAATCAATGAATGGACTTCTCCAATCCCTCTGTTGGGAACTTGATTCTGTAATATAACTCTGTTCAATATACAGATTATTCTTGATACAGAATAAGTCTCGGTCCAACAAAGTAATCGTATTTTGTCTTCGAATTGGAACAACCAAGTCTGTAGCTAAGCTAGCAAGAGCATCAGCTTCCAAATTCTGAGAACATGGTACAAATTCGATAAAGAATCCTTTAAATGAAAGGACCAATTCGATTACCACTTGATGATAAGGGATGAGGTCAGGGTTCCTGACTTCATATGTCCCTCTAACCTGATTAACAATCAGTTGAGAATCTCCATAAGCTTCCAGGAATTCAATGTCTAATTGTTTTGTTACTTGGAGACCAATGAGAAGAGCATTATATTCTGCCACATTATTGGAGCATGGCTCATTGAGAGAATAAGCACGGTATATGACCATTTTGTCAGGAGAAACCAAGACGATTCCTACTCTAGAGACGATATTGCCTTTAGGTCCAACTCGTGATGCTCCATCAAAGTATAATTGCCAAATGTGTTCTTTTAAAGTCATATTGCAATCCACAACTTCATATGGAATGTCCTCATATAGTTTCGATGTTTCAGGTATAGGGTGAGCAGCTAAGAAATTAGCTAATGCTTGACCCTTCACTGATTTTTGAGGTACATAAACCATATCATAGGGAGTGAGCAACATTGCCCAGGTGGCTAACCTGGAGTTAAGAATGCTTGGTTTTCTCATCAATACCCGAATATGATTTATTCTGGAGATGACATAAATAGTCTGTCCTGACACATAATGTCGTGTCTTTTGAACAGCAAAAACTAAAGCCAGACATTCCTTTTTTACCGGAGTATACTTGTGTTCAGGTCCGACCATCATTCAGCTAAGATAATAAATTGCTTGTTCATGACCTATATCACTTTTCTGTGCAAGAAGAGCACCAAGTGAATGATCCAATGCTCGAACCACTACAAGAAAAATGGCTTTTCTTGACGGTTTTTCCCCGTCAAGAAAGACTTTTCTTGACGGTTTTGGATCCGTCATCTAGGCCCCCGTCAAGAAAAGTCGACACTTTTCTTGACGGTTTTTTGTTTGTATCCTTGACGGTTTTAAACCGTCAAGAAACATGCGTTATCTTGACGGTTTTAAACCGTCAATAAAACAAAACAAAAAACCGTCAAGAAAAGTGTCGACTTTTCTTGACGGGGGCCTAGATGACGGCTAATAACCGTCAAGAAAAGTCTTTCTTGACGGGGAAAAACCGTCAAGAAATTGTTTTTTGGTGTTTGCAAACCGTCACGAAATGAATTATTTTTTGACGTTTTTGCAACCGTCAAGTTAAAAACCGTCAAGGAATAAAAAAATTTGCCGTTTTACAACCGTCAAGATAAACATAATATATTCCAGAAATCTAATTACCAAATACACATAATTACACAGAATCCAATTCCAGAATCAATATATAATATCACAAGCATCACACAACTATAATACACAATTTTTATATTAAAAAATACGTTGTTCGTACATCCAAACATCCAACAAGTACATCCAACCACAAACACGTTCGTACACCATAAATATCCTAAACATTTATAGGAGTAAATTAACCAAAATATCTCTGAACCCAGAGCAGCATGCAACAAGTACATCCAACAAGTACATCCAAACGTCCAACCACAAACACGTTCGTACACCATATATACATATCCAAAACATATTTACAGGAGTAGATTAACCAAAATATATCTGAACCCAGAGCAGCATTTCCTTTAGGTTAATCTGCAAACAAGGTGAACATAACATTATAAGTCAGCAACACAACTGAAATTCAATCAAATTTTGAATGGACAGAACAATCTAGGGAGGACTCAAATGTTGCAGTAGTTTAAATGTGCAGGAAATCAGTTGGGGAAAAAAATTACAGAAATAGAGAGACAGTTCAGTTTAACATTCAATTCCCAATTAACATCAACAACAACCCCCAACCATCTCAGATATCACAGCATAGAAAACAACTAAGGTTAAACCCAGTTGAGTTATAACATTCAGTTCTTACTGAAAACTCAAATTATTTAGCAATTTCAAACCCAGACTAAACCCATATTCCCAGATTTGCAGTTCATAATACCCCCATATACTAGTTAACATAGGATACAATCTCAGATTTATAAAATGGAACCCATTCTCAGGTTGGGGTCATATCTGTCAATACTCAGTCCATTAGAAACCTATGATATCACAAACAAATGCAATGTATAAAACTCCCAATTCTGGAAAAGCACAACTAATATACATAGGTAACAGAAATCAAGCAAAAGTATCATGTTAGTTTTTGAAATCAAGAAAAACATGTGAGTATCAGAACTCTACATCAGAAAACCCAAGTATACATATGAGTCTCAGGCATGGTTGCATGTTACCATATCAATTTACATTTAGCAATCAAGTAAATTTAATGAACATTAAAACTCAGAAATGGTTCAGTTAAGCACTCAGTTTAGCACTCTTAACATATTAAGCAATCCCAACACCAATCTCAGGTTTTAGACATTCATTAAGAACCCAGTTATATTCAACAAATCAAAGACTCCATTTCTCAGTTAACATGTGAACTCAGGTTTCAAGCATACCAAATAAACCCAGTTATATTCAACAAATCAAAGACTCTTGCCATTAAAACCCCATTACTTGTCATGCCACAGGGCTATACCAACCAAGGTTCACAGTATCGGTATCGGACTATTCCTATGAGTATTGGTATCGGCAATATCGGTAGTATCGGCTGTATCGGATCGGAGTATCGGATTTTTTGGTATCAGAAAACAGACAATTATTAATAAATTATTTACATTTAAAAACATATATTTTATACATTTAGGCATAATTTTAAGTATTTTCAGTGTTATTTCTTAGTAGTTTTGAAACTAAATAAAATATTAGTCACCTTACCGATTGGCTTACATACAATAGATTGATTTTCTTCTTTTACATGCTTTTACAACCTTATTATGCTTTAAACCCTTGTTGATTTGTCTTTTTCGTTTAATTTTTCTTTGCCGAATTGTCCGGAAAAGAGACCCTCATTGTCGGTATCAGCCAGTATCGGGTATCGGTCGGTATCGGATCGGGACATGCCAAACCGTATCGGTATCGGCCGTATCGGATCGGTATCGGCCGATACTTTAAACCATGATACTCACTCTCTATTAACACACAGAGAAACACATGACACTCCTGACACTAGCCAACCCTCTACTACAAACACTCGAGACACTACTTCTTCCCATACACTCACTCACACATGCCGTACATCACTTTCTAAGCTCAGACTAAGGGGGTCAAGCCCCTGCCACTGAAGCTCACTCTGCTGCAATATTGGTCAAGGCACTGCCCTCCTACTGCAGACCCATCAAGGCCTGCTCCTTACTGCAACTGGTAGTTCCCCCCCTGCCTGCAGGGGCATAAACCCCATCCATTGACCTGCCTGCACTCCAAGGTTAACTGTTATTCTAACAGAAAGTAGGGAGCAGTCCCCAACTGATAACAACAGTCCCAATTGTTAACTGCTACAGCTATGCTCCATTATCCGAGCCCCCTCTTTATTACATATACTGATACACTAAACTCCAACCCCTTCCTCTACACAACTGATATAATGTCAAGTGTAATTGGTATAAGATTGAGCTATAGCCCTATATCACACAAACGTACTTATATATAGCAGTCCTTATATAAATGTTGTTTCCTAATGGACATGAACTCATCTCCACACTCACAAATACCATAAACTCATTTCACATTCACTGTGGAGTAAGGAACATAGACATACACACACACACACCAAATGCATATAACAGTCCACTCTAATCATATTCTTAAAACAGTCCACCATTTCCCCTCTCTTAAGAGATGCTCAAAATCTTGTCCATGAAGTAGATAAAGTCCAAAAATTACCTCAACTGATTGCTTAGATTAAGAACTGCGAAACATGATCCATCCACTCCGTACGCACTTCATTGATTTCATCAAATGTGTATACACACTTTTCATTATACTGTTTAAAAATAGGAAGAAAAAATGAAACATAAGTGATAATATATAAATATATTATAAACATACATGTTGATTAAGAAGAACATCACCTTGGGAATATTTAGACATGGTTCACCTTGTCTCAGAAAGTAATGATGACGAACTCTACTTAGCAATATGCAAAGTGCAACTACAAAAGTTTTGGAGTAAAATAGAGGATACAAGGAACAAATGCAATATAAAATATTGTAAAAGTCTACCTGGGCTTCAGCATTCGATGACCGAAATCTCGTCCTCAAGCTCTGTTGTTCTTCCTTTCCTGCAATAAGAATGTGAGTGAGAAGGATGAGTGTCTATAAGGAGTATAACTGGACTCACTATTTGATAAAGTAACCAAGGCTTTGATATGAAGTTATTTGATTGATAACTTAAAAATAACATAAATACTGTAAACAATGAGATCCAAGACCCTTAGTAACAGTGTAAACACTGCAAAAGAACATAAACACTGCAAAATTCGTAATCATCATGATGCTCCCGGCTACAACTATTCTTCTTCTTCAGTAAATTAAGATAGCTAACTGGTCTATATATAGTCACATATATTACACAAATGTGGCTACAAAACTTGACTGCCAAGTGCAGTTAACTAAAAATGGCCACAAAGAATATATTATGTTTATCATGAAGTGATACCGACGAACTTACAAAGGACAGGATGTGAGAATCAAGAAGGTTTAGAAGACTTCAAGAAGGTTTAGAAGACTGCAAGCATCAACCACAACCATAGACATTCAGAAACATCATATAATGTGAGTTCAGTAACGTTCTTAACAATGTAACTGTGAAATACACCAAACAGTGACATCAAAGAAAACGTAAAACGAGACGGCCACCGAAATATAAAGGTTAGTTTAAGAAGCTACAGAGACAACAGATAAACGCAATATATCGATCATTTTTAGTAAGTGAATGATCATTTCCGCCATGCCATCAGATTTACTACAAAGATTAAAAATGAGCTAAGATATCAAAGATATTTCCAATCTAGATGAGAAATAAATCGGCATGAATAATGAAATAAACAACTATCACTGCCAGCGCAATGAAATGATACAATTCATCGCGGATTTTTTGAAGAACATTACCAGGCAGATTGACAATAAACAGACAGGTTACTTCTGGTATTCATGGAAAGTTAAAAAGGAAACTAGAACATATACTGATTTAAAGCGCTTATAATAATTACATCGGCCATCAACAGTCCATGCTTCTGTACCTTTTTTTTATAGACATATTTACATAAGGATCATTATATATAGATAACATTAGTCACTGACGACCGCATACATGTACTATCCACTGCAAGTTGCATGTTTAGTTTCCAGATATATAGATAACATTAGTCACATATATTACATATTCAAATCTATAATAAGCTATATTCTCCCAAATTTATAAACTAACAATATAATGGAAAAGTTAAAATACGAATAAAGAATTTAATGGGTGAACAAATTCAAAACAGGAAACTCAGCCAACACTGTTCAGTTATATATTCAAATCTCAGGTCATCAACAAAGTTAAAACTCAGCTTTATAGGAAAACAAACTCAGTCATATCATAACATATGGTTTCATACAAAGGAAAATTAGTTTGTTCATTTAGAGCATTCAGTGAATCAGTTAATAAAGTTCTCAGTCATAAGTTCATTTAGAGCATTCAGTCCTAGCCTATCACCAGTAATATAAATTTAACATTTCAGTTTATCATCAACTAACAAAACAACATGTAAACCTTGTTAAAAACTGGAAGGAATATAATAGGACCTCTAGTCCTGGTGGTTATATAACTACCATCTTATCGCTCCTCCTTACTAGTGTACCTATTGGCTTGTATTGCACTTTTCCAAACCAGCTAAAACATTTTTTTTCTCATCTTGTCCTCAATTGGCGTTGTCTCCAACTTCACATGATTTTTCCCTTAATCTTGTCCTCAACTGCACATGTGAGGTACGAAAATATATTATGGGACACGGGCAAATGATTTCACGTGTACATGATGAATGATGATATAGCTTTTGTAGGTGGTCTATCCAAATGAAATTTATCGATCAAATTGGAAAAGTGGGCTAGGTGTTTGCATTTTATAGGGCAGGAAATAAATGAAAAGAAGGGTTAATGTAAATATTCCGCTGCCGGAACTTGAACCCTGGTCTCTCTGGTGAGAGGCGAGTATCCTAACCAACAGAACTACAATGGAATCTTGATATTAACCTATATTTTCACTTTATAACCTATATGATATACAATCAATTTTTAATTGCTCCGAAGACTTATTTTTATACACTGTTAGGATTTTTCAGAATCCAGATGTAGAAGTGGCACTTTGTGTCCATATTAAATAAGCACTGTCGTGCGCAATTCATGCAGATTTAGGATAATAAGTGGGACACGGAAGTGATTTGCCGTTTGTGGAGTCTACAAATTCCATGGGAGGTGTGAGGAAATATCATTGAGAACCTTACGAGGATTTTCATACCTTCTACTCTTATTTAATTGTTTATATGAAGAAGAAGATTTGAACTTGATCCGGATTCCTTACAACAAAGGAAGCACGTTCACTCTAAAAGTGTGGCCGTGTCCTGTCGGTCATGTATCGGACTCTCCTCAGACACTCCAAAATACACTAGGACACACCAAAATAGGTGTCGTGTCCGTTTCGCTGTGTTGTGTCGTATCCGCATCCATGCAACATAGACTACAACCAAAGACAATTTTTTATGGCCAATAACTCATGCACCTTCCTATTTGTATGAGGTGTACTGGCTACACAAGGGATTGCCTGCAGTGTTCTGAATCTGGATTTGGAGAGCATTGACACCAAAGAAAGAGAAAAGAAAAAGGAAAAGAAAAAAGAAAATGGTGTAGAAAAATCAAGATTCAGCTACCTACCAAGCAGATATTTTCATGGTCAGGAATAATATACACCACAAACACACCACCATACATGTCGTACCACAATTCTAGGCTTGAAGAGGGCATCATTCTGTTGAGATTGATGACATCATCAACCCCTAGTCCATTCGAAACTGGAACTGAAACCAATCTGTTACCATTCGAAAACCCAACTCCCAATCAATCGAAAACACCCATTGAACCCACATAAACACCTTGTTAAATTTCTAAGTGTGTTTGTGGGTCAATCACGTGTTGGATTTGCAGAACCTACTGATTAAATTAGGATGATCGAAAAACCCTAAGTTGGCTGACACAAAAAAATCCTAAGTTGACACAAAAATCGAATTGTAGAGAGAAGAAATGAAAGATATTATACCGCATGGTGAAGATCGAAGTTGCCGCATGGTGAAAACGTCGGGGACGTCGTGTAGGCCGTCGAAGAGAGGGTTTTCTCGAGGGAGAGGGGACGTTGCGTAGGACGTTGGGTAGGCCGCCGAGGAGAGGGTTTTCTCGATGGAGAGGGGACGTCGTGTAGGCCGCCGAGGAGAGGGGACGTCGCGTAGGACGTCGTATAGGCCGTCGAGGAGAGGGGACGTCGCGTTGGACGTCGTGAAGGTCGCCGGGGAGTGGGTTTTACTGTTTGGAGGGAGAGGGAAGAGGCCGGAGGGTTGGAGGTTGATTTCTCATGGAGGAAGAGGGCGGAGGGAGGCTTTTCGAAGTGGAGGAAGAGGTCGGAGGGAGCGATTTCTCGAGGAAGAGGCCGGAGGGAGAGATTTCTCGAGGAAGAGGTCGGCTGGGGAGAGAGGGTTTTCGAAGTGGAGGGGGGGTTTTGTTATGTGCGAAGGGTTTTTTCAGATCTGCTCTATTTGGTGCGAAACCGTCAACAAATTAATATTTTTAAAAGAAATTACGATAATGGCAGCTGAAATAGCCGCGGGAATTTTCCCGCACAGACTTTAGTTGACGGTTATTATCAAAATGTCAATAAATAGATTTGTATTTCTTGACGGTTTCACTAAAACCGTCAACTATTATGGTATAAATTTGCTAAATTAACACAAAATGTGTGTTTCCTTGACGTATGTCTAAAACCGTCAAGGTTACCCATTTTAATGACGGTTTTCCACGACCGTCAATAAATAAACCGTCAAGAAAAGCCATTTTTCTTGTAGTGAACATATAGCAAAAATGGTCTTCCTACCACTGGTGGTACCAGAATAGCTGGATTTGTAAGGTATTGCTTGATGTCATTGAAAGCTTTTTGACATGCTTCATCCCAAACAAATGATACACCTTTCTTTAATAGACGAGAGAAAGGTTGACATCTCACAGAAAAGTTTGATATAAATCTCCTGATATAAGCAATGTGACCCTGGAAGCCTCGGAGTTCTTCTAGATTGCGTGGAGGACACATTTCAAGAATTGCTTTGATTTTATCAGGATCAACATGGATACCCTGAGAAGTGATGACAAATCCCAAAAACTTGCCACTGGAAACCCCTAAGAAAGACTTAGTAGGGTTCATTTTCAATTGATGCTGACGCATCAATTCAAATACTGTCTTCAAGTCTTGAATGTGGTCATCTTTTGATCGACTTTTGACAGCAATGCCATCTACATAACATTCAACTGTCTTTCGTAGATGTTCTTGAAAGATGTTGCTCATGGCCCTTTGATACGTGGCACCGACGTTTTTAAGACCAAACGGCATAACCGTATAGCAGTAGACTCCAAGGGGTGTACGAAAAGCAGTATGCTTCTCATTTCTTGGATGCATCTTAATCTGATTGTATCCTAAGAATCCGTCCATAAAAGACATGCGTTCAAAATCGCATTTATTGTCTATCATGACATCAGTAATGGGAAGTAGAAATTCGTCCTTTGGACAAGCTGTATTAAGATCTCGAAAATCTATACAAACTCGAACTTTTTCGTTCTTTTTCATAACAGGAACAATATTGGCAACCCAGTCTGGGTATTGTTCTTCACGAACAAAGCCACATGTAATCAGCTTTTTGACTTCTGCTTCGATTGTATCCACTTGTAAACACCGACAATCTTTCTGAATGAGAACTAAAGAACTCCTGAACGGCCTCATGGTTAACACTTCAAACACCAGAGAACCTCCTGCTTTAGTTCAAAGAAAACAAGCTAAAATAACATAGTAATACACTCTCTCCATTCAAAGAATATATTTGGGAACACCGCAGAAAGCACAATTTTTGGGAAAAAAGGAAAATAGAATGGAAAAGAAAGACTAGAACTTTGCTTTGGAAAGGAACCAACAATATTTATTTTAAGAGGGAGGAATTTGAAATTCATCTTCATGTGACAAATATTTATATTAATTGACATGAATCTCCCTTCATCATCATCAACAACAACAACATGGAGCAGCCATACATGCCAAAAAAATTCCAAAAACGAGAAGAAGAAAAAATCAATTTTATATGATTACCATTTCAGTAAAACTATTCGTTTGAATATCAAAAGGAAAAAAAATTATATATCTATTCTCTATACGAATAAATTTGCTACCAAGGAAATAGGTAATCATTCAAATCTTCCACACAAACTTTGAATTCATTCAATCTAAGACCTATGTCAAGAAACCCCACGTTTGCACTAGAAACCATTACAAAAAGTGATTCTAACAAAGAGAAAAGGTTTATTACATTAGTGAAATGCCAATTCACTCTGCATGCGACTTCAAGTTCCCTATTAGTTAACAAAATTTGCCGCTGAATATGAAGAACTAAGCTAAAATGTTGCAAGTCTTCCACCTAAGTCATAGACATTATTTTTTCGCATAATCATTTGAAGTCCCTTTGAAATGTGAATAATGCCAATAGATCCACAGCTCACAATAAGAATCCCACTATATCACCAATTCACCACTACTAACTCAAACACAAGATTAAGAATCCCTTTCTTGACATATAGGTCTTGAAATCATTACTATATCTTGTTGACGTCGATTACATGGCCTTTTCATAATTTGAAGTTATAATTCTGCAACATGGGCAATCAAGATCTTTAGAACCTAAGCAATTTTTTTAAAACAAAAATACAAAATAAGCAATTTTGCTTACATGGGTTAGGAAATCCACATTCACTATATAAGTAAATAACAAGAAGAAATGAATATCACCATTAATCTGAACCCAACAGTTCTTCTAATTTCTATATTCAAAACCCAATTTTCTTCCATAAATATGGAGATTATATCATGATATATGTTAAAAATATATTTTTTAAACATGGTTTTATGAGAAGTTTATCAGATCTTGATGAGATTGGCTGGAGGAACTTTTAATAGCCTAAAAAACAATTTTGTCAAATGGGTCGTCGATAGCTTTCATAAAGTAAGCAATTTTGAAGAATATATACCACATCCATTCGGTAGCAATGAGGGTTCTCATTTTGACATAAACGGACACAAAGTAAACAATTTTGAAGAATACCACATCCATTCGGTAGTAATGAGGGTTCTCATTTTGACATAAATAGAAATAGACGGTGATATTTCCTAAAAGAAAACATATTTTTCGCATTGGTTTGTTACAACTCCACTTATAGGAGGTATAGTCATTATTGCCAGCTCAGTAGAGTTGTATCACATTTGTGGTACAGTCAGCAATATTGCCAGCTCAGAGGAATAAGGCATACCGGTAATAACTAACTGGTATTCTCTAATACCAGCTATTAGCTTGTAGTAGTCTGGGTATCCTCTTTAAATACCCAGACTTATGAAATGTAGAGAGGATGGTATTTCGTAAGTTTTAGCTACTCTAATTCATAGTTACTTGTAATTCTCTAGATCCCCAATTTTAATATCAAACCCTAATCCAATTTCCTCTCCCAAATTGTTCTTTTTTTTTGAATTCACCTTTTCTGTAGATCATTCATGGCGACTGGAGCTAGATCCCCTTCAATCTCAGGAATCCTGGGAAAAGGATCTAACATTTTGGTATCAGAGCCACTGGATCTAGTGGCGGAGGCGAGCAACGAGCAAGGGTCGAGCAGTCACATGGCTCGACCAGAGATGATCGATGGTCGGCTGAGCCCCTTGGCTGGGGAACGAATCATTGCACTGGAAGGTATAGTCCACAACCTCAGTAGCAAATTCGATCAATTAGGTCATCGATTTGACCTGTTGTTGGAAGAATTGGGAAAATCACGAGTAGGCATGAACCCAATTTCCTTACCACCGCCTACTCCAATGAATCCACCATCTCCACAAGTGTCCCCTAGGGTAACCAGTTTCACCAACAACCCTAGTCAGTCACAAATTGGTAGCAGTACTATGGAGTACAACGTATTGGTGACACAATTTGATCATAATCCTTCACTAAAAAAAGTGGCCTTTTGGGACGACGCTATTAGATATGCTACTTTGAAGAGTCCTAAAAGACTAATATTTAGGATGGATATTTAAGACCGACAATTAGTTCTGTCCCAATAAACTTCGGCGGAAAAGGAAAATAATTGGACGCTAAAATTTTGCTCCCATCCGAGCCCATTTTCAATTACTTTAGACTTCTTCAAAACAATGTGTGATCTGAACTGTATGATCTGAACCGTTAATTTTAGGCTTTTAGGTCTAAACCTATTTTCTCTCTCTTCGCAAACCATTCCAAGAAATTCGGCTAGGGGAAGAATGGAAGCTTCCATCAAATTGTTTATCCCCAATTGTTTGAAATTCTCTCAAACCATTCCAAGAAACCTGGTGATATTTTTGTGTTCTTGATCAGGTTAAGAAGAGTTTTGGCGTCATCCCTCCGACTTCGAAAACCGCCATCCTCCTCCTCATGGTAAGTCTCTACGGTGAACCACTACTCCAAACCCCTAATTTTCCCTAATTTAATTTTAGCATTCACAAAACCCTAATTTGTTCCTGATCGATAAAAATTTGTTTGAATCTGTCAAATATGGGCATTCTCCGAGAAGTGCAACACTGGTGTCTCCATCCCACCGAAACATGAGATAATCTCTGGTCTACTTTCTTTTTCAAGTGTTTGTAATAAAAGTTCCAAAGTTGATGAAAGAGGTGCAATGAAATGAGTGGAGCAGTACTTCCAAAAGACCTATGATTTTGCTATCTAACGACCGAATTGGTCATGCAAGTTGGAAATCAACTGAGGCTAAATTATATATCGAAGGAGGACTGCTTGTTCATATTATTCTAATTTGGTCGATTTAATGTAATTAATTTTTTTAGCTTTTAGTTTCAAGTACCATTTTTTACAAACTAATACATAAGCGTAAGAAATAATTCTTCATATCAGTGACAGATAAGCGAGGACGACCACTACACCAATGATAACTCCAACTTTGCGGCCGACGACATCGACTCCTCCAATGTTAAAAAAAAGGGCTACGCTGTCAATGGTTTGCTAAATTTTGGCTGTTTTTTATGGATTATGACACAATATTAGTCATGTGACTAATTATGTATCTAGTAGCTAATTGGTTTAGTTTGGCCACATGAATGTTTTCGATACAACAATCGACATCTCTAGAGCTGTTTCATGTAAAGTAAGAAAATTTTGTATTAATAATTGCAAACTCTTTATATCCATCTAGTGTCGCGAGGTTATAATGCCATAGATGCTTACTAGTAAACTTTCAATATTTGTTCTTCATTGCAAGAAAAATTGCCTCTTATCATGCGCGTGCACACACACACACACACACACACACATATATATATATATATCGATGCAGGAAAGGGGTTCTTTCGGCTTTGAATGATGTCGGGCTCTTCACAACTGGTGGTTTAACTAGCTAGAGAGAAGGTAGGTTGACTCTTGTTTACAATCTTATACTTGAGGAACATGAAACTAGTGTACCAGACTTTCTCAAATGCTTGTGTATATTTTTTTTTATAAGCTAACCATTTTACATGTGAAATCTCAAGTGGCTGACAAACGAATTATCCAATAGGCTATGCTTCTTGTTGCTAAATAAAGCACCTTTGCATATTACTTTTTATTCTTGGAGATGCTTTAAAGATCTCTATTTTTAAGGGGGAAAAAAGTATATTATTGTTATGTTGGTCCTTTTAACTGAGATGTGACTGTTCTTTGATTCATAATGGTCGTTTGCCTATAAGGCAAAATTAGTTCTCTGAAAATAAAAAAATTTTCCTTCTCCTTTTATTGATTTCAAGTTACCTTTGCACGACCTTCCTTTACTAGCTAGTTCTTTGACTAAGAAATAAATTTATTTTGCTTAAGTATGCCTGGATTATTTTTGTAGACGCCTTAGTTTCCAATTATAAAACCTATTCTAATATGCTAAAATTTTGTGACGATAATCAACCACAAGAGTAGTTTATGAGACTCAAAATAATGGGCTTTCTGGTTCCAAATGAATGCTATATGACTTTGAATCTTAATAATTCTAGGAATTACTATTAGTAGAGTTATGCTTCTTTCGTTGGTTATCCTCAAAATATTTGTAAAAACCTTATTATAGCATAGAACACATGTTCGACCTCGCGATAATAAAAGAAAAAGTATATAGATAGGTTCTATGGACAACATTGTCATAGGTTGAGTAGGTCATTAGATTTTTATATGAATATGGGTTGTCACTAAGTAAATATCAACTGATCCAAAAAATTTTGATGACCAAACGCTTGTAAGTACTCCTCCTTTAAGCTTGATGAATATCGTAATTCAACAGTTCTATATGGACTCTTTTTTCTCACATTGTAGTAAGATTTGTTGAAACAATGGTATGTATGGTTAACAGATGAACCTGAAGACGAAAATGTACTTTTAGAACATAAAAGAAAATAGTGTTATCATGAAATCATTTTTCTTCTTGTATTTTTTAAATTTATTATAGTATAGAAGATAACAAGTTATAGAAAGATGTTGGCATGGCAATTCCCATTTTGCTATAAATTTTTTGATAATAGTTATTTTTCTAAATGGTTAAGTCCACAATATTTTCTTGAGAATTAGTAGTTTAAGAAAGCAATATTTGCTTTCTTAATTTAAGGAGTCACACTTGGAAATAATTTATTTATTTTCTTGGATAATTTAACTGTAATTATTGTTCTTCTTGGGATTACTAAGGCAAGTCAATTTTTTTACTTTTCTTTTTGTTAGGAGATCAAATGGTTCGAGGTTATGTCATGTGGAGTGTGATTATTTCTTTCAATCTGTTTTATTCCTTTCTGAATTACTTAATTTATTTTACGTGCCCACATGATTCTCTCAGTCCTTATAAGGGTTTCCTATATTGTTGTAACAGGGTTACCCATGTTCTTTTCTCCCACTCTCCTCCACTGATCTAGACGCAACCTAGATATTTACTACGTGCAGCTTAGCTTTTATTTTAAACTATGTCATGTCCTCTTTTAATGGATCAATTCTTTCTTGAGTCAGCAATTTTTGTCCTTTTAATTGGAATTTGGAGCTATGGCAAAAAAAAATTAAAGATGGCATCTTCTTCTTCTTTTTGACTGAAGGCTCAAAGATTGTCGACAATCTCGATCTAGCACATTACTTGCATGGAAACTTTATTTATGTTCTGGTTTAATTTTTTGTGTGTCCCATGAGGTTTATATTTCGGTGGGGTGGTGGTTTCTACTTAACATTTTTATCATGAATCATAAACTAATTTGACCCTAAACAGAGTTGAACGAAAGAAAAAGATTCCAACAGCTTGACTCCAAAAATATGGAATGAACACTTTGTTGCTAAAATTTGTAAACTACCTTCAATTTCCATCTAAATTATAGAATAATACTATTTTAAAATTTTAACAAGCACTTTGATGTATTTAAAAATCAACATGACATATTTTGCAGAATTTGTGAAATGAAACTTTAAGAGAATGTCAGGGTTCTATCTTTGGCCGTGTCGATAAGCGAACCTGATGTATATGAAGTTGCTATAGGCAAAAAAAAGAGTTAGAAGCCAGTTATGGAATGCAATAACTGCTTGGTACGTAAAGGTCTATGTTCCTCTTTCCTAAGTATAACTAGTATGGTCATATCCATTTATTTTGTTCTTTTCATTGCTTTAGACCAAAATTACTTAAAGTTGGGTTTCTTGCTTCAATTTCACTTCATTTTTGGTCTATATAGTAGAAATCTTGGATGCTGAACGAAATTGTGATTGTACATGGTGATCTGTGTTGCATGGAAACGAATAAAACACGAAAGTGGGCACTAATTTTGAGTGTTCAATGCACTTTAGTGTGTTTGTATCTTGTTAAGTACATGTTCGACATGAAACATGATGTAACATGGACAAAATACTGGTAGTTTTCACCTTTCTTTCGAGATATTGGACCGGTATTTTGGCAGTGTGAGAATACTACCTTCTGATTACATATTGTATAAATAACTTCTTGTGTGATAGTCATTTTGTTATATCATCTTTCCTTGTTTACTTTCCAGGTGTACGAGCTTGATTTGATCTTTAATTTTCATACGGTACTGACATTAGTTTCTTTAGAGATTTTGTTCTTTTTAATGTTTGTTTTCATAGCCATCAATCTTTTAATGGACCTTCAAATAGACATGCATACTATATACTGGAAGAAATTATGATTGCTAGTGAACTTCAGAAGTCTAGTTCAAGGACTTATAGATTCATAGGTATACGAATGTTTCCCCTTAATCATATACCTTTGAGTCATACAAAAGCCTACATGATGTATCTTTTTATACTTTTATAGAAATTTTGAACCCATATCCATATGTTAGCTGAGATCGATTATAATTTTGGTTGATTGATACATATTCCTCCTCATCTAATAATCTTTGTCTTTTTTTTGGTTGTGTCGATTGTTTTGAATTGTTCCCTTTCAGACCTCAATTCTGATCAAAAACAGCTTGATACGTAATGGTTTTGGCTGGTACTTAGACTTTGTTGTGCCTGTGTGGGTTAATATTTAATAGGCCCTCTTTGTAGTATGCATAATATGACCACATCTTACAACTGCAAGATCTAATATAGGATATAACCCATCTAGAGCTCCTTCGAGTGCTTGCCTGCGCTGCGATTACGGATTTTGATTTTCCTAGATTGCCTTTGCATCATTCTTCTTTGTAATGTGTCTTGGCATTTAATTTTCAAAAGCCTTACTTTTACCTTTTAAAATGAGCTTCTTGTATGCTAGCCAGCAATAGGTAGAACCAGAGGAAAATTTGGTTGTGTTTGAGTCGAAGGTTCATGGTATTCTCATATACTATGTATAAATTCTTGATGTATATATGGTCTTTTGTTAACTAGTTATTTTTTATTTTTATTTGCAGGTCCTTCAAAAGAGTTTGGGCTGATTTTACAAATGATGGAAGATTTGCTTAATGAAAAAGCATTTTGGGTTCATTTTTTAAATGATGGCAAATGATGCTTAATAATGTAAACAATTTTAGATTTATTTTGTAAATGATGGTAGATGAACACTTAATAATGTAAAGCATTTTGAGTTTATTTTTGTAAATGATGGGAAGACGTCCAATGATGTAAAGTGCTTTGAGTTCATTTTGTAAACGATGGGACATAACATTTAATAAAATTAATCTTTGTTGATGTACTTTAGAGTTTACAATAGTTTTTTGAACTTAAATAGTTAGTTATATATTATTTTTGTTATATATGTCTTTTAATTGTACATTCTATATGCAGAACAAGGAAACTATAATTTTAAAATAATTAGGACAGTTATAAGTTTTAGGACGATTTTGTAACTGTCCTAAAAGTAAATTATATTCTTTTGTGACTATTATCCTAAATTATTATGACGGTTCCAATCCGTGAATAATTAGGACGGCAAAATCCGCCCCATAAGCTTTTGCCATGCCACCCTAATAGCACTGTTTGAATCCGTCCCAACTTCCGTCCCAAATAATGTTTAGGACGGTAAAAGTTCTTTTAAGAACAGTACTTTTTGGTTGTCCCAAAAGGCCACTTTTTTGTAGTGCTTATAATCCCAGCTCTAGAGGATACTTGGGACCCCTGGAAGAGCAGGCTTTTGTGCCTCTGCAAAGCCCTGCTTTGGTTATATCAGCACCTGTAGGAGTACACACAGGTCAGTTTAGTATGCCTCAGGATGGGGGCAACCAAATCTTCGACTCAAATTACCTGAATTTAGTGGGGAAAGAGATGTAGAATCCTGGTTATTGCGAGTACACAAATATTTTTCTTATTATGATGTGCCAGAGTATGATAAGGTACGAGTTTGTTCAGTGCAGTTGAAAGACTCATCTACTTATTGGTATGATTAGGTCATGAAGGCTAGGGGGAATGCTCTCTTGGAGAGAATTTTGCCAAGCCATCAGGATGCAGTTTGGTCCATCTCAACCGATAGATCATGTAATTGGGTTGAAGCTACTTAAGCAGGAGGGAACATTCCAAGAATATACAATGCAATTCCAAAAGGCATTACTAAGAATCCAAGGCCTCTCTGAGCAATGCTTGTTTAGCCATTATGTGGGAGGGCTCAAGGAAGAAATCAGATTTGATGTCTTGGTGGCCAGTCCTGTTAACCTCTCAGTTGCAATGCAAGCTGCCAAGCTATATGAAGAAAAGTTGTTAGCAATCAAAGAAAGTTATAAACATCATGCATATGCTAGTAGAAGCAGTCACTCAAACAACTTTGTTAATTCAGTTAGCAGTACTGAAAACACAAAAGGATTTATGACACATTGATGGGAGAATAAAGTCAATAACACTCCAAAACATCACACCACAACAATATCTTCCAATGAACTCTTGAGAAGAAAGAATAATGGCCTATGTTTCCTGTGTGATGAAAAATGGGTGAAAGGTCACAGATGTAAAGAGACAAGATTATATATGTTGGTGGCTGAAGAAGAACATGAAGAAATCAACACTGAAGCTCCTACATAAGAACAATTGGAGTCAAGTACAGATTCCAATTAAAGCCCATTCAAGATTTGCCTACAAGCATTATCAGGCATGACTCAACAGTCAACTATGAAGTTGAGAGGGACAGTGAAGAACAAGCCAGTTATGATCCTTGTAGACTCAGGATCAACTCATTATTTCATTGACACCTCATTCAGTGAGAGACTGGGCCTTGTCCTGTCTGAAAATAAATTATTTGAAGTTATGATTGCAAATGGGAGAGATTAACTAGCAAAGGCCTGTGTAGAGGAGTGGTGATGGAGTGTTAGGGCACTAAAATAGAAGCTGGCTTACTTCAGTTTCCTATCACAGGTTGCCACATTGTGTTAGGGGCAAACTGGTTGAGCACCTTGGGAAATATCACTTGGAACTTCTAGGATCTCACCATAAAATTTACATTACAAGGTGTAGAGCATCAACTACAAGGTCTCAAACCTGAAGGATAACAACTCCAGGAAGCTAACAGTAAGGAGAAGAGGCAGAAAGCACAAGTGTTCCTAATCCAATTGTGTTCTTTACAAGAGAGTCCAGCAGCTGCAGAAGAGAATAGAGAACAAAGGTCAGAGTTGGCCTATCTATTAAAGAATTACCAGCATTTATTTGAAGAACCTAAGGGTTTACCTCCACAAAGACCCTATGATCACAATGTACCTCTCATACCTAACTCAATTACTGTATGTTGCAGACCATATAAGCATCCCTACCTGCATAAAAATGAGATAGAAAGGCAGATTTAGGAAATGTTATCCTCTTGTATAATCAGGCACAGTAATAGCTCGTATTCTTTACCTGTGATTTTAGTTAAAAAAATCTGATGGGTCTTGGAGAATGTGCATAGATTATAGATCATTAAATCAAATGACTATAAAAGATAAATTTCCCATACCTTTTATTGAGGAACTCTTTGATGAGTTACATGGGGCCATATACTTTTCCAAGTTGGATCTGAGGGCTGGGTATCACCAAGTGAGAATGGTAGAGTTGGATGTCCACAAAACAACCTTTAGAACACATGAAGGACACTATGAACTTTTAGTGATGCCTTTTGGCCTTACTAGTGCCCCATCCATATTCCAAGCTATGATGAACTCAATTTTTAGGGAGTGCTTGAGAAAATTTGTTTTGGTATTTTTTGATGATATACTAGTATACAGTTCCAATCTTGAGGCACACTTTGTACATTTGGAACAAGTTTTCAAATAGTTGGGGGCTCACCAACTCAAAATCAAGAGGAGTAAATGCTATTTTGCACAAGAACAGGTGGGTTATTTGGGCCACATAATTTCTGGCAGAGGAGTAGAAGTGGACCAAGACAAAATTAAAGCCATCTTAGATTGGCCAGCTCCTACAACTGTCAATCAATTAAGGGGATTTCTGGGTCTCACAGATTTCAATGAAGAACTCCTTCAGTTGGGATTATCAAGCACAGGAATCTTTTAATTACTGAAGAAGGCTCTCACACAACCACCTGTCCTAGCCATGCCAAATTTCAATGAAGACTTTGTGTTAGAATGTGATGCATCTGAGGGAGGTATTGGGGCTGTGTTAATGCAAAATGGGAAGCCCATAGCTTATTTGAGCCAACATTTGAAGGGAAGGGCTAGAACTTTATCTACTTATGAGAAGGAAATGTTAGCAATTCTCTTATCAGCCAAGAAGTGGGGACAATATTTGTGGGGAAGGCAGTTCATTATTAGAACTGACCATAAACCATTAAAACACATGCTAAAGCAAAGGGTGTACACTGAGGCCCAGTACAAATGGGTCTTAAAACTACATGGCTACAATTATAAAGTAGAATACAAGAAGGGTAGGGAGAACCAGGCAGCTGATAGCCTATTCAGGAAGAAGGAAGCTTGTTTAAATGCAGTAACTACAGTACAAGCAGATTGGCTCCAACTATTCAGAAGTCAAATGGAACACTCTGCCTACTATGCTGACATGAGAAAAAATGGGACCAGGGTCTGTTAAACACTAACAAGTATGCCATGAACAATAACTTGTACTACAAGGGCAGGTTGTTGATAGACCTAAATTCCCAACTTGCAGAATTAATGTTAAAGGAGCACCATGATATGTTACAAGCAGGACACTCGGGAACTTTCAAGACACTACAGAAACTCAAAAGAGTCTACTATTGGCCAGGCATAAAGAAAGCTGTGAAGAATCATGTGAGAGCTTGTGAAGTCTGTCAACAAAACAAATGTGAGAATGTCTCCCCAGCAGGATTACTCCAACCCCTTCCAATTCCTGAGAACATTTGGGAGGACATATCTATGGATTTCATAGAGGGCTTACCACTTAGCTATCACAAATCAACTATTATGGTTGTAGTAGACAGACTCTCCATATACATCCATCTTTTTGCCCTAACACACCCCTTCACTGCCAATATGGTAGCACAAACATTTGTGAATGGAGTCTTTAAACTACATGGAATGCCCAATTCAATAGTTTCAAACAGGGACCATGTGTTTACAAGTCAATTTTGGCAACAATTTTTCAAATTGCAAGGCACCAAACTTCAGTACAGTACTGCTTATCATCCGCAGTCTGATGGACAGACAGAGGTGACCAACAGATGCATAGAAGGGTACCTAAGGTGTTTCTGTAGCCACAAGCCAAAGGAATGGTGCAAACATCTGTCTTGGGCAGAACTTTGGTTTAACACAAATTGGCATACTGCTACTAAGGCTACTCCTTTTGAAGTTGTCTATGGCATGAAGCCTCCACACTTCACTTACACTCCAAACTCCATCACAGATAACACAGTTGCAGAGGATCTGATGTACAGGGACAATGCACTTCAGATATTGAAAGACAACCTGCTCTTAGCTCAGGATAAAATGAAGAAGATGACATATATGCACAGGACATACATGGAGTTCCAGGAAGGGGATTGGGTGTACTTAAAGGTACAACCCTATATACAGATCACTATAGCCCATAGGAGACCTCAGAAATTATCTCCTAAATACTATAGGCCATACCAAGTTCTATCAAGGATTGGACATGTAGCTTATAAACTGCAATTACCAGAGGGGGCTTTAATACACCCTGTGTTTCATGTATCTCAACTCAAAAAGAAGAATGGCCAACATACTGAAGTTCAAGATGGGATTCCAACTCAAAGGGAAGAGCTCATTCTGGAAATACATTAGGTGCTTGAGAGGAGCCTGGTACAGAGGAGGAATCAAGCTGCAATTGACCTTCTAGTTCATTGGAAAGATGGGCTCGTGGAGGAAGCTACTTGGATGCCATATGAAGAGTTCATCAAAACTTTTCCTCACTTTGACCTTGAGACAAGGTAAAATTGATCGGGGGAGTATTGTTACAACTCCACATATAGGAGGTACAGTCAGCATTGCCAGCTCAGTAGAGTTGCATCATATTTGTGGTACAGTCAGCAATATTGCCAACTCAGACGAATAAGACATACCGGTAATAACTAACTGGTATTATCTGATACCAGCTATTAGCTTGTAGCAATCTGGGTATCCTCTATAAATCCCCAGACTTATGAAATGTAAAGAGGATGGTATTTCATAAGTTTTAGCTACTCTAATTCATAGTTACTTGTAGTTCTCTAGATTCCCAATTTTAATATCAAACCCTAATCCAATTTCCTCTCCCAAATTGTTCTTTCTGTTCGAATTCAACTTTTCTGCAAATCATTCATGGCAACTGGAGCTAGATCCCCTTCAATCTCAGGATTCCTGGGAAAGGGATCTAACAGGGTTTATGAAATATTTTTATCAGATATCGGTAAAGTTGATTGGAGGAACTTTTAATAGCCTAAAATATTCGATTTTTTTACTATTATATAGTTTGTATGCAAAATATAGTCCCACATTGGAGAAAGGAAAGTTGCTAATGCCTTTAAATGTAGATGTCCAATAATAAGACTACTTACGGGTTAACCAAGGAGTGGGCCTATTCATGGGCTTTGGCTACTAGGCCTTTGCCTAATTATTTAAAAGTCTATGATAGACACTTGGGCACTTTGGGGCCTTGTTCATTCAGAACAATTTTATTTTAATTTTTTAAATGAAAGGACACACAATTTATTGGCAAGGGACATTTCTTTTGGATTAGGCATAATTAAACAATTATGACTATTGGTCAAAAGACACCTCCAATCTCTATATAAGATAAGAGTTCTAAAACATTGAGGGACATCTCAAACAATCTCTGCTTAATCTTCAAAAGAATTCTTGCTTTGTTTTATCCTGGAGGCTAATTTTCTTTCCATATATAATCAGTGTAGTGGGGAATATTGCATTTAGGAAAGTGAACTTTCCATCATGACTCAAAGCATTCTGTTTCTCCATTCTAAATTTTTCTAACAATCTAAAGGCAATAATTCCTACTCATGGAGGCGGAATTGAATTCTGGAGTAAAAGTGCAATTTCAAGAGAAAAAATCAATCAAGTTGGATCATTTTGATGGCACCAATTATCCGAGATGGCAAGATCGTATGTCCTGGTTATTAACAACTCTGAACCTGTTCTATGTCTTGGATCCAACTCTGCGGCCAATTCCAGAACCAAAGCCTGAAGATAGTGATGCAGTCAAAGAAAAACTCGCAGCAGATAAGGCAAAACGAGAGACTGATGTGATGGTGTGTCGCGGACACATTCTGAATTCTCTCACCAACAGGTTGTACGATGTGCATAGAACATACAAGTCACCAAAAGAAGTTTGGACGGCTCTGGAGTCAAAGTATAAAGATGTCAAAAGAGGTACAGACAGATTTTTAGCATTGAAAAACTTTGAATTCAAATTCACTAACAACATGCCAATCATGAACCAAGTTCGTGATATGGAGATACTAGTTTCCCAATTAAGTGAATTGCAAATTCAAATCCCTGATGCAATTCAAGTGGGGGCAATTCTTTCAAAGTTGCCACCTACGTGGAATGAGTATAGGAGGAAGATACTACATTCTTCTGAAACCTTTACCATTGAGCGTTTGTCACACATCTATAAATTGAATGTGAAAATCGTGCAAGGGATGAGTCTCTCATAGATTCTAAAGTAAACTATGTTGCTTCTAAAATCCCTATGTCTGCAAATGGTGGTAACTATGGTTTCCCTAGAAACAATTTTAAAGTAAAAAAGAAGGGGTTCAAAAAATCTAATTTTAAGAAGGATCGTCCATGCTTTCATTGTGGAAAAAAGGGACATTACATAAAAGAGTGCTGATTCAGAAATTATGTAAGTAAGTTTCATGGTGCCTCTGGTTCTGGTAACAAAGCAAATATGGTTAAGGCAGAAACCAAAAAACTTATTGCAATGATTACTGAAATGTAGACATGATCACCGAGCTTAACATGGCCTCTGCTATTATGTATAAAGATTGGTGGCTTGATTCGGGTGCAACCGTACATGTTTGTAACAACAAAGCAATGTTCAAGTCATACAATGAACTAAAGGAATTCGAGGAAGTGCTTATGGGTAATCATGTTGCTGCCAAGGTTTTGGGTAAAGGAAGTGTTGAACTGAATTTCACTTCTGGACAAAAACTCACTCTTGTCAATGTCTTCCATGTTCCAGAACTTAGGAAAAATTTAATTTCTGCATGTCTCTTGTGTAAGAAAGGCTTTAAGATTGTTTTGGAATCTGACAATGTAATAGTATCTAAGAATAGAGTATTCATAGGAAAAGGATACTCTTGTCATGGCATGTTTAAACTATCTATTAATGAAATTAATAATGTTGTTTCTTATATTGTTGAGCGCACATTTTCTTTATGGATTGCTAGAATAGCACATTTGAATTATGGTACAGTACATGTCTAAACATGGTTACATCGCTTATAAAAAGGATCATGAGAAATGTGAAGTTTGTGTTGAAACTAAAATGAAAAAGAAATCTTTTTCAAAGGTTAAAAGAAGATCCGAACTTTTGGAACTTATACATTCTGATACTTGTGAGTTAAATGGTCACTTGACTAGGAATGGTAAAAGGTATTTTATAACTTTTATCGATGATCATTCAAGATATACATATGTGTATTTGATAAGAACCAAGGATGAGGCCTTTGAGAAATTTAAAGAATATAAATCTGTTGTGGACAATCAAAAGGAGAAAAATATCAAAATTTTACGTTGTGATAGTGGGAGAGAATAATTTCCAGATTCTTTCAATTTATTTTGTAAAGAAAATAGAATAATTCATTAGAAAACAACCTCATATACTCCACAACAAAATGGCCTTGCAAAAGAAAAAAAATAGATCCTTGGTTGAAATGATTAATGCAATGCTTACAAATGCTAAGTTACCTTCCAATCTTTGGGGAGAAGCTTTATTAACCGTTTGTCATGTTTATAATAAAGTCCCTTTCAAGAAGTTTCATGCATCACCATATGAACTTTGGAATAATGGAAGGAAACCCAACTTAAATTATTTCAAAGTATGGGGGTGCATAGCATTTTATAAAATTCCTGATCCACATAAATCCAAATTAGGACCTAGAGGCATTAGAAGTGTTTTCGTAGGTTATGCACAGCAATTAGATTTAGAGTCTAATAGTATTGTTGAATCCATACATGTTGAGTCCTTTGAAAATAAATTTGTGCATTCTACTTTGCATAAAAATAAGAAAGAACAAGAAAGTCAAAGAACACCCTCAAGTAATGCGGGGGGTTGGTGAGAAAAGAATGGTTGAATCCAATGAACCAAGAAGAAGTACAAGAATGAGAAAAGAGAAATTCTTGAGTTCAGATTTTATCTCACCAGAATCCATTGCCTTTCTCGTAGAAAGAGATAGAACCAAAATACTAAATAAAACACCTATGGTTCTTAATATAGATAACGACCCTAAAAAATTTAAAGAAGCAATGGCTTCAAGAGATGCAGCATTTTGGAAAGAAGCTGTTAATGATGAAATGTATTCCATCATGTCGAATAAAACTTGGGTTCTTGTCGATTTACCATCTGGTGTTGGGAACGAAGCACAGAAACCGTTCCCCCAAACCAGAAAGTCCTGCGAGAGAACCGAGCAAAAGCACACAAACCAAAAATGCCAAACACAATCGCAGACACAAAGATCTTTGACGTAGAAAACCCTTGCAGGACAAACCACGGGACGATCGGAGTCCAACCCTGAAAAACCTCCACTAATGGAATAAAGAGAATACACCCTCTACAAGCTCCTCCCGATACAACACGGATCACCACAACCCACTTGAAAGAAGAAGTTTTTTTATTGCGGACTCCGAAGAACAAGAGATGCCGAAAAATATTCGAAGCAATCTCTCCTTCACAACAGTCCTTAATCCTCTCTCTCTCTCTCAAAGATTATAAAGCACTCTTGTTTTGAGATGAGTTTACAACTAGCATGCATCACCCTTTCATAAGCCCTTGGTAATCCATACATAGAAGGCTAATATATATGGAAACTTCCAATATGCATCAATCATATATTTAATGGAAATCCAATCATAATTGGCTTCCCATAATTGGAAACCCAATAATATGGAAAGCTACTATATGAAGGGTCCAATCATAAATATATGATCAAAGTAAATATGGAAATCCAATCATATATCTCCTTACCATATATGTTCCAAAATAAAATCCATGCACTCCCCGAGCTTCTCCGACACACGGATGGCGCTCGTTGCTCTCCGGGGTATTCTCCACAAAGGTTGGAAACCCCACCCACTCCAACAAATCTCTCCCTTTACAACTAGGTAGAGGAACTCGTCATCCCGACGATCCGCCTGCAGTACTCAAACTTTCTCCTTGGTAGAACCTTCGTGAGCATGTCCGCTCCATTGTCATCAGTATGAACCTTCTCAAGTTCCGCATCCTTCTTCTCAACCACATTCTATATCCAATGATACCGAGTCTCGATGTGCTTAGACCGGCTATGAAAGGTCTGATTCTTCACAAGATGAATAGCACTCTGACTGTCGTAAAGCAAAGTATACTGCTCTTGCTTCAGCCCCATTTCCTGCAACAGTTTTTTTTATCTACAGCAACTCCTTGCAAGCCTCCGTCGTGACAATGTACTCTGCCTCTGTCGTCGACAAGGCAACACACTTCTGCAACCACGACTGCCACGATACCGCTCCTCCAACAAACATCATCACATAGCCCGAAGTCGATCGTCTCGTGTCTGTTTGCCATAAAATATAAAAGGACAGAACAATTATCGGAGGACTGGACTTTTACTTCACAATACAAACTCGCTTGTACAAAGAAAGCCTAGGGACGAAAACCTAGGTACAGTAATCTAAGTACAATTGTTTATTTTAGATTCTGGAGGGTGACGGTAGAGGCTCGGAAAAGCGACGGCAGCTCTGCCTTAGTCCTTGGACGATCGGATGCAGCCTTGGCTCCGGGGAAGATCTGCTTGGCATTGAAGAAATGCTCTCCTTATTCTCTCTGTGCTTGCCTTTGTCTCTCCAAGTGCTCTGGTGCTCTTCTCCAAAAAGGGTCCTCTTCGCAAGGGAATGGCACCTTGCTATTTATAGGAGTGGGGATACAATCATTAGGGTTTGCAATGATTGCCTCCTTAATATGTCGGCGGTTAAGGCCCGATTAATCTGGACCCTTTATCTGATTGTAGCAAATCTAGGTAATTAATATAGATTGCATCAAATCTCTGTGGGCAATAAATGTTGATTTCCATGAATATTCACGACTTGTAATGGCCTGCCACGTGTCTTATTTGCTCAATTTGACTTGATTTGGGCAATTACGGTGATTGTAACAAATCTGATTTTGTCAGGATTTGTTAGCAACCATAACTCCAGGGAGGATAAGATTGCTACGTGTCTTAATCGTCGTGACAAGCGCCACGTGTCCTCCACTAGGTCATCTTAGCAGAGCCGCATATGAGTGGGCCGCATGAGGATGAATGGCCGCATGAAGATGGGCAACCGCATGAAGATGGACAACCGCATGGGGATGAATAGCCGCATGGAGGTGGGCAGCCACATGGGGATAGGCAGCCGCATGCTGATGGGAGGCTGCATAAAGGATGCAGCCGCATGATGATAGATGGCCGCATAGAGGATATAGTCGCATAAAGATAGACGGCCGCATGGAGTGGTCGATCGCATAAATGCAGCAGCCGCATGCCTCAGAATTTAGTAGATTCTTCCAACTGTGAGAAGATTTTCTTCTTTTTCCTAGGAACATGCCTTTATGTCAGTCATTATTGCATCTTTATGTCAGAGCTGTCATTTGTCAGAGTTGTCAGCTGTCAGGGCATTAAATGCAACAAAAGACGAAGGGAGGAGCTGTTGAAGGCTACGTGGCTCCTCTTTGAGCCGTATGGGATTATTTGAGCCGTATAGGCTCTTGAGCCGCATGGGCTCTCCGAGCCGCATGGGGATCCTTGGCCGCATGGATCTTTCTTTATTCTTTTCCATGCTTCTACAAGACCCCCTTCAAAGCTTTCAATTTGCAAAATTGAAATACTTTGAATAAGAAGCATGGCTATGTATAAACTCTTCTGGCCGTATATGATGTTCTGGCCGCATGGATGTCCCAGCCGCATGGCCTCCTCAGCCGCATTGGTCAACTAGCCGCATGGACTTTCTGGCCGCATAGGCTGTCTGGCCGTATGAGCTCATTGCCACGTCATCCTGCCACGTGTACAAATCTTCTGTATTAATTGCTGTTGATTTGCTGTCAGTTTTAAGGCTGCTTTTTAGGGCAGGATCCTAAGAGTTTAGCCTTAAATAATCAGATCACCTTGATAACCAAAGAGTCGGTTATACTGCATATGGATCGATGCGTCGGTCCCTTGGGGTTCTGCCTATAAATAGCAAAGTGTTTGGACAGAAGACGTTCTTTCTTGTCCTAACTCTCTTGTCCTCATCCTCCTTCCCGGATCATAGTAATGGCTCCCAAGAAGACTGTTGCGGCGAAGGGCAAGAAGGCAGCATCTTCGTCGGCGGCGAAGGGTAAGAAAGCTGCTTCTGCGGCGGCGAATGTGGCAGCTCCTCCGCCAGCTGACGTACATGTAGTTCACCCCAACATCCACCCCGCCATCGCTGGTAAGGACTTTTGCGTGAGTTTGGAACCCTAACTGTCATGGCTACGTCGCATATTTTATGCGCGAGCCTTCATCTTCATGTGTTTCGTATGCACGTCTCGAGCCGCATGGGGTATGCTCTGAGCCGTATGAGATTTTGTTGTTGTGGCCGCATAAGTACTTCTCTAATCGGGGCTGCATAAGCTCAGCATTGGCTCACTTGATTTGGACCGCATAGGTTCGCCTGAACTTGTTTTGTCGTATGAACCTCTAAAACTTATCCGAAACTCTGTCGCATGAGACTGCATTTGAACAAAGCCGCATAACTCTGTTTAGTCATTGCAGCATGAGCCTCCACTAGTCGGAGCTCCATAAACTTTTTTCTAACTTGGACCGCCTGAGGCTCCTGTTGAATCCGAGCCGCATAGGCTTAAGGGCACTTAGTCAGTTTTCCTTGGCCATCTTCTTCTTTCTTGACTTATTTCTTTTGTCTTCCTTTTTTAGTGAATTTTCCAGTTGATGCTGCGAAGGAACCTCTAGTGGGTCGTGCTCAAGCCGCTATGGGCTACAGGTATGACCAGATAGTTCGGTATGTGGCAGATTAGCTTCCTAGCGACGAGCCTCCGGCGAGATTGAATGCCCTCAAGAACCAGCCTTTCTATTTTCTATGCGCTATGATGAACTTGGGGAAATTAGAAGGAGAATACCCAAAGCCTACGTTCTTCTTTGGAGATGCTTTGACTGTGAAGAACAGTCAAGTTCTGGATATATCGGAGAACTGGAGCTTTATTTCTAACGGGATTGCGATCCGTATCCCTCAAATGGAGCGTCACTTCCCGCTATCTTGGTTCAATATGCTCCCGTTGGACAGGAAGATGGAAGAGTCTTTGACTCCTACCCGGAATGGGATGTTTGTGGGCGACATCCATTACAACAACAGTATAAAGTCAGTGTATGCGGGCAAGGTGCATGCCAGTCGTTATGTAACGGGATTGGCCCCGGGTACTTTCTTGAATGTGTCGGGTCCCAATTTCACGTTTTCTTCAGCCGATACTTTTCCGAACCAACTTGCTCGGAAAGGCTCCTATCCCATTGGCCGGTTGACGCTTTCGAGTTTGATACACCCCATTCCCTCATGGATCAATCTGTCTATGTGGATCTCACGAAAGTATGAGGCCTTTCTATGTGAGATTGGTCTTTATCATGCTATTCGGGGCACTAGCTACAGCTTGCCCATCAACAAGAGATTATTTATAGGTTTGCTGGAGATGTACAATAACCGTACGGGAACCTTCTATACACCTGTAGGGGAGATAGGGCTTGCACTCCATGAAATGCACGCGGTTTCCAAGCTTCCTTGGGGGGATGAAGCTTTTGAGGCGTACACTCCTACGAATGAGGAGTTCGAGGAGCTGGAGGAACGGTATCCAGGCTTCGTGGCTATTTATCAAGAGATATTGTGCCACTATAGCACATGTCAGCAGATAGCCAAGAAGGACAGCAGCTCGAAAGGGAATTCTCTCCACACTAAGGACTGGATAGGCTATCTCTTCTCGATGGGTGCCTCAGGTCGAGTTACTTCCCGACGTCCTCAATCCCGGGAGGCGGTTCAAGCCTTGGTGTCGTCGGCCAAGAGGGTGGCCACCACTAGTGACATATTTGGGAGTAAAATGACTCTTTTGGTTATTTCTATCAGGATACCCATGAGTTGTCAGAGAAGGCGCTTTTAGCAAGATTTTTGATGGTATGGCTGCGGAATTGCGTAGTCTCGGAAGGAGCTGGTTCTATTGAAAGGATCAGCCGTAATTTTATTCTTCCAGCTGTGAAGCTAGTTTTTAGAGTAAAACTAGCCCTTCTCCCGGCCATGGTGTGCAGCATACACCGTGGCCTCCATACTTTTACGTCCAAGGTTATCGCCCACGATGTGACAAAATACTTTGAACGGACTGAGCTGCCCTACCATTATCTGATGAGGTGGCTGCTGATGCACTGTCAGTCTTTGATAAGGCCAGGCTCTGAAGATGGCGTAACTGACGATGATCCTTTTATCTTTCGTTATCGCAATGAGGCTTGGGACCACGAGACCATGCGCGCCTGCCGGATGGTGCTGGCGAGAGCAGATATGTACAACTTTTTTGTATCTGTCCCTTATTTTACCGCTGAGGAAATAGCAGGTGTACATCTCGACAGTATTGGGCCCCCTCAGCTTCTGGATGGCCAGATGCTTCTGTGGTTGCGTAACAACCGCCCCGCTCATCTAGTATATCGCAACCGCAATGCTGTCTTCCTGGAGCCTTATCTGCCCAGCAGGTTTCTCGTCAGTTTGGATACAGCCAACTTTTTCTGGATAGTCCCAGCTCTTGTCTGGGTTTTAAAGGTAGCCTTCTTGACCGTATCAGGGCCTGGCACTACTATGATACATTCCATACCCATACCGTTTTCTCGGTTCCTGATAATAAGGTGTCGGTAGAGATTTTGTATATGGCAGCTTTGTACCACGTTATGGCGAACAAACTCCCTGTCGGCTTTAACCCGAGTACCAGTTTTATTGTTGGTACTGGTTTGGATAAGAAGCCCCAAGGGGCCAAGACGAGAAAGAAGAAGAATAGAGTCGAAGTGCCAGACTCTGACTTCACCACTGCGGATGATGAGGATGATGAGCGTGATGCAGATAATTCTTTCTTCCCGGTGGAAGATGTTGGGACAAATCAGTCGCCTGTTTCGTTAAATGAGATGGTGGCGGATCAGCCACTCGTCGTATCTGGTTCGGTACGGAAGCGTAGCAAACAAATTTCCCCTGTTGGCGGTATTTCTCACTCCTAGAAATTGGCTGCGACCAGACATCGCAGGCTAACTATAAGGGAGAGAAGCGAGGAGGCCGACTCCGCTTCGGAGGTAAAGCGAGTCACTACCATTTTTATTCAGTTCTTTTTTTCTTCCAGTTTTGATCTTAATCATTTTCCTTCCCTCCATTAGGTGTCAGAAGAAGAGGAATCTCAAGTTGCCGAGGTCATGACTCGAGATGACGGGGGCTCCGATGAGCTTGTCCCTAAAATTGCTGAATTTCATCAAGATGATGCTGATCGAGTAGTTTCTCCCTTAGAGATGGCTAGGGCAAAGGAGCCAGCCGAATTTAACTTGGAGTTCACGGGTGAGGAGACCATGTCAGCTGCGAACGAGCTGCAGCCTCCATGCTCCTCCCCTGGTAAGATAAGCCGAATCTTAACTTGCGAGGAGGCCTATCTGCTCTATCATCACATCCGTCGGGTTACGTCGATTGATTATTTTTCTAGACATACAGGTCCTGCCTCTCCAGTACCGATGATGGACATTATTTAGACAGGCTCTGCCGAAGGGGCACTAGCGGAGAGGAACGTACCACCTCCCCTTTAGGCTCGTCTTGAGGGGCCTCCCGCGGGCTCGAGTTCGGTAAGTCAGGTGGTGAGACAGCCGGGACAGGAGATAATAGTCCTTGCGTCCTCTTTTGCTCGGGCAGCTCCGAGAGTCGACCTCTCTGCCCTGCCAAGTGTCCAGGCTCTTCGGGTGGCAGAGGAAGAGTTAGCTGCTATCCGTGCATTGTTCCACTCGGAATCTGTCCCCTTGGTGGAAAGTTCTAGCTCAACCCCTTCGACGCTGCCGGCCACGCTTCCTTTGACGTCGTCCTCTACAGAGGTTCCGGATGAAGCGTTACAGGATGTGGTTGACAGCTTTTATCGTCACTTGAAGAGGGGATAGCGGCTGCTGTGGAAAGAGGGACCTCTTTCGTCTTGGCCTGGCAATGCGCCCAGGGTCATGTTGATATCCTTAAGACTCTTCCCGGTGGGGCAGGAGCAGCTGCGCTTCTGGAGGCAAAATTGCTGGAGACTGATCAGCTGGTGGCCCAGCTTCAGGTGCTGCGGCAGGCTGATCTGTCCGCTGCTATAGATCAGGAGCGCAGTTTCCTCATAGCTGCTATAGAGAAGATAAGGGCTGCTCGGGATAAGACCAGGCCGGCCATGCTGAAGGACCTCCACGAACTGCCTGATCGATATGACCAGTTAAGCCGCGAGAGTGAAGATGTTATGGCTCGGGAAGCGACTGCCTCCCGTGGAATCATTGACACGTGGGAGCAGATCCTTGAGCTTCAGAGGAAGTTAGCTTTCCTGGAGTCTGAGCTTGAGGCTGCCCGAACCGAAAGGAGGCTAATTATCCAGGAGACTGACAGAGTTAATCGAGCTTCGGCTGATCTGGAAATTGCTCTGAAGAAGTTAGAGAACGACTGGCGGGCACACATGGACTTGGATAATGGGGAGCGGTTGTCCCAGAAAGCGGAGCGCCGAACTAAACTGCAGCTTGAACAGGGGGCCACCTTGGTGAAGAACCGCCTCCTGGAATTATGTAATGTCGAGCCGTAGTCGGCCCTTTTCTTCTTCTTTTGTTTCCGTTCTTTTCCTTTCTTTAAGTGGGACGTTGTTCCTAGAATATGTAGCACTTTCGCCTTCCAAATAAAAGAGTATATTTTATTCTACCCTTTACTTGTACTGCTTGTTGTGCTTGTGGTGTTATGGTGATGTTTGCCCCACATGGGGGACTTGTTTATGGACCTGTTACCCTTGGCATACCTTGGTTTTAGGTACGTATAACAAGTTTGATTGGGGATACCTAGAACAGTTCCACGGTAAGGTGGTCATGGACGTTCCTGGTATCGGAAGAAAGAATGTCATGAAGCAGCTGGGCTCCCAGGGCATAATGAGAAATGATGGGCCTGTAAGAAACTTAGCAAAGGATATTTGTGGGCCTATTATCCTTGGCGTACCCTGGCTTAGGATACGGATAATAGGATGAAAGGGAACCGACATACTTACTCAGAGGTAATGAGGACATGGAAAGCATGAGGGTTTTCTTACCGCGAAATATTCCTACTAAGAGGTAATGAGGACATGGTAGGAGTGGACTCAACGGAGGATATTTGTGGACCTACTATCCTTGGCCTACTCCGGTTGTGGGTACGGATAATAAGTCGAAAGGGGATCAACATACTTACTCAGAGGTAATGAGGACATGGCAAGCATAAAGGTTTCTTCGACAGAGCCTTCCCACTCAGAGGTAATGAGGACATGGCAGGAGTGGGCTCAATAAAGGAGGGTACATAGAATGGCTCAGAGGTAATGAGGACATGGAAATTTGATGTAGAGGGGTGATTTGTTTTTGGCGGAAGTAAAACGACTCATAGGTAACATCGACGTGGTCGTTTTGGAAATTTATGGATATGTTATCCTTTTTGTGCACTGGGAGTGCGGGTAGTGGATCATGAGGGAGGATCTTTTTTCAGGAAGAAAGTTCAGAGGTATGGTTATACATGACTTACTATCTGAAAGAGTGACCGGAATGTGAGTTCAGAGGCACCTGCGGATACATAACTCGATAATCTGGGAGATTGTAAACGTGAGTTCAGCGGTACGGGAGGGTACATGACTCAATAATCTGGAATTTTGTGGATATGAGTTCAACGGTACCAACGGGTACATGACTCAATAATCTGGAGAATGTCGTTTAGACATAATATTTCTTCAGGAACTTGCCGTTGACGGGCAGCATGAGCAATTCTCCGTTTTGTTTTGCGAGGCGATAAGCACCATTGGAGAATACAGCCTCAATGATGAATGGGCCTTCCCACTTTGGTTGGAACTTGCTAGCGGTCTTGTGAGTCATAACCATCGGCCTCCGAACTGCCAAAACGAGATCGTCCACTTGGAATGTTCTAATTTTAACCTTCTTGTTGAAGGCTCCGGAGATGCGTGCTTGGTATAGCTCGATCCGTTGCTGAGCTAGTAGGCATTTTTCATCTAACGCCTCCAACTCTTGTAGCCGACGACGGTAATTATCGTTTGTCGTCAATTGGTAGGTGAGGGCGACGCGGAGCGAGGGGATTTGAGTCTCCAATGGGAGAACTGCCTCACTTCCGTATACCAGGGAGAATGGTGTATTTTCGGTGGCTGTTCGGACTGTAGTATGATATGCCCATAAGCATTCACCAAGCCTCTCGTTCCAGTCGTGTTTGTTTGATGACACAAACTTCTTGAGAAGTTTGATAATTGTTTTATTGAATGCTTCTGCCAACCTATTCGCTGCCGGATTATATGGCGTTGAAGCAATATTCTGAATTATGTGCTTGTCGCAAAATCGATAGAAGGCGTGGCTTGTAAACTGCGGACCATTATCGTAGATGATCCTTCGGGGCAGTCCGAAGCGATAGATGACATGATGCTTGAGGAAGCTGATCACGTTTGAGGTCTTTACTTCTGCAAGCGGAACAGCTTCCGCTCATTTGGAGAAGTAATCCGTGATTGCGAGTATGAAACGATGTCCCCGGGAAGAAGGTGGAGCGATCGGACCGATGATATCTATCCCCTATGCTTCAAATGGCCAGGACGCCACTATCGGATGTAGAAATTCGGATGGCTGGTGGATGAAGTCCGCGTGGACTTGGCAGGCTTTGCACTTTCTTGCATAGTCTATCGCATCTGTTACCATCGTGGGCCAGTAGTAGCCCATTCGGCGAAGACAGTCTTACAATTTTGGGCCAGGCTGATGGGCAATGCAGACACCATCATGAGCTTCGCGTACGGCTTCCTTGGCTTCTGCATTGACAGACACCGAAGCAATAATCCATCGTAGGATCGGCGATACAGCATTCTCGTCTCTATATCGTAGAAGAATCTGAGAGAATGCGTTCTGATGGAGGTAGCTTCCTTTGGGTTCTCGGGCAGGATGTCGTAGACTACAAAGTCTATGAATGGTTGTCTCCAGTCTGACACTTCGTCGATCGTCTGAGCGGAATAACTCGCTACGAATTGAACGTTGTTCTTGGGACAGACCTACTCATGGCCTATCACATCCACCGATTGATGAGCATAGTTTGGAACTGCTAGGGAAGCGGCAAGGCCAGCTAAGGCATCGGCTTCGATATTTTGGAGTCTGGGAACGTGTTCGATGAAGAATCCCTTAAATGACGACATAATGCTGATCGCTACTTCGTGATAGGGGATCATGTCTTCATGGCGGACTTCGTATGAACCCTGGATCTGATTGATGACTAACTGCGAATCATCGTATGCTTCAAGATATTCTATCCCCAGCTTTCTTGCAAGTTGGAGGCCAATGACCAAAATCGTCCGTTGAGTGGGACCGTGGGGCCCGCAAAACGACGTTCGATTCAACTGTCTCAGATTTGGACCAAACTTGGCATGTAGGACCATAAAAACGATACGGTTCTGTTGGCGCAAGTTTCGTCTCGATCTGACGAACGTGCACAAAGTAATTGGAGAATTTGTAAAGTGCACGATACGGGGAATTTCGACGGATACGCATCAAATTCGTCGCGCACACGCGACCAATTTGAATTCCGTCAAAGCCCACACGACCACGAAACCGTTACGCAGCTTTCGATGCTTTCGGTTCGCGACCAAGTCGTCCCGATTGGCATGACGCACGTCGTGTGGAGCAATTTTTAAGTTTTCAAAACAGGTTTTTGGAAAAATTTGGAATTCAATTTCTCGACGTTCAGTCGATGATTTCGAATTCTGCAAGAAAGGATTCGAAGCCCTACATGTTGTCAAAAAGTCTCTTCAAAAAGGTTTTCTAATAAGTCACTGGATTGATCGGGAATGATCCTCGAAGGTGGGTGATTGGACTGCTTTCGGTCCTGTTTTGGGACAGATTTTTCGAGTTTTTGGGTTCGATTTCCTGATCGATACAGTCTAAAATAATTAATTCTACATGCACAGCATTGAAGGGGGTCGACTCGGCTCTCTATAGCAATTTTCGGTTCGTAAATTAGTGGAGCATCGAGAGAGAACTCTTACCACGAATTTAGGTTGCCGCGACTGCGCATCTCTGCTACGCCCCTGCACCTGTGTACGCGTGCGCGGCCTAGGCCGGCCTCCGGCGGCGCGCGGCCGATGCCACGGCGGCGGGTGGCCGCCCAGGTCGTCGGGAGGGGCGCCGTGGGTTGAGCGGGGGTTCGCGCTAGGGTTTGGCTGCGGTTCTCCCCTCGTGTTTATATAATCGGGGCTCGGGATTGTTACAGAGGGGGAGCTCGGTTCTGGGTTTGTTTCTGTGGGCTCGGGAAGTTTAAGGGCTGAGGGCCTGAGGGGAAAACGGGCCGGGCTTGGCTAGCCTGGCCCAAGGGCTGGGCTGCAGGGGAGTTTGGCTGGGTTAGCTATTGGTGTTGTTCTATATTAGTATATAATCCCAAATCTTCACCCTACATATATATATATATATATATATATATATATATATATATTTTTTTTTATATATATATATATATATATATGTATATATACATATATATATCTACGTATATATACACACCTAATACATATATACTTATATATATATAATCCCTTATATATATAATCCTTTATATATATATAATCCTTTATATATATATATACACATAAATTTATACACATAAATATATTCGTATATATACAATTATATATATATATACGTATATAACCACGCAATATATATTTATATTATAAAAAAAAATATATATATACGTATATACCCACGCAATATATATTTATATTATAATATATATATATATATATATATATACACATACACACATTTCATATTATTATACATATATATACACGTATACACACACCTTCACGTATACACCCATATATTATATATTTAAATAATATATATACATATACACGTTATACATATATATATTTTAGATATATATACACAAACACATTTATATATATATTTATTTTATATATATACCTATGTATATATATCTATCTAACTTTAAATACTCATGTATACCTACACGTATACGTATATACGAATACATATATATATATACATATACACGAATACAAATATTTATATATATACACACTCGTATTTATATATATATTTATATACCAACATATATACCTGTATATCATATATATATTCTCTTACGTATATATATATGCATATATACACGTATAATATTTATATATATATATATACACACACACAAAAATATATAACAATAATAACAATAAAATAAGAATAATATGATAATAACAATAATGATAATAATAATAATAATAATAATAATAATAATAATAATAATAATAGATAAAAATCTCAATAAATAATAATAAAACCTATTTGTATCAATAATCCAATATTTAGGAAATATCATTAAGTCTACCCAAAAGCTAGGAAATATTTTGTACATACCTAAAAGTAGGTCTAAGACTAAAACTAAAACCCATTTGTATCAATAATAAAACCCATTTGTAATCAATAATCAAATAGGCTTGGGCTTGGTTTGGGTCCAGTTTGTGCTAGTTTGGTACAACTGGGTTCCCTAAAACTAAATATTATAAATAATAAATAAATAATCCTCGATAACAGTTACGTCGCAACTTGGCCTAGTTTTCCTAGTTAGGACATCCCTATGGCTCGGCCTTCTCTACCGGGGCTAATACACTAGTCAAAGCATGCCACTGCACTACCCGTGCCATAATTCCTAGTCACCTTGTACTCCAAATCTCAACCATGGCTACAAGTCATCTACCGTAATAATTAATTAAAATAATTATTCATAAAAATCTAAAAATTACCATTTTAATTAAAAGAAATAAAAAAATTTCAAAATTCCGGGAAGGGAGGCTACAAATACCACTGTATTAATATTAGCAATTAGTCGTTTGGGCTCCCAACATATTTGGGTGATGCCATCTCCCATTATGTGGCATCTGACATGGCAGATGACATAACAGCTGACATGGCAAATTTTAACCCCAAAAATTAATTACCCAAATTTTTTTAATGTTCATGTTAATGTCAATATTAATATTAATGTTAATGTTAATGCTAATGCTAATGTTAATGTTAATGTTAATGTTAATATTAATATTAATATTAATATTAATATTAATATTAATATTAATGTTAATATTAATAAATGTTAATTTAATATTAAATTATTTATTTACTATTAATGTTAATTTTAATATTAATTTTATTGTTAAATTTTGCCATGTCAGCTGTCATGTTAGCAACAATGTCATATGCCACATAATGGAAGATGGTATCACCCAAATTTTTTGGGAGTAAATAGCATTTTCGTAATATTAGTTTTAATTATATTATAAATTTTAAATTAACAGAAAAGCCAATGTAGATTTAATATTAATGCTACTGTAAAATTTTCCTGATCATACCTCGATACTTACGTTTGTCGACCGAGTTACCGTCTTCATCATTATCAAGTTTTTACCTGAATCATCGTCCTCGCTGGGGCGTGATGCCGTACGAGCCTGGAGTTGCACTCATGCAAGGCAAGATAACAGATTCACAATAGTGTTTATAGCTCAAATTGATAACATAAGCAGCGGAAGGAAAACGTAGTATACAACAAGAATCTCTTTTATTGATAATGAACTGAAGGTTACAATGGCTCTGAATAGCCCAACTTAACATGCCAATTGGCTACAACGCTCATGGTCTCTCTAGCTCACAAAGGAGTACATTGTTCCATACATTATGCCTCTTTATAGCCAACAAGTAGTCTTCGGCTGAACATTTCCATGTCGTAAGTCCGAACGCCAATGCAGTAGCTCCTCTTGAACGCTAAGGACTCCTTGCCTCGGCACGTCCAAACCGAGCCCCGCCTCGAGCCGAACATATCCTGAACTTGTCCACTACCGTGTCCCTGCGGCAGATACAGTTAGACATAATCTTAACATAAATGTAGTAATCGTGCTCATCTATGTACCATTTCGCCTATCCTGCAAGGTTAGAACTTTACATAAGAAATCATATCATTTCACTCAACCAACCAACCGTAAACTTAAACATATGCATAAGGGTGGCAGGCCCTGCGCCTGTACCCAGCGCTAATCTCAGCCCACCGACCCTATCTATATAAAGGTCACGGTGTTTCGCACCGTAATACATCTTTGGCATCCTTATGTGTAAGACTATGATCGCTTCGATACGGGTTGCTAGTCCAATATCCGAAGGATCCCAAACTTACTGATATCATAGCTTATCACAACACTGGACGGTCGCAACCCGTCCTAATGATGTGCACCATAAATACCATACACAATTCTCTCATTTGAACTACTCGGTTGAATTAAGATGATGTGCACCATAAATACCATACATAAATACCAATATTGGACGGTCGCAACAGTATCATAGCTTATTGAGTATATTATATTGACATTGCTTGTCCTCCATTCGGAGTTGACCGTTCTCGACAGGTTTTGATATTATAACTGTTGTTAGATAGTAGAACTAGACAGCATTCTACGTCGTTTCTAAGGTATAGGCTGGGATGCTGTCACGCACTCATGCCCTTACTCCGGGTGCGGGTCGTGATAGGGTGAGCGAGAAAGGAACAATGTCGCTACCGATTCGGTTGGGACCGATAGGTCAGAATCGGCCGGGTCGATCGAACTGGAACGGTTGAATTAAGATCCATTCCATGTTATGGAATGGCTTCTCTGGAACCAAGTCCCATATTCAGCGGGTTGCAGGTGATCGCGTAGGCGACGTCAGTACAGCCAACCAGTCGCTCGCCTGAAGCAAGTCTAAGGCGAGTGGCTGACCTCCTTTGCTTTGTCCCTCTTCGACGTCACTGGCATCACAAGCAATCCTGGACGTATAGCTTTATTAATCGGGGTCCTTTCAACGCAAGTAGCTAGCTCCGATGCAAGTCCCCGCTTAACCTGTGCTGAAACCTTATGAACGACTATATCCTGTTTCCTCCTAGGTCGAAACGGTCCTGTGGCCCCAGGTTGCTGATCGAGGAAACTACCTCCTTGTCGACAAGTTGTCCATAACCGTGCGAAGACATATTTTCCTTTTGGTTAGCCTACATTATCTTTGAAAACTCAATCCCTTTCCCGTGTTTGTGCCCTTGCATTTATCCTTTCATTCGCAACAATATTATCGATTTACCTAGGAAGGGGGTCGAGAAGAGGAGGGTCAGCCACTCACCTTGTGTTTACTTCAGGCGAGAGAATGGATCTTAATTCAACCGTTCCAGTTCGATCGAGTCAAACGATCCCGACCTATCGGTCCCGACCGAATCGATAGCGACAATGTTCCTTTCTCGCGTACCACGTAGACGGAGTATGGGGCACGATGTAGGGACGGGGCACTACAGCTATAGACTAAGATGTCGTCTATGAACACTATCATGAACTGATCCAGATAGTGCATGAAGATACGATTCATGGGGTCCATGAATACGGCTGGCACACTGGTCGCTCCAAATGACATAACAAGGAAATCCCAATGTCCATACCTCGATCTGAATGATGTCTTGTGGATGGATTTCTCTCTGACTCTGATCTGATGGTACCCTCTTGACCGCAAGTCAATATTCGAGAATACAGCCGCTCCCTTGAGATGATCAAACAAGTCATCAATGTACGATAATCAACACATAATCTTGACGTACCATCCTTCTTCTTCACAAGAAGCATCGGTGCTCTCCAAGGCGATCTACTAGCATGAATGAATCCTTTGGTTCTGAGTTCTTCAATCATCTTGTACAAGATTTCCAACTTTGAAGGTGCCATCCTGTAGACTCTCTCCGATCCTGGTGCCATCCCTGGAATCAAGTTGATGGTGAAAACTCTGCCTCACGGAAAAATGAAAACTCTGCCTCACCGGGAATACCAAAAATAATGCTGCCAATATGGCAGTCTATTCTTGTGTATTGCTCCTTCAACCATTCCATTCCTAGGCCAAGGGACCAATTCGGCCCGCAGCAAAAGGGTCGTCGTCTAACCCAGCTATAGTCCGTGATGGCTTGACATTGCCAGTGGCCTTCACACCCTTTTACTACTTAACAAATGCACGTGACACGGGACGGTGCTTGTTATACTTTGATAGCCCAACAAAACTCTTTTCTAATGTGTTCGTGCAACGACTTGATAAGCAAGGGCTACGTCAAGCCTTGCATCGAGGGAACGTACTGTGCACGCGTTCGACTTGAACACTCAAGTTCTTTGGGTACATAGACTTAAGCAGAAGCAGTGAAATACGACTTAAACTACGGGACAAGCGAATATTAATATTAATTGTAGTTCCAATTACATTTTAAATAAAAAAGAATACAATTTTAACTTTAACTAGTTTGAAGTAAATGTTAAATCAAAAACTATTTTAAATTTTAGTATTAATATTAGTTTCAATAATAGTGTAAATTTTAAATTAACAGGAATGCCACTGTATTAGAAACCTAGCTAGCTGATGTCACGTTGCTCGGGGCTCGGTTAGTGTTCGTCTAAACTCATACGTGCGAACTAGTTATTAGTAATGATAACCAAAAATTGAATTTTAAGTTTAAAATCTAGTCGAGCTCGATCCTTCCTCTTTATCCCATCTCCTACACTCTCTCTTTCTCTCTCTCTCTCTCTCTCTCTCGGGTTCTCTCTCACAGGTTGTGTTCCTTACACAACAGATCCCGTAGCATTAAATGCTCTACATGCGTTATCCTACACAATTTAATAATAAACACTGTTACCATATCATTAGAAGAGTAAAAGTTGTCTTGGAAGTCGTAAAAAATTACTTTGTATTGTCTTCTCAATACTTTTTTTTGGAGATAACTTTTTAAACTTATTGTCATTTATGAATATAGCCGTCTATGCAAGTTATTGTCTTCTGCCTCATGCCACATAGGATACACAACACATAACAAGACAATAGGGTTTCGTAGCATTAAATGTTGCTGCATGCGTTATCCTACAGAAGAGGGCCACGTGGAGATTGTTGTTGCATGCTTCCTCATGCGTTATTAGCTATACAATTTAATAATACATGTACTCAGAAGACGAGAAAGTTGTGTTGTTGGAAGTTGTTTCCTTAAAATTATGCTTGCTCCTACAATCACTCAAGATTTTTCATGAGCCATCAAAAGAGGGCCACGTGGCGGAGTTATAAGGAAGACGAAAAGGTTGCCTTGCTGGAAGTTGTTTCTTCCTGAATAATACTTTTTGTACCTCCAAATTACACTTTCAAACTGTCCATCCTTATGTGGCAGCTGACGTGATATGTTGATCTGGCAGCTGACGTGGCAATTTTTTTTAAATAAAACTAAAAATAAAAATTAATATTAAAGTTAATATTAACATTAACATTAACATTAATATTAATATTATCGTTAACATTAACAATAATATTAATATTAATATTAACATTAATATTATCGTTAACATTAACAATAATATTAATATTAACATTAACCTTAACATTAATATTAATATAAATTAATTTTAACATTAAATTAACATTGATATTAACGTTAAATTATTATGGAGAAAATTGGGTAGTTAACTTTTTGGATTAAAATTTGCCACGTCATCAGTCATGCCAGATGATACACACTATTATTTAACATGCCACATCAGATGGGAGGGCTATATATTAGAGGGACAATTTGGAGGTACGAATATAGCATTACTCTTTCTGCTTGTATTGTTTCTTGTCCTTCGTTTCTTCTGCTGGTTTCTAACACTCTATTTTCTTCAATGTCGACGTCACATGGAGAAAGTGATCGTCGTATGGAAGATTTAGTCGATGAAGAAAGCTTTGTAACGCCCCAGTCCCAAAATACGTAGGACTAGGAACGTAGACATGCCAGCTGTATTCATACGAAGTATACTCCAATATATGGAAGCCCCGTATAAATACATAAGCTGTAAAATACAGTGGAACCATAACTAATCTCATCCACACAGAATAAATGAATAAAAGATCATATAATGAGAATGAATTTGTCTTGATACAATACGTTGGGCGGAGACAAATCTACTACTAACAAAATAAGGAAATAAAATACATGGAAAAATGAAATGAGTGGCGACCGAAGCGAAGACGATCCAAGTGCAATCATCCTCGAGAAACAGTAATGAACACGGCTAGAGCTAAAGCACCTGCGAAAGACAATATCACACACCTGGCAAGACAACCAGGTCCTCAGAGGGACGTAACAAGACACATAATAGCATGCCATATAAACTGAATAAATATTGCTCAAATAAATAAGTAAATCGAATTATAACATATTCCAATACGCACCTACTGAACGAGCGTACCATCCCCCCCAACCAAACAAGGACAGAAGATGGTAAACTAATTCACGGCGACGTATCTTCCCATGCTATGAATCCAATATGGTATCCGGACCCCAACAAGGTTCAATACCTTCTCATCGAAGTAGTAAGTCACACCTACAACCAAACAAGGATAAGATGTGACGAACTAATTCGCGACAAGTTATTGTTCCAAGCCGCGGTCAGTAATCATGGGTAATCTGACCCGCGTCTCCGGCGGAGCTCACGGGTTACAAAAGGGAAAGTGCATCGAAGCCCATACGCTAAGGACTTGTCCTCCCCGCCCAATGCCTACTATGTTGTATCCACAACAATAACCTCTATAACCGCTAAGTCAAACTAGCATGCAACCTCTATTAGCGGTTATTCCTATCGCACGGCTTGTACGTACTGGTGGCCAGCCAATCACGCACTTCCGTGTCCTACATGCGACACACAACTTTGTGTTACAATGTGTCAAGGCCAATGAATGCAACACACAAGGTGGTCCCTTAACTCTAGGTTTAATGTGAGAAAAATAATACATAGCAGGAAAAATAAATGAACAGTAAGTTCTAACAGTTATGCCATGTATCATAGTTTATTTTGCATAAAAAAATAAGTAATGCATGAAATATGAGCTAAAATAAATAAACAGCTAATGGCAAGGTGTCTTGCCTGAGGTCCTTGCTGGTGAAACCAACAATCCCGTTGGGTACAGAATAGTCACAGGGCTACACAAGATAACTCAGACGATGTGACAAACTTCTCAAATAAAAACCAAAAATAAAATATTCTAGAAAATTTATGGGGAAAAATATATGATATGTGTTTTTCTGTCAGTATTCCGAAACTTCAAACGGATCGTGATTCTGATTCCTGGTTCTCCCAGAATCTCAAAAACACTAAAACGTGTCAGATTTCGGACCACTGACACTCCACAAATTTTCCAGAAAATTAAGTTCCGAATTTATGAAATTAAAATTTATATTCAGAAAATATACCTCAATACGATTCCAACAAAAAAAACTGGAGGTCAAACGGAGTCCGGAGTTGGGAGTTATGGTCATTCGAAGTTGCTACAACCTTTGAAAATTGAGGCTGAATTTATGACGAAAAAAGAGAAATTTTTTGACAAAGATGGTTTGAAAGATGATTTGTGGTGAAAATAATATGGAAGAGTACCTGCCTATTTATAGGATGTGGAAATTTCCAATTAGATAAGAATTAGGATTCCTTTAAACCCAATTTAGATATTTCCTAATTTAATTTAAAAGCAATCAAATCCAAATCCAAATCCAAATCTAATTTAAATCAAATCAAATTCTCTTAGTTTAAAATCAAATCAATTAAATCCAAATCCAATTACAAATCCAATTTAAATCTTTTTTAAATGAAATTAAATCTCTTAGTTTAAAATCAATCAATAAATCAAATTTTAATTATATAACTATTTAAATAAATACATAGATTCAAAACAAGATTTAAATCTCCATAATAAATTCAAAATATGCTTTCCAAAAATACTAATAATATTAATTTCGAAAATTGCATTTTTATTTAAAATAACTAATAAATATTTATGAGCTATATGTATGCACAAATATTCTTTACATAAATATACTTTCTAATATACAATTTTATGGGAAAATACTTTATAATTATAACTGCATAAATAAAAGGATTTTCATATTTAAAACCATAAACTTGAAATGATAGCTAGAAATAATTATTACCTATATTATTTTGAAACCATAAAATAATAAAAATAATGTTTTTCAAAAATATGTACGCTCGCACATATTTGCACTCGTCGAGCAAATTCGAAAAAAAAATAAAAGTCGTGCGCGACGTATAATACGACTACGCGACGTGTAATACAAAATTTTTAAATCAGTACCAAATTTAATATACATAAAAAATAGTAGAAATTTAGGGGTTTTACATCCTACCCAACATAAAAGAATTTCGTCCTCGAAATTAAGAATTAGGAGGGGGTGAGAAGGCACAACGGTAGATAGGAGGGTTTAAGGAAGTTTATATGGTCGTAGTCTAGGTTGAGGGTATGATTAAGAGACGATTGTAATAACTCTTAAATTCAAGTGATTAGAAAGTCAAGATTGTAAATTTAGTGTCGAGGGAAAAGTCGAGTAGTTCAAGGCAAAGATATGGTTACATTGGGTGGTAATGGTCATGGTGATAGGACAGTTAGAGGAGTTTTAGTACGACGCTTTCGTCCTTCTAAAATAGGTGAAGGCGAACGCAATATAGAGTTCGAAGGAGGCGTTATCGAATACGAATACGTGGTTCAAAGGCGACCGAATAATTCAAAATGAGTTGTCAAGGCAGTCGCGGATGGGACTCTAGAGGACAAGTTTAGCTATGTCCCCATCCACGTAGAACGATAGATAAAAGCGAACCAAAGTGCACTCGGTTGATCAGACCATTATGCACCGGTTCTGATTAGACAATATGTTAGTGGGTGCACCCAATAAAATATGTCATGATCAAGCTTGATAACGAAATAAGCTTGCAAAACTGAAGCTACGTTAGCAGTACGAGATAGTTAAAATATGAGCAAGGGAGGTACTGATGAAGGAAATTTTAAATAGTCCCAGATCTTTTAAGATCAAGGCTCGCCCGAAGTTCGGGCCTATACAGTTGTCTTGGTTGACTAGCTAAGTTAGGGTCCTCTGAACTTATAGGCTAAGCAAACTTATCCACATGGGTCACAAGGAGAAAGGCTTTGTTGGGCCGTGAGGTATTCTACCCAACTTACAAGAGTTAAACTAGTAATGGGATGAGACAATGGGTTAAGCAATCAAGATAAAGCACAAATTTAAGCATTTAAGTAACTAAGTAGAACAAAATTCACCTATCGGGTTAAGGAATTGAGTCAAGGTTGGATCTCTTAATTGAAGTCGGAAAATATTTTGGTGTCATGGTAGAGGTTATAGTTTGGCCATTTTGATTGGAAGGTCCTATCATGAAAATAGTGTACAAGAAGACGTATTTTAGTGGGACATGATACATCTACATGAAGGTGGACTTGTCTAGGTCTTACATATGAAATTTGTTGGAAAGAAAAGTGTAGTGTTGTACTCCAAATATACAAGTCACGGTAGGGGATGCCAGAAGATCAAAAATAGAAAGTGGGAGTTCACGAGGTGATAATTAATGCACAAAATAAAAAAGATCAAGTTAAAGCGTGAAATAAAATTAATTAAAGAATCCATTAAAAATAATTTAGAAACACAATTCCGGAGAGAAGATAGTCTCCTAGATGAATACAATTAAGGAACCATTAACTCATTATTCAAATTGCAAATGGGTTAGAAGGTCGCAATTAAAAGATCTAGAATTGAAGGAAGGTCGAGTAAGTCGAGGTAAAAATACAGTCACATAGCTGGGTAGATGACTAACAACACTTGTGTATATACTACTATCATGGTCATGAGTGACATGGCAATTAGTGTGGAATACTTCTAACTCATTAGGGCTACCTTTGTGGCCTATCATTAATATTTTAACTCATGTTTCCTCCAAAAGTTTCAAAAATAAACTTTTAAAAATAAACCACCAAAATTTGTATTCACTCCAAGCTGTTCAAATTCATCAAAAAAATTTAAATCACTCTCATAAATCTCAAAGCAAAATTTTATCACGTTACTACTAACATTTTCCAAATTAACGTTTAAATTCAACTATTTAACTCAAGAGTTCATAATTTACGAATCCACAAAAATTTCACAATCCATCAAAATTTAACACTCTCAAGTTTTCAAATAACTCATAATAAAACTCTCAGCATATTAAAAGCAATCTCAAAAATTAAGCTCAATGCTCTCATCAATTTTAACTTCCATTCATGCTAAGTTATTCCAACAAAATCACAACTTTTAAATGGTAACTGCCTTTAACCAACCAAAATAACTTTCCATCACATCCTTCGAAATTCTCCCAAAATTTTAATATTAGCAATCCCGCATTAAACTAAATTTTCAAATAATCTCATCAGTCAACATCTTTTTTTTATACCAAAAATCTAAATAGATTTGTAAATACTCAATCATAGGACACAATTTAAAATAAAGAAAAATTCTCAAAAATCATTTTCATAACTTTCAAATATTTTAAACCAAAATTCACCGTCATTACTTCCACTTAGAATTCAAAATTTACTAAACACAAAAATCGCAAGTTGTACAACTCAAATTTAAATAATTTCTATGGCCATTTTTAAAAGCTAAGATCATTTTAAAATTCAAATTTATAACTGTTCAAAGGTGTTTAACTATAATCCCATAAATCATAAATATCATCACTCAAAATTCCAATAAATTTCTTAAACTAGGTATGAAATTCTATAAATCCTCTGGTGTTTACTATTTATAAATCTCCAGGTTAAAGCTTTCCGTGGTAATATCCTACTTTACAAATTACTAATCATTAAATCACACTAAAAAACCCTTTAACTCAATTAGAGTCTTAAATGTATTCCAATTGCCAATATAACCATTCTAGCCATGTGTTTGACCTATGAGCATATACTAGTGTAGTCATCTTCCTAGTTGACACTAAGCACGAAAATAAAAATCAACGGTAGAAAGAAATCAAGGAAGATGCAATTCAAGGAAGTCGAACGAGAGTTCGGAATTTGAGGCCAAGGAAAGAGGTCAAGCTGTATGGATGAGATTTCTATAATTCTAATCCTATGTTGCAGGTTCACATCGGTACAGTAACGTAGCCGAAGTGACAAACTCGACCTGCATGGGCCACCACAAAAATATGTAACACCCAGTCCCAAAATACGTAGGACTAGGAACGTAGACATGCCAGCTGTATTCATACGAAGTATACTCCAATATATGGAAGCCTCGTATAAATACATAAGCTGTAAAATACAGTGGAACCATAACTAATCTCATCCACACAGAATAAATGAATAAAAGATCATATAATGAGAATGAATTTGTCTTGATACAATATGTTGGGCGGAGACAAATCCACTACCAACAAAATAAGGAAATAAAATACATGGAAAAATGAATGAGTGGCGAGCGACGCGAAGACGATCCAAGTGCAATCATCCTCGAGAAATAGCAATGAACACGGCTAGAGCTAAAGCACCTGCGAAAGACAATAGCACACACCTGGCAAGACAACCAGGTCCTCAGAGGGACGTAACAAGACACATAATAGCATGCCATATAAACTGAATAAATATTGCTCAAATAAATAAGTAAATCGAATTATAACATGTTCCAATACGCACCTACTGAACGAGCGTACCATCCCCCCGAACCAAACAAGGACAGGAGATGGTAAACTAATTCACGGCGACGTATCTTCCCATGCTATGAATCCAATAGGTATCGGACCCCAACAAGGTTCGATACCTTCTCATCGAAGTAGTAAGTCACACCTACAACCAAAAAAGGACAAGATGTGATGAACTAATCCGCGACAAGTTATTGTTCCAAGCCACGGTCAGATACAAGTACCCAAACCAAAAGTAATCGTACCTAACGGATAGGGTAGCCTACCATTCTAAGTGAAATGTTGTTAAGAACAATCCTTTCTACGCATGGGCCCTGGCTGAATAGGACCGGCGTAGTCCCCCTTTGGGCACCAGAGGCCCCATCAGTAAGAGCATGACGTTCCGCAGAATCGTCAGTGGCCGTCAGTAATCATGGGTAATCTGACCCGCGTCTCCGGCGGAGCTCACGGGTTACAAAAGGGAAAGTGCATCGAAGCCCATACGCTAAGGAATTGTCCCCCCCGTCCAATACCTACTATGTTGTATCCACAACAATAACCTCTATAACCGCTAAGTCAAACTAGCATGCAACCTCTATTAGCGGTTATTCCTATCGCACGGCTTGTACGTACTGGTGGCCAGCCAATCACGCACTTTCGTGTCCTACATGCGACACACAACTTCGTGTTACAACGTGTCAAGGCCAATGAATGCAACACACAAGGTGGTCCCTTAACTCTAGATTTAATGTGAGAAAAACAATACATAGCAGGAAAAATAAATGAACAGTAAGTTCTAACAGTTATGCCATGTATCACAGTTTATTTTGCATAAAAAAAATAAGTCATGCATGAAATATGAGCTAAAATAAATAAACAGCTAATGGCAAGGTGTCTTGCCTGAGGTCCTTGCTGGTGAAACCGATAATCCCGTTGGGTACAGAATAGTCACAGGGCTACACAAGATAACTCAGACGATGTGACAAACTTCTCAAATAAAAACCAAAAATAAAATATTCTGGAAAATTTATGGGGAACAATATATGATGTGTGTTTTTCTGTCAGTATTCCGAAACTTCAAACGGATCGTGATTCTGATTCCTGGTTCTCACAGAATCTCAAAAACACTAAAACGTGTCAGATTTTGGACCACTTACACTCCACAAATTTTCCAGAAAATTAAGTTCTGAATTTATGAAATTAAAATTTATATTCAGAAAATATACCTCAATACGATTCCAACAAAAAAAATGGAGGTCAAACGGAGTCCGAAGTTGGGAGTTATGGTCATTCGAAGTTGCTACAACCTTTGAAAATTGAGGCTGAATTTATGATGAAAAAAGAGAAAATTTTTGACAAAGATGGTTTGAAAGATGATTTGTGGTGAAAATAATATGGAGGAGTACCTGCCTATTTATAGGATGTGGAAATTCCCAATTAGATAAGAATTAGGATTCCTTTAAACCCAATTTAGATATTTCCTAATTTAATTTAAAAGCAATCAAATCCAAATCCAAATCCAAATCTAATTTAAATCAAATCAAATTCTCTTAGTTTAAAATCAAATCAATTAAATCCAAATCCAATTACAAATCCAATTTAAATCTATTTTAAATGAAATTAAATCTCTTAGTTTAAAATCAATCAATAAATCAAATTTCAATTATTTAACTATTTAAATAAATACATATATTCAAAACAAGATTTAAATCTCCATAATAAATTCAAAAATATGCTTTCCAAAAATAATAATAATATTAATTTCGAAAATTGCATTTTTTATTTAAAATAACTAATAAATATTTATGAGCTATATGTATGCACAAATATTCTTTACATAAATATACTTTCTAATATACCATTTTATGGGGAAATACTTTATAATTATAACTGCATAAATAAAAGGATTTTCATATTTAAAACCATAAACTTGAAATGATGGCTAGAAATAATTATTACCTATATTATTTTGAAACCATAAAATAATAAAAATAATGTTTTCCAAAAATATGTACGCTCGCACATATTTGCACTCGTCGAGCAAATTCAAAAAAAAAATAAAAGTTGTGCGCGACGTATAATACGACTACGCGACGTGTAATACAAAATTTTTAAATCAGTACCAAATTTAATATACATAAAAAATAGTAGAAATTTAGGGATTTTATATCCTACCCAACTTAAAAGAATTTCGTCCTCGAAATTAAGAATTAGGAGGGGGTGAGAAGGCACAACGGTAGATAGGAGCGTTTAAGGTAGTTTATATGGTCGTAGTCTAGGTTGAGGGTATGATTAAGAGACGATTGTAATAACTCTTAAATTCAAGTGATTAGAAAGTCAAGATTGTAAATTTAGTGTCGAGGGAAAAGTCGAGTAGTTCAAGACAAAGATATGGTTACATTGGGTGGTAATGGTCATGGTGATAGGACAGTTAGAGGAGTTTTTGTACGACGCTTTCGTCCTTCTAAAATAGGTGAAGGCGAACGCAATATAGAGTTCGAAGGAGGCGTTATCGAATACGAATACGTGGTTCAAAGGCGACCGAATAATTCAAAAGGAGTTGTCAAGGCAGTCGCGGATGGGACTCTAGAGGACAAGTTTAGCTATGTCCCCATCCACGTAGAACGATAGATAAAAGCGAACCAAAGTGCACTCGGTTGATCAGACCATTATGAACCGGTTCTGATTAGACAATATATTAGTGGGTGCACCCAATAAAATATGTCATGATCAAGCTTGATAACGAAATAAGCTTGCAAAACTGAAGCTACGTTAGCAGTACGAGATAGTCAAAATATGAGCAAGAGAGGTACTGATGAAAGAAATTTTAAATAGTCCCAGATCTTTTAAGATCAAGGCTCGCCCGAAGTTCGGGCCTATACAGTTGTCTTGGTTGACTAGCTAAGTTAGGGTCCTCTGAACTTATAGGCTAAGCAAACTTATCCACATGGGTCACAAGGAGAAAGGCTTTGTTGGGCCGTGAGATATTCTACCCAACTTACAAGAGTTAAACTAGTAATGGGATGAGACAATGGGTTAAGCAATCAAGATAAAGCACAAATTTAAGCATTTAAGTAACTAAGTAGAACAAAATTCACCTATCGGGTTAAGGGATTGAGTCAAGGTTGGATCTCTTAATTGAAGTCGGAAAATATTTTGGTGTCATGGTAGAGGTTATAGTTTGGCCATTTTGACTAGAAGGTCCTATCATGAAAATAGTGTACAAGGAGACGTATTTTAGTGGGACATGATACATCTACATGAAGGTGGACTTGTCTAGGTCTTACATATGAAATTTGTTGGAAGGAAAAGTGTAGTGTTGTACTCCAAATATACAAGTCACGGTAGGGGATGCCAGAAGATCAAAAATAGAAAGTGGGAGTTCACGAGGTGATAATTAATGCACAAAATAAAGAAGATCAAGTTAAAGCGTGAAATAAAATTAATTAAAGAATCCATTAAAAATAATTTAGAAACACAATTCCGGAGAGAAGATAGTCTCATAGATGAATACAATTAAGGAACCATTAACTCATTATTCAAATTGCAAATGGGTTAGAAGGTCGCAATTAAAAGATCTAGAATTGAAGGAAGGTCGAGTAAGTCGAGGTAAAAATACAGTCACATAGCTGGGCAGATGACTAACAACACTTGTGTATATACTACTATCATGGTCATGAGTGACATGGCAATTAGTGTGGAATACTTCTAACTCATTAGGGCTACCTTTGTGGCCTATCATTAATATTTTAACTCATGTTTCCTCCAAAAGTTTCAAAAATAAACTTTTAAAAATAAACCACCAAAATTTGTATTCACTCCAAGCTGTTCAAATTCATCAAAAAAATTTAAATCACTCTCATAAATCTCAAAGCAAAATTTTATCACGTTACTACTAACATTTTCCAAAATTAACGTTTAAATTCAACTATTTAACTCAAGAGTTCATAATTTACGAATCCACAAAAATTTCACAATCCATCAAAATTTAACACTCTCAAGTTTTCAAATAACTCATAATAAAACTCTCAGCATATTAAAAGCAATCTCAAAAATTAAGCTCAATGCTCTCATCAATTTTAACTTCCATTAATGCTAAGTTATTCCAACAAAATCACAACTTTTAAATGGTAACTTCCTTTAACCAACCAAAATAACTTTCCATCACATCCTTCGAAATTCTCCTAAAATTTTAATATTAGCAATCCCGCATTAAACTAAATTTTCAAATAATCTCATCAGTCAACATCTTTTTTTTTATACCAAAAATCTAAATAGATTTGTAAATACTCAATCATAGGACACAATTTAAAATAAAGAAAAATTCTCAAAAATCATTTTCATAACTTTTAAATATTTTAAACCAAAATTCACCGTCATTACTTCCACTTAGAATTCAAAATTTACTAAACACAAAAATCGCAAGTTGTACAACTCAAATTTAAATAATTTCTATGGCCATTTTTAAAAGCTAAGATCATTTTAAAATTCAAATTTATAACTGTTCAAAGGTGTTTAACTATAATCCCATAAATCATAAATATCATCACTCAAAATTCCAATCAATTTCTTAAACTAGGTATGAAATTCTATAAATCCTCTGGTGTTTACTATTTAGAATTCTACAGATTAAAGATTTCCGTGATAATATCCTACTTTACAAATTACTAATCATTAAATCACACTAAAAGACCCTTTAACTCAATTAGAGTCTTAATGTATTCCAATTGCCAATATAACCATTCTAGCCATGTGTTTGACCTATGAGCATATACTAGTGTAGTCATCTTCCTAGTTGACACTAAGCACGAAAATAAAAATCAACGGTAGAAAGAAATCAAGCAAGATGCAATTCAAGGAAGTCGAACGAGAGTTCGGAATTTGAAGCCAAGGGAAGAGGTCAAGCTGTATGGATGAGATTCCTATAATTCTAATCCTATGTTGCAGGTTCACATCGGTACAGTAACGTAACCGAAGTGACAAACTCGACCTGCATGGGCCACCACAAAAACATGTAACGCCCCAGTCCCAAAATACGTAGGACTAGGAACGTAGACATGCCAGCTGTATTCATACGAAGTATACTCCAATATATGGAAGCCTCGTATAAATACATAAGCTGTAAAATACAGTGGAACCATAACTAATCTCATCCACACAGAATAAATGAATAAAAGATCATATAATGAGAATGAATTTGTCTTGATACAATATGTTGGGCGGAGACAAATCCACTACCAACAAAATAAGGAAATAAAATACATGGAAAAATGAAATGAGTGGCGAGCGAAGCGAAGACGATCCAAGTGCAATCATCCTCGAGAAATAGCAATGAACACGGCTAGAGCTAAAGCACCTGCGAAAGACAATAGCACACACCTGGCAAGACAACCAGGTCCTCAGAGGGACGTAACAAGACACATAATAGCATGCCATATAAACTGAATAAATATTGCTCAAATAAATAAGTAAATCGAATTATAACATGTTCCAATACGCACCTACTGAACGAGCGTACCATCCCCCCCAACCAAACAAGGACAGGAGATGGTAAACTAATTCACGGCGACGTATCTTCCCATGCTATGAATCCAATATGGTATCCGGACCCCAACAAGGTTCAATACCTTCTCATCGAAGTAGTAAGTCACACCTACAACCAAACAAGGACAAGATGTGACGAACTAATTCGCGACAAATTATTGTTCCAAGCCACGGTCAGATACAAGTACCCAAACCAAAAGTACTCGTACCTAACGGATAGGGTAGCCTACCATTCTAAGTGAAATGTTGTTAAGAACAATCCTTTCTACGCATGGGCCCTGGCTGAATAGGACCGGCGTAGTCCTCCTTTGGGCACCAGAGGCCCCATCAGTAAGAGCATGACGTTCCGCAGAATCGTCAGTGGCCGTCAGTAATCATGGGTAATCTGACCCGCGTCTCCGGCGGAGCTCACGGGTTACAAAAGGGAAAGTGCATCGAAGCCCATACGCTAAGGAATTGTCCCCCCCCGTCCAATACCTACTATGTTGTATCCACAACAATAACCTCTATAACCGCTAAGTCAAACTAGCATGCAACCTCTATTAGCGGTTATTCCTATCGCACGGCTTGTACGTACTGGTGGCCAGCCAATCACGCACTTCCGTGTCCTACATGCGACACACAACTTCGTGTTACAACGTATCAAGGCCAATGAATGCAACACACAAGGTGGTCCCTTAACTCTAGGTTTAATGTGAGAAAAATAATACATAGCAGGAAAAATAAATGAACAGTAAGTTCTAACAGTTATGCCATGTATCACAGTTTATTTTGCATAAAAAATAAGTAATGCATGAAATATGAGCTAAAATAAATAAACAACTAATGGCAAGGTGTCTTGCCTGAGGTCCTTGCTGGTGAAACCGACAATCCCGTTGGGTACAGAATAGTCACAGGGCTACACAAGATAACTCAGACGATGTGACAAACTTCTCAAATAAAAACCAAAAATAAAATATTCTGGAAAATTTATGGGGAAAAATATATGATGTGTGTTTTTCTGTCAGTATTCCGAAACTTTAAACGGATCGTGATTCTGATTCCTGGTTCTCCCAGAATCTCAAAAACACTAAAACGTGTCAGATTTCGGACCACTGACACTCCACAAATTTTCCAGAAAATTAAGTTCCGAATTTATGAAAATAAAATTTATATTCAGAAAATATACCTCAATACGATTCCAACAAAAAAAAACTGAAGGTCAAACGAAGTCCGGAGTTGGGAGTTATGGTCATTCGAAGTTGCTACAACCTTTGAAAATTGAGGCTGAATTTATGACGAAAAAAGAGAAATTTTTTGACAAAGATGGTTTGAAAGATGATTTGTGGTGAAAATAATATGGAGGAGTACCTGCCTATTTATAGGATATGGGAATTCCCAATTAGATAAGAATTAGGATTCCTTTAAACCCAATTTAGATATTTCCTAATTTAATTTAAAAGCAATCAAATCCAAATCCAAATCCAAATCTAATTTAAATCAAATCAAATTCTCTTAGTTTAAAATCAAATCAATTAAATCCAAATCCAATTACAAATCCAATTTAAATCTATTTTAAATGAAATTAAATCTCTTAGTTTAAAATCAATCAATAAATCAAATTTCAATTATTTAACTATTTAAACAAATACATAGATTCAAAACAAGATTTAAATCTCCATAATAAATTCAAAATATGCTTTCCAAAAATACTAATAATATTAATTTCAAAAATTGCATTTTTTATTTAAAATAACTAATAAATATTTATGAGCTATATGTATGCACAAATGTTCTTTACATAAATATACTTTCTAATATACCATTTTATGGGAAAATACTTTATAATTATAACTGCATAAATAAAAGGATTTTCATATTTAAAACCATAAACTTGAAATGATAGCTAGAAATAATTATTACCTATATTATTTTGAAACCATAAAATAATAAAAATAATGTTTTTCAAAAATATGTGCGCTCGCACATATTTGCACTCGTCGAGTAAATTCGAAAAAAGAAATAAAAGTCGTGCGCGACGTATAATACGACTACGCGACGTGTAATACAAAATTTTTAAATAAGTACCAAATTTAATATACATAAAAAATAGTAGAAATTTAGGGGTTTTACAAGCTTCCTTTCAAGAGGACTGTCAGATGATTTGGATGATGAGCAAAGTTTGGAAGAATGTTAACTTAGGAGACAGTAAAGAGTAAGATGAAGAAAACAATGGAAGAATGCAACATAACGACGACGACGACATCAACGCAAACAACGAAATGTTATTTCGCATCACCCTTTCTAATGGATTTAAGATATGTATTATATTTTTACATCTATTTTTCATGTTTATTTCGTTTTATTCTGTTCTTAGGGACGACGGTGAATCTCCATTGGATTTCGATGCAGCGACGATGAAAAAAATATTGTAGTCTGCCAACATTAACAAAGATCCAAAATATCTCTTTGAAGAAGATATTGTTGGCCTACAATTCAATTCTATTGAAGAAGCAGAGACATTCTACCGGATATATTCAAAAGCATATGGTTTCAGTATTAAAAAGAACGAGGTAAAGAAAAATAAATCTGGGATGGTGATGGTCCGTAGTTGGTGTTGTTCGAATGCGGGATTCAGACACAAGAAATACAAGGAAGCTCCCAAAAGGGTTCGTGAGCCAAGAGCAGAAGTGGTTGTAAAGAAATTTTTCGTATTGGGTACACCGATAAAACAAAGATGTGGTTCGTCAAAAAATTTCATGTACATCACAACCATATCCTGGCGAATGATTATGAAACGGTTTTTTTTGAGATACCATCGTACGATATCACCCGCAGAGTTGGAAGAAATTAAGCTTATGAAGCAATCAGGGATGGGGACTGGACAGATATGGAATTTAATTGTCCAGAAGAAAGATGGCTGGGATAAGGTTAGATGGACGAGAAAGGATTTATACAACGCTCTAGCTCAAGATAGTAGAGCACTAGACGATGTTCGTGCTACGACAACACTTACATTTCTTCAATCTAAGGAGGACAGTGACCCAGATTTCTTCTACGCGTACAAGGTAGACGAAGATTCCAGATTGACCCATCTCTTTTGGGCTGACGGTGCATGTCGATTCGATTATGAATTATTTGGTGATTCACTAGAATTCGATTCTATATATAAAAAAATAGAAGTCAAATACCGTTGGTGGTTCTAATGGGTACAAACAATCATGCGATAACTTGTGTGTTTGGATTTGCAATGATCCATAATGAGATTGCAGAGACATATTCTTGGGTTCTAGAAAAATTCCTAGAGTGTATGAATGGCAAATTACCAGTGACAGTTCTCACAGATGGTTGCAGATCCATGAATAATGCAATTGAGGATTTAATGCCCAGCGTAGTTCATCAAACGTGCTCATGGCATATCCTAAACAATGCTGTCAAACATGTACACCGAGAGGGTTTTCACAATAAACTGAGTCTTCTGATTAAAAAGTACATCGCACACTTGCTACTTTACTTTGAAGTATGTTGTTGTTACAATATCACAACTTTAGTTACTGTCCATGTTTTCTAAACAGGTACTATTCAGTCAAAGAATTTGAAAATCGTTGGCAGCAGATGCTAACAGATTATAATATAGAGAACAATGAGTGGACCACTGTATTGTACAGAACGAGGGAGCGATGGGCAGACACATTCCTACGTGGAAATTATTTTGGCGGTTCTACTGTAATAAATAGATATGAATCTATGAACGCATTTCTGAAAAGGTTTTTGAATGAGAAGCTGCCACTATGGAAGGCCCTTCAAAATTGTGACTACGGTTTGGCGGCCTTACGTTACGGCCAGATGGGTAAGCATGTCACTGATAAACTCTCAACAACAGTTGTAAATCAAACAAGCATGGTCATAATAGAAGGTAAATTTGCCACAATTTACACTAAAACGGTGTTTATAGATGTAAGGAAGGAAATCATCCATTCTGATGCATATACTGTTCCCCATCATCACATCATAAGAGAGGTAGAAGTTTGCGCTGTCCAAAAGTATACGTCGCCAAACAGTGTCAACCGGAAGGTTATATTTGATCCAGCCGACAACATCATACATTGTGAATGCTTGTGGATGGAGACCAAGGGGATTCCTTGTAGGCATATTTTTTCAACAACGAAGAGATTGCAAATTGGAAATATTCCAAAGAACTTGATAAAATCTAGTTGGCTCAAGGATTGCAAAGAGAGTTATCTCTCCGGTCCTGGCTCAGAAAGAAGATTCATCCACCCAGACAGTATTGAGGGCAGAAGGTATGGTGGTAGTAATGAACAAGTTAATCTTTTTACATACTATTGTAAAAAATCAAGCAAAATTCAAGAGAGGGGAACGGAGTTGATGTCATCTGTTCTGATGGAGTTGAAAGAAATGGTGACCGATATTGGTGAAGAAGAACAAATGGTAGCTGATGCAGTTCATGGAGTGCATGAAGCTTTATAAGAGCCAAATCCGGTAGCAACAAAAGGAAGGCCTTCTCAAGGGAAATCAAGCCAGCCTACAGAAAGTCAGCCTATCCCGAAGCCTAGAGTATGTAGAGTTTGTAAAAAATTGGGTCACGATTTTTGTAATTATAAAGTACGAAAGCGAAATAGCGACAAAGAGCAAATGGAATAAAATGAAACGTCGTTGACTTAAGACAATGTCTTTCTTATGTGGCAAGATGTCATTCACACGAGACAATTAGATAAAAAATATGTTCTCCAATGCAAAAGTTTGAGCAGACAATTAGATAAAAATGGAGAATATCAAATTCCAAGTTCAAAACGGAGAATATCAAAAATGGAGAAAAAATGTTCTCCGTGCAGTTCAAAACGGAGAATATCAATCTCTGTTTCAAATGACACGGAGAATATCATTCTCCGTTTCAAATTAAAACGGAGAATGAACATTCTAATGTGTTTTTAACATTGGGAATCTTATTCTCCATTTCAAATTAAATGGAGAATGCCGTTCTCCGTTCCAAATTAAACGGCGAATAGAATCCTCAATCATTTTAATACTGGGAATGGCATTCTCCGTGCAGTTCAAAACGGAGAATATAATTCTCCGTTACAAATGAAATGAAGAATATAATTCTCCGTTTCAAATTAAAATGGAGAATGAACATTCTAATGTGTTTTTAACACTGGGAATGCTATTCTCCGTGTAATTCAAAACGGAGAATTCTATTCTCCGTTTAATAAAACACAGAGAATGCTATTGTGGTGTCATGGTTACAGTGCTAGACTTGTATTTAAGAGGTCATTGATTCAAATCTTGACTATAACAAAATTTTGTTTTATTTATACTTTCTTTGTAAGTTATGTATGGGGCCCATTTAAAAGGAAAAAAACTTTGATACATGAGAGAAACGTTGATACAGTAGGGGGTATCAAAGTTTTGATACCCTCTATGTATGACATGTGGGCCATCTCAAAATTTATGTGTATATATATATGTTTACACGTTTTACCAAGCATGCGGGTCCCACATGTCATACATAGGTGGTATCAAAACTTTGATACAGTAGGGGGTATCAAAGTTTTGATACCCCCTATGTATGACATGTGGGCCCTCTCAAAATTTATGTGTATATATATATGTGTACACATTTTATAAAGCAGGAAGGGCCCATATGTCATACATAGGGGGTATCAAAACTTTGATACAGTAGGGGATATCAAAGTTGGCATAATTCGAAGGGGCAGATTCATTGGTATTAATGGCATATAAATGGCAGTAGTTGGAAGAGTTTGTTCTAGTCTTACTTAGCTTTACTTGAGAAGGGGCAGATGCATTGGTATTGATGGAAATTAATTGAATTGAATTCGAAGTGGCTGCCACTTGGCGCATGAGTCCGAGTTGTTCCATGCCTATAAATGGCAGTAGTGTAGGGAGAGTTTGTTCTCGTCTCACTTAGCTTTTCTTGTGGAGATGGACTCTACCGATCCCCCGCTTTGGCAAGACGCTTTCATCTTGCTTGTCGATCTCCTCGTTCGAAGAAGCTTTGGTGGTGAAGTCCTTCAGAAGACTGAGATGTGTCTGGGTTTGGATTTATTGCCAACCCATGCTCTGTCGAAGCGCCCGCACGTTGATTGGCTCGGACTATGCATGGTGTTCCTTTGCCGCCAGGAGTTCATTTCTTCGACATGTTCCATTGGTCCGACGATGCACGGTGGTGAAGTCCTTCAGAAGACTGAGATGTGCATGGGTTTGGGTTTATTATCGTTCCACGCTCTGTCGAAGCGCCCGCACGTTGATTCGCTCGGAATATGCACGATGTTCCTTTGCCACAAGGAGTTCATATCTTTGACGTGTTCCATGATGAAGAAGGATGCCTTTGCACGGTGCTCTGCCTCAAGTAATTCCTTTGCCTCAGTGAGTTCCTTTGCTCGGAGGATGCACGATGAAGTGACTTGCCTCAAGGAGTCATCCAACGGTTCCTATGCTCTGACGATGTACGATGAAGAACATCTACCACGTGGACACGAGCCGAAAGACGACGAAGAATAACACTCCTCCTTCATAGTCGAAGCTTTCAATTTAATTCCTTGAGGCAAATCACTTCATCGTGTTTCGTCAGAGCATAGGAACCTTTGGATGACTCCTTGAGGCAAATCACTTCATCGTGCATCGTCAGAGCAATGGAACTCCTTGAACAAAGGAACTCCGTGCATAGTCAGAGCAATGGAACTCCATGAACAAAGGAACTCTGTGCATAGTCAGAGCGAATTAAAGTGCGAGCGCTTTGACAGAGTGTGGGTTGGAAATAAATCCAAACCCAGGCACATCTCAGTCTACCGACCCCCCTCCTTGGCAAGACTCTTTCATGTTGGTTACTGGAAGAGCCGCAGGGTTTTGGTTGAAGAAGCTTTGGTGGTGAAGTCCTTCAGAAGACTGAGATGTGCCTGGGTTTTGATTTATTGCAACCAACACTCTGTCGAAGCGCTCGTACTTTTATTCGCTCTGACTATGCACGGAGTTCCTTTGTTCAGGGAGTTCCATTGCTCTGACGATGCACGATGAAGTGATTTGCCTCAAGGAATTCCTTTGCCTCAAGGAGTTCTATTGTTCTGCGATGCCCGCACGCAGCTCACATTCAACTTTTTTCTTGATAGTAGGATTTTATGTAGTACTTCAGACTTTCATAATATAAATGTAACTCAAAAAGTCAAACTTTTCGTGGTTTTCACAATGTAAATGTAACTCAAAAATGATTTTATTATAAAAGACAGATCAGAGCAGACATTATAAAAGACAGAAGTTCTCTTGAAATCTAATTCTTAGCCCATACCAACCTCATCATTGTAGTCTTCTTAGCCCATACCAACCTCGTCATATTCTCATCAAGCTCATCTTCATTCTCCTTTTCAAACTAAATGGAGAATAACATTCTCCGTTTCAAAAGACACGGAGAACGTCATTCTCCGATTAAAAAAATGGAGAATGAACATTTTAATTTGTTTTACCACTGGGAATGTTATTATCCGTTTCAAGACAGACGAAGATTGTTATTATCCGTTCCGAAATAAACGGTGAATAGAATCCTCAAACGATTTAATTTTAACGGAAAAGTTATTCTCCATTTCAAGATAAACGGAGAATAGAATCCTCAAACTTTTCATGGTTTTGACAATGTAAATGTAATTCAAAAATAATTTTATTATAAAAGCAGAGCTTATAAAAGACAGAAGTTCCTTGCCCAATTACATTATAATTACATTGTTGTTTTATAATGTCATTGTTTGGTTCATGTTACATATTTGCTTGAAAGCAACTCCTTAGCCCATGCCAACCTCATCATTGCCATCTTCTGGTGAGTTTCATTGTCATTTCCTTCCGGTATTTCGAAGGGAGTAGTCGTAAACATATTCATATAATACGCCGTGTACAAGAGGCTGTTGGGTGCCCGTTGTTGTGGGCAATTTGGAGAACAATTCAGCACTTTGCTCTCATACTCCATCTTCGCCGGGCATCTCTCCCTCATCTTATCAACTTTTCTCCTGACGATAGGCTCTAAAGTGTTCTTCATTAATTCTGCATCCACCTTGCACTTTTCGTACGTGTTTTGCCTCAAGGAGTTGTAGTGTGTCCAGTCGTAGGAGATAAAGTTGAATGTGAGCAGAGTATAGTGTTTGATGGATATATTAAAGAGTGGGATGAATAGCAACTCTATGTCGTCCTCCAAACCCATGACGAAGTCTACTACATCTGTTTGGAAGTTTTCAAGGGTACCGAATTTTGCGTCTAGTTCATTGGCACGTTCAACGGTGTTCTGTTTTCCAAAAACAAAACACAATATCATGAGTAATTTTTTCTGTCATTTTTCATCGGTGTACACATGAATATGGATTTTTCTGTTTGGATTCTTACAAATGTGTGGGGCATCATGAATGCAGACCACTTATATGATTGGGGCGCCGGCTTTTGCTTCTGGATCAATGGCACGTCCTTTGAACTAGACGAGGACACCTTCTTTTAATGCCTTGAATTTCTCTCAGCTTTCTTATTATTAGGTTCAGTATGCCAGCCTCCATGTCTTCATAGTTGAGTATGTCTTGCAGGTCTATTGCCGACAGCTCGATTGTGACTCCATTTTCACCCTCTTCCGGCGAAAATGAGTATACAATATCACTGCACATAAATTTAGTTTAGATTAAATTAATAAAGATCGATTCTCATTACATAATTGTGAAAAAATTCTAGAAAAAAGAAAAGAAAAAAAGGGTTCTGATACATACTCTGGACACTTCTTTTTGGGAATTACGATGTCGATGTATTGCTTCTTCAGCTCTTCATCCGCATGTTTCCAAAGTAAGAGTTCATCGCATTCCCTTAGTATGACACGGTTCTTCTTTAATTCAGCCATTTTGGCGTCTCCTCGGGATTTCGGAGCGGCATTAATCTTCCGCTTTTTATTAGCCTCTCCAACTGTATTACTTTTTATTAACCTCTTTCCCTCCGATCCTCCTCTTCTTTTGGCTTTTTTTGGAGCAGCAAGTTCAGCAGCTGCTTGAATCTTCTCACGCTGAAATGCTACAACCATGGCTTCGAGATCAACAATTTTTCCATCCTTTTCATTGGCTTCAATATTAAACGATTCAACTTTATTTTGAAGCTCCCTTTTCTCCTCAACGAGCCTTTCATTTGTTTCTCTGAGTTGCTCGGTTGTTCGCACTGAAATAAAACAAACAACAATGAAATGTATGATGTGAACCTAACACGGAGAATGACATTCTCCGTGTAATATAATGCGGAGAATAGCATTCTCCGTTTGGAATTACACGGAGAATAACCTTTCCAGTATCGAAATGATAGAGAAAAGCAATTATCCGTTTCAAATAACACGGATAATGCCATTCTCCATGTTATAATACACGGAGAATAGTCATTCTCCTGGAAGATTACAAATCAGAAATTTGAAATAAAAAAGATTTTACCTTGTGCATGTAGCTCTTATTTAAGAACAGAATTCTGCTTTCTCAAATCCTCCAGTTCATGCACAGAGCCCTCCATCACAACGTTGACTGCACGTTGTTGTGCTTCTTGTGCCTCGAGCTCTTTCAGCTTTTCTTTGAGTTTCTCGTTCTCAAGGTTGGCTGCATGTAACTGCGCTCCTTATGCCTCCATCTCTTTTAACTTTTCTTTGAGTTCTTCATTCTGCGCAAGAATATCAGAATGATGTCTTCTCAAATCCTCCAGTTCATGCACAGAGCCCTCCATCACAATGTTGACTGCACGTTGTTGCACTTCTTCTGCCTCGAGCTCTTTCAGCTTTTCTTTGAGTATGGCATTCTCAAAGTTGGCTGCACGTAACTGCGCTCCTTGTGCCTCCATCTCTTTTAACTTTTCTTTGAGTTCTTCATTCTGCGCAAGAATATCAGAATGATGTCTTCTCAAATCCTCCAATTCCTTTGCTGAGTCATCTATCACAGCGCCCATTTCATGATGCTGTGGTATCCATTGTTCATCAAAATTATCCCCACATGCTTCTTGGTGTTCTTCCTCTCCCTCTTTTTTAACTTCTTCTATAGGTGGCTCATCTTCTTTGTGCCCTTCTTCTTCGCCAACAGGTATAACCAGATATTCAAATATCATCTTCGATCTCATTTTGTTGTGATATTCGGCCTTGAGGAAGTTTGAGATTTTGTACCCATTCCATGTGAAAAATCTTGTGTAATCAAGAATTGGGGCAAACTTCCTTTCTACAAATTTATTATGTTCTACAAACCAATAGAGGAAGTATATTGTGCAACCTTCCAATTTGTGGAAAGCCATTGAGTAATCCCCCTGTTCAGTTTTGCTTCTACTCCTCTTTATGTTATCCATTACATATGCCATGATTAACCTTGGCCAGCATATACTGTTGATGACGTCCACACTGTCTACCAAGGCCAAGAATCTGTACGGCAAATTTGAACCGCCAGACTTTGTGAAGAATACTGTTTGGCACAAGTGGAAGATTATTAGCTTGGCCAAATCATCTGGATTAACAGCGTTATCTCCGCCACGAAGCCGTCGTAACAATTCAAAGAACTTGTCTCTCACTTCCTTATTCGTGACTTCTGAGTGTTTGCCCTTGGTATTAGCCAGCAATCTTGTGAAGTGATCTCTACACAGGCTCAATGATGCTGGTCGTGTGGGCTGCTGTTGTTTTTTCTTTATCAATCTTCTGTAAGAAACATCATCATCGCTTTCTTCATTCAGCGGTAGACCGAATATTAGTGCCATATCCTCGACGCTTGGTGCGATTTTAACAGTGGTGCTCAATTCAAAGCACCCGACGCCATCTTCTTCTTCTGTGTAACTTGTAATTAAATTCTTAAGCCCTTCGGAGACCTTGGCCACTTCGGAGACGTGGACTCTGTTTTGGTAGAAAATCTCGACAAAATTCCCGAAACCGGTATTCTTTAAGGAGCCAATAACTGGCTCAGGTAAACGGCCAACATCTCGATTGACCTCCTCCATAAGATTTAGCATTGGCTTGAAGGTAGAACGGAAAAGACTTGAATACTTATTCCTGATAGATTTTTTTTCTACAAAACAAAAAAAACAAAAAATTAGGTCGGAGAATGGCCATTCTTATGGGTTTTAACACTAGGAACGACATTCTCCATTTCAAGTTAGTCGGAGAATGCCATTCTCCGTTCCAAATTAAACGGCGAATAGAATTTAACATTCAAATGCATTTTATGACGGAGAATGTCATTTTCCTTGTAATATATACAGAATTTGCGAACATAAAATCAAAGTTATACCTTCTGTTTGCACTTTTTCTTGCACTTCTTTTTGTTTAGCAACTTTTTCCTTTTTCCTTTGTGCAACTTTTCTTAGAATAGGGTTTCGGTTGTTCTCCGTCTATCGCTTTTGGATTTTCTGTAACTGGTGTATCTTCTCTAATTGGTAATGCTATAGTGAAGAACAGTTTGGCAACTCTAGAGGGGGGGTGAATAGAGTATATATATATATAATGACCAATTAAAAAAAATTACTCTTTCACGAACAATGAATAATCAGAGTAAAATGCGAAATGTAAATGAAAGACAAGAGAGCATACGCAAACACAGCAATTTTAACCTGGTTTCCCTCGTGGAGGACTAGTCCAGGCCTGAGAACTCTAGCTCAGGATTAAATCCACTATTTGTGAAATAGTAGCTTACAACCCGTGCCTTTACTTCAGAAGAGCACGTCAACTTCTTACAGAGAATCGCAGTGGCGATTGCTTGGAATTGTCCAAGCGATTTCTTCACTCTTGCACAAGAATCCTAACTGAGAGATGCTGAGCACTCGAGACTTAGGAGGCTTGTGGCTAGTAGATGGGAAGGGTATGGCTTATAGAGCTTGTAGGAGAGAAGAGAAGAGAAGATTGAGTGATTCAAAATGAGAGAATTCATGCCCTATTTATACTGATTTTTGAGGCAGAATTCGGCCAGAATTCGGGTAGGAGAATTCAAAAATTTGGCCGTTGGACAGCTAGCAACCAGCTAACCCTAAAATTAGGGTTCCTGATTTCTAGGGGACAGAGTTCGGCCCGAACTCTGTGTGGAGGCAGAGTTCGGCCCGAACTCTGTCTCCAGAGCACAGAGTGATTCTAAGTGGGACTTGTGGGCAATTTTGTTTTGGTGGAGCTTGGGATTTTGGGTAGGCTTGTAGACCAAGTTCCAAGAGCTCAGCATAACTCAGAGTACATACTTCTAGACTCAATGAAATGTAAAAGTACAGACTCGAAAATATACTGAGAGTCGGAAACTGAGCTGTCGTTTGTCCCGAACTGAAAGCAGACGTCGTGTGTCGTATTGAATTTATACAGATATTATTTAGCCAATGTAGTCAATATTTAGTTGACTGTGACTTTGTGTCAACATATCGGTGATGATTCTGCCGCTGATGTCGACATGGTGTGAATATTGCGAATGGGGAGGAAGGTTTGAAGATTTTGGAAGAGAATGACCTAGGTTTGAGTACAAAGTGGAGTATGGAAGAAAGGGAAGCTTCGAAACGGTTTTCTTTTTTCTTTTTCTTTTTTTAATAAAAGGGTTCGGGGGTGTTTTGAATTAATTAGAAGGGCAAAAATATCATTCGATGGAAGGGCAAAAGACTCCTTTCTGCTTAATTATATTAATTTGAAGGGCAAAAATGATTCTGCTTAATCAAAAAGAATCGAAGCCGTTTGGCAAAAATGTCATTACAACTCAACAAAACAAATGAACATAATACATTAGGTGTTTCCATACATTAGATATAAAAGAAGAAGAAAAAAAATCATCGTCTTCCATATTCAATACATCCGCTTTTGGACTTCTTTTAGCTCTTCATTGTGCTCTGAAGTTGTAATCCATTCAGCAGCTTTGCGTCTTTCCTTTCCCGCATCAAACTGCATATAACAAACATAACATCAAAAATATTGCTCTAAAAAGTTAAAGTTTTTGACGACATATTTTCAGACTTACATCGAGAGAACGGTAGTCTAGACTACATCGGTCTTTCATGAATGATATTACAAAAATCCCACAATCAATAGAATTGCCTTGGCGGGGAACATAAGAAGGACGTTTTATTGCAAAAGTAGAAAAGCTGAACCTAGCATCTCTCAACTTCAAAATCTCTTCTTGGAGAAAGAGATCCAAATTTGAAAGCAACAATTACCAGAATACAATATATATTAGTATACCGCGTATCTTGTACCCAATTCAAAAAAATTGATGAATATGAGCTTACTATTTCTTTTATGACTGTTTTGCTTTGAATCGGATCATCTTTAGATGCAAGTGAGTCCCAAATTTCAACAGTCCTTTTTTTTAACTAGAACTCTTGCAAGAGTATAGTGTTCGCCCAAATGAATGGGTATGTATATCTGAATCAGGATAATTAGGTAAAACAAATTAGTAAATTTTCAGAAAATTAGGATTAATATTTAAACATAAATACATTAATACCTCGTTACAAGTGCTTAAAGATCCCATGTAATCCTGAAAATATTTGCACTCCTTCCATATTTCATGAGGCTTTTTGTTGGATGGAGGTAACGTTGCTTTCTACATACACATAAATTAATACATTACGAAGGACAAACAAACGAGAAAATTGTTAATACATATGCATTGAAGAATAAAATGCTCCCTCACCGATATCCTTATTGGTAAAAACTATACATTAGCTTTATTGGAGGTTGTTTTCCGTTTCTCCGCGGTGAGAAGAGCAGAGAAAATACCTACAATCTGAATAAATCATTAAAAAGGTCAGCGATGGAATCGAAGTAAACATAGATGGCATCTAAGAAGAAATATACTATCTATACATACCCCATTGCTAATTTTCGTTAAAGGAGCTATGGTCTTCATCTCAAACCGAGACATATAGTTTTTGTTGCAAGATGATATTATTTCTCTAAGAAAAGAAACGAATAAATTAAGAGAAAAAAACTGTTGGAATTAAATCAAAACTCATATTACTTACTCGTCAGGTCTATCATCGGCAAAAATATAGTCGTAATATCTCGAAGAAACACTAGTACAATTTCTAGGCTTCGAGGTTGAACCCCTTATTAAATTTTTCGATGGTGTGACCGGATGTAAATTTCCACGCATTCTTTTAGAAGAACTGCTAAAGTCAGTTTCTTCTGTAGCGGACAATACGAGCATTCAGTCTAATGCTTTACTACGAGACTGTAGCTCCACGTCCTCCTCATCGGAAGAAGATACAACGGAAACCACCTTCACATTATTAAATATTCCAGATGAAGATACCTTCTTCAAAGCTGGAGATTCTTCAATCTTCTCCAAACGCCGAGATAAATTCATTTGTTCAATTTGTATTGAACCAAGCAAAAAATTGATCTATGCAACATCAGCTGAAATCTTCGACAGTTGTTGTTCAATCCTGCGCAACATACGCGGAATGAAGGTTTCATTTGGAGTTGGCAACCAATCTTCTACGTCTTCTATATTTCTCCCCACACGAGTAGACATCTAGAGAACAAGAAAACTATTGTATTTCAGAAAACTATTCTATGTATTTCAGAATGAATATTAGTACTATGAAACAAGAAAACTATTGTATATATAGCAAGAGAGAAGTACAAAAAGTGAGGAAGATGGAAAGACAAATAAATTTGGAGACTAGCAAACAATGTACTAGCCGTTTGATTGAGGAGGGCTCGAGAAAGATTTTACTAGCCGTTTGATTGAGGAGGGATCGAGGAAGATTCTACTATCCGTTTGAAAAATAAAAAAGGTTATCGTGATCAACTTCAATTAAGGAACTCTATAAGAGGTTTAATTCCGCTTGATTGAGGAACTCGACGAAGTCCGCCGCGAACCGGAACTTCTTCTTCTTTTCTTCTTCATCTCCGTTTCTCCTTCCACCACCACCACCATGCCCTGTAGCTTTATAATAAAAATATTAAATTGTTAGATGAAACAAAAAAACTAATTACGGAAAGATTACTAAATTAAAATCAAACAGAACACATATTCATAGAAAACATGAGATTAAAGATGAAAGTGTCGCAGAAGCAACACCACAATTTTACAACAACTAAGTAGACTCTGCTAAGCACTAACTAAAATTAGGGATTGTGTCCTCCTTGGATTTAATTTACACAAAGAAGAGATTTGAGAGAACGAGCTTTTGTCGGCTTCCTAAATGTACCATTATCCGTCCTAAATGTACCATTCTCTGTCCATTTGCCGTATTAAAAGTAAAGAGAATGGCCATTCTCCGTGTTAAAAGCAAAGAGAATGGCCATTCTCCATCCATTCATCGTATTCATCGTCCATTCGCCGTATTAAAAGAAAAGAGAACGACCATTCGCCGTATTCTCCGTCCATTCTCCGTCCTAAATATACCATTCTCCGTCCTAAATGTACCATTCTTCGTCCATTCGCCGTATTAAAAGCAAAGAGAATGGCCATTCTCCGTGTTAAAAGCAAAGAGAATGGCCATTCTCCATCCAAAAAAAATATTCTCTTCGAAAATATTATCTTTAAAAAAGTTAAAAAATAATCCGTCCGACCTCAGAAGCAAGTTTTCTCAGTTCACCACCACCACCATGACATGTAGCTTTATTAACAAAATATTAAATGTTAAATAAAAAATAAAATTTCTGACAATGGCATGGGCAGTAAAATTAGAGCGGTACCGCTGGTACTTCTCCTTGTTCGAGGAGGTCTCGACGACGTCCGATGGGAAGCGGACCGATTCTACTCGACACAGCTGGTACTCCTCGTTGTTCTAGGAGGGCTCGACGACGACGTTCGACGCGATCCGAACTGATTCTTATTTTCTTCTTCATCTCCGTTTCTCTTTCCACCACCACCATCACCACCACGACTACCATGGCCTGTAACCAAAAAAATAAGGTTCAGATTAAATTGGATAGACTTTTGAGAGAGTAAATATGAGTTAATTTAGGGTGTTCATTAAAAAAATTAAAGTTAAGAATGACCTGCTAAAGCAAGTTACCAACAGGTCAAAAGTCTAAATCAGCATTAAATGATGTATCCTGCATTATTTAATCTGAATTTAATCTGGACCGTTGGATGAACATCGAACAGTCCATATTTTGGATGTATCGATACATCCCAAAAGGGTGGATGTATTATAGAATTTTCCATATATATATATATATATATATATATATATATATATATATATATATATTGGAATAAGGTAAATTTTATTCCACGCAAATCGCAGTAAAGGTATTACAATACACTATTCTGACATCTCTCCCTCTCCAGTTATGGGGCCATTACAGATACAGCGAATTCTATATTATGTAGAATTCCTACATGAGGAGTAGACAACCCCTCAAATATACGCCAGTTACGCTCCCTCCAGACGTGCCAAACTGATGCTGCAAGTCGAACTCTAGCAATCTTGTCGCAACCAGGATCTATGCCTCGGCGATCTCTGATCCAGCTGAGGATCCCCCGTAAATCTCTAGCACTGCCAACTCCACCCATCGATCGCAGGCACTACTCTGACTAGATGTGCCAAGTCATCAGACACTCAAAGAATAGGTGTCCCATAGATTCGGCCTCACTTGTACACAGTACACACTTCGGGTCTAGAATATGCATCCCAAACCTGAGAAGTCCGTCCCTCGTCATCAACCTGCCTAGAAGGTGTTTGTATGAACAAAGCTACATTTTGCGAGCAATCTCGTTTGCCCAGATAAAGTCATACTCCGCAATCCTGGCATGTGGGGTCCGAACCAGATTGTAGCAACTTTTAAACCAGAATATTCCTGACCCTCCATCTGAACCAGGGTCAACCCATCTCCAGGAGTCAGCAGGCTGGCTAGTATCAATATTGATCTGACGAATCGCCTCTTCAAACTGAGCCGTGAATGGATACTCCTTAGGCCTCCAGATCCCATCCCTGATGATCCGACTACATTTCACACCCTTGCCCGCTTCTCTGTCCATCTATGCACCTAAGATCTCCAAGAGGGAACCATTACCCATCCACGGGTCGATCCAGAGATCAGTGCTCGTCCCATCTTTCATAATCCTGCATATAGCGGACTAGAGAACCGGTCTACACCGAAGGATAGCCTTAAATGAGACCGAGAAATTGTTATCTATCTTGCATGTCCAGAAATTTGTCCGTCGCAAATATCTGCTAGCCAGCCACTCTGCACACAGCGAACCTCCCTTGATGAACTGCCATGCCATCCTCACTCCAGAAGCCTCCCTAACCGCCCGTAGAGGTCGCAACACCACTCCTCCTTCCTCCCGGGTTCGGCAGAGTTGTTCCCAAGCGATCGCATGCATACCTCCTCTCTAGATGAAATTTACACATATGGTCTCCACCTTCCTTATGGTAGCTACCAGAACCTGGATCGACTGCAACCATAATATAGTGATACCAAAAATAATAGACCTTACCAGCTCAATACGGCCTCCAAAAGAAAGTTTAGCTGCCTGCCAGCCTTCTACTTTCCTTTGGGCAAAATCTACCATGCTGTGATAATCCTGATCCCTAGCATAATTGACCATCAACGGTACCCCCGGATACTTCACCGGTAACTCTCCTTTCTCCATTCCCAGAGCAAGGGCCCTTTCCTCTTTGAGGGTGCATTGAGAGCTGAAATAAACCCTGCTCTTCTTCCTATTCAGCTGAAGCCCGAACAACCTTCCAAACTCCTCTATAATATCTGAATGCGCACATATCCCCCTCATAGATGGATGAAGGAACACCAAGTGGTCGTCAGCATAGATCAAGTGTGACACCACTGGCTTGACCAGCCTGAAGAGAGGGACAATCTTTCTACTATGTACAGCCAGGTCCATCATACAAGTGAAGTACTCCATCACCAGAGTGAACAGGTACAGGGAAAGAGGATCCCCCTGCCGCAGTCCCCTGTTGCTCTTGAAGCATCCATATGGAGTACCCTAGATGAGGACCGAAAATATGGGGGAGCATATGCACTCCCTCACCCTCGCTATCCACCTCTCATCAAACCCCATCGCAAGCATAAGGTGACAAAGAAAGTCCCCATGTTGATCGTTTCATAAGCTTTCTGCAAATCCAACTTCACACATGCCTTCATTCCCTCCGGCTTATTGAAATCTCTTACCATTTCATGAGCAAGAAGACTGTGCTCAGCAATCGAGTGCCCGTTGATAAAAGCCACCTGATTCTGCAACACTAGGTCCTGCGTAATTCCCTCCACATCGACACATGAGGTGGATAATTATCTTATATAGATAATTACAACACGCAATAGGCCTGAAGTCGGCGAAGGATGATGCGCCCTCCTTCTTCGGAACTAAGGTCAAGAATGTGTGATTCAGCTCCTTCAACAACTTTCCTTCCAAGAAAAACTCCTGTACCGCCTCCAGGACTAGGAACTTTAGCTCACCCCAGTGTCGCCTAAAGAACCCACAAGAGAAATCGTCAGGCCCCGAAGCCTTATTTGGATCTGCCTTCATCATAATAGCCTACACCTCCTCCAATCTCACAGGGGCCAACAGCATGCTATTCCCATGGTGCGTCACCAGTCTCTTCGTGACATGACCTGGGAACATGATGGGATAATCAGTCTGCTGATATAGATCAAAATTAAACCTAACTGCCTCCTCATGAATCTCCACTGGGTCTCCAACGGGCCTGCCCTCGCCATTTAGCAGCCTGGAGATGCTGTTCTGGTGCTGTCTGGCATGAATCATATCATAGAAGAACTTGGTACACCGATCCCCAACCTTGAGCCATGAAGACTTGGCCCTCTGGGCCGTACTAATCTCCTGCTGAAGCCTCATGATGTTGACCCCCGTAATCAGGTCCCTCTCTCTAGCTGCCAACTCCCGCTTAGCATGTCAGTCTGCAAAGTTTCATGTACCTCTCGAAGATTGGCCTCCTTATCCTCCAGGGATGACCACGGCATCTTCTTTACCCAATCCCAAATAGCTCTCTTGACCTACTTGAGCTTATGAACCATGTGAAACTGAGTCATGCCCTCCCGAAAATATTGCAGTCCTCCCATAACAACCTCCTCATATCCAGCAGAAAGGTACCAGCTATTGTTGTACCGAAATGGTCGAGCCTTCTAAGTGGGCCTCTCAGAGAAACCTACCCGGATAGGGGAGTGATCGCTGGTCCCTGTCGCTAGCCGTTCTGCCACGAAATTCGAGAAGTAGCAAAACCATTCGCTATTTTCTAAAGCCCTATCAAGCTGACAGGCAATTCTGTTGTGAATCGCCTTATTGTGCCAGGTCCAGATGTGTCCTGCTCTCTCCAGCCCCCTCAGCCAAGACAAGAGGAGACACCTCTGGAAATCGTATAAGATCGAATCCGGTACCGGACGACCTCCTACCTTCTCTTGTCGATATAGCATGGCATTGAAGTCTCCTATAAGCAGCAAAGGAAGATGCAGGTGCTCTGCCATACGACCTACGCGCACAATGTCCTCCCACAAGGTCTCACGAAGCCACCTATCATTGTGCCCATAAACTGCACCAAGAATGAAGTGGAATCCTCCTTTGTTCATAAAGGATATGCCAATAAGCTGCTCTGTCATCAGAACCTGTTCCCCCTCCCAACTATCCCTATTCCACCGAACCTAGATCCTAGACATATCGCAAAGATCCAGATTGTGAATTTGCACCCAGTTTGCAGGAGTCCTACGAGAAAGCATTGTCGCCCCTCTAATCTTCGTCTCAAGTAGAATAGAAATGTCACACTTCTTCCACTTCAGAAATCCACTAATCTCCCTCCATCTTCTAATGGAACACCCTCCACGAATGTTCCACGCAAGGATCGACATTAATTAATTAATGTAGGATACCCCTGGACTCCATCTGGACTAACATCCGAGGGAAGTGTCCCGTCCGTCAGATCTATATCCTCCCCCATCCCCGTCCCCGAGGAGTGTACAAGATGGGCCTGAATCCTGGAAACTGCCATGGTCCAATCTAGGGTGTCCATGGTCTGATCTTGAAGACCCCCTGGCTGGAGCTCATCTTCCCGTGGGATGAGGCATGCATTACTATATATCTTTTCCACCATAGAAGTCTCCATCCCATCCAATATATATATATATATATATATATATATATATATATATGAAAGAATCTTTTGATATGTAAACAGACATCCCATGCAACAAGTTAATTCAAATTTTTAAAGTAAGAAGTTGCTCAAAATGCAATAACAGATGATCAAGTAGCTTGAGTATCTCTTGTTGTTGTACACCATAATTGAAGTGTCAATAAAAATGGTCAATACCTGCTAGTGGATGGGGTTAGTTCATCTAAGTCCAGCAATACATCCCAAAGTAACATGACAATCGAATGAAGAGTTCTATCACCACGTGAGGCTAAGTAGCGGTGGGTATTAAGGCCTCAGCAGCAACTGCTCTTACATCATCATCTGGATCTTCCAACCCAGCTTTACATGTATGTAACACATATACTAACAGGTCCTGGAGCAATTCTTGGAGAAAAACAAACCATTATAAAGCCAGACAAAGCACAAAAGAAACAAATATATTAAGTGTTTTTATTAGACTAACAATATCGGTCAGAAAGAGGTAAATAAGAGCCATCACATTACCATTTAACTTTAAGAAGAGAATAACTTAAGGAAGATGGAGATAATTGTAGTTAAAAGTGCATCTTATAACATCATGTGAGATTTTCATCATTGGCATTACCCTTATCTTACCGTAAACATGAGACCAAATATGTCGAAGATGAGTAAACTCCATCAAATAACTAATTAGATATGACTAACATAGGCGAGATGTTTGTACTTGATTAAACTTACTCCATTTTGACATTGAAATAATAAGCTATAAAGCTATGTGAATCACGATGTTCTTATATTCTAGACTGTCCAAAACTATCCAAAGTCTCCAAATGTCACCTAGATATAAATCATAGGCATCTTAAATATAAGATCAAGAGACCGTGAGAAATACAAGTTGCTGCTTGAGAGCATCTACAAATAGTAGCAAAGAAGAACCTATGTAGGATCAAAAACAAACCGTGCAACATTTAATATACATAACCTGATAGCTTTATTGTCAAAGTCGGACATTAAGGCCACTATTAAAGGAGAAAAAGTACAAGGTACAAAATAGGATGGCTCCGCATTGATTTTGGTATAGGACTTCTAACACAGGCCTTGCATAGATATATTTTAAAACTCCATTGGTAATTCGTCCGAACTGGCTCTCTTGAGCAATTGTCCCTTCAAACAAAAAGGATATAACCAACCAAGGCATAAAGTTCAGGACATTTTTATTCATCCGTTAGAAAAACTAGAAGACAGGTTTAAAAGGGTGCACTTTTTCCTCACTCTATGTAGTGTTGTTTATATCTCTTTCAAATAATATAGTAATCAATAAATTATCGCATATTATAGATTGATGAGCAAAACATTGGAATGCATTAGCTTGGTATAGTTCACCGGCTACAGTCCAGCGATCACAATAAATTATATAACTACTATTTGGAAATGAATTCTGATGGAGTGTAAATGGAATTCACATTCAACATCTTCTCAATATAACATGTACTTTTATTCTCACCATAATACCCAACCTATACTAGACTTATTTTACTTGTATGATCTACACACAGCTTTTACTCATCTCACTTTGTGTAAAAAATTATTTTCTCCGTTTGACCAGAACTCAAATGCAAATAGTCAAAACTGCATATCCTGACCTTCATCCTTCCATAAAACTAAGTAAAGCAACAATCTCCTTATGCTAGTTCTAGGATTTCATGGTCTCACGTCAAAAACAAGAAACCACATATTTTGTTTCATAGCAACTTCTAAAAGTAAAATAATAAGAGATATGGTACATCAGATTATGGCGTTAAGTATTGTCCAACAGAGTTGATTGGTGCTAAGATCTTCAGACAGATGGCTACAATATCTTTCCTAGATAAAGGAAAGACAACGACATGCACAAACCAAAAAAAAATCACCGAGCAATTATGACTTCATACACAGTTCTAAGCTAAATCAACATCATAATTACAACACAAAAAAAATAAGAAGAATGGAAAGCTGCAATATTTTTGAACGTATAGGTCTACCCTTGCCGAAAAAGTTGTAAGCCAAAATAACATAACTACTGGTAACAAAAACAACAGATGATATCAGTAGAAGAACATAAAATATAATTTGAAACTTTGGGGCACAGACATGATCAATAAAGACGATGGTAGTTGTGCAATATCACACCGGCCGAACTGCAACCAAGTACTTCATCCCAAGAAGGCACCCATGACGAATTTCCCATTCTTGTCTGTAATGAAGAGAAAAAAAAGATAAAAAAAAGAAAGAAATGGAACACATTATACAGTCATCATTAATTACATATGACTATTAACCACCCATAACACCTACTACATGCATTTGCGATAGAACTTGTAATGTGTTATGAATTAATGATGGATGCATATTTACAAAACCAAGATCTGAGCGCAAGTTTCACGGACAGGGGCAACAACCTGGTCGGAGACATAATCACCAAAACTACAAGAAAAAACAAGTAAATGCCATAAGATGATGACAAATTTGTCTATAGAAAAATGGTCTAAAGAACCAGTATTTTTGGGCAAAGTAGCACATGAACAACAAAATCCAAAAGGAGCACCGAGCAGAGAATGTTCATTTAATGGTTGAACAGAATTGAGGATAATCAAGCTAAATATATAAACTTTCATATTTCTAAAGAGATAATAACTACATAATTGGCAGTAGCCTTTAACACACCGTTCTAGAGAGAGCACGCATAGTAAGCGGATAGCACAATCTTGTAAAAATTTCCAATTCTTGGTCATTGATTGCCTGGTTATTTTTTAACATTTTTGTGAGTCTAGAATTATCAGAGAGATCTGCAAGAAAACTCGTATGTGAAAATGGACCTCTATCTTCAACAGAAGATTCAAGTGATGCAGCCTTCTCCACTTTACACTGATTATAAGACCCTTCCATATAACTCTGGTTCCACCTTAGCATGAGCAATGGCAGGGCTACTATTAAAAAATGTGAAATATGCATTACATGGACCAACATCCACTTTCATATCAACATCTTAGGTTGTCCCTATAGCCGGTGAACCAATTAAGCTTGTAGAAAGAATCGGGTAATTGTATGTTTTCTGTCTCTTCAGGTCTGGTTCATGCCCATCCACCACAAATTGTATGTTTAAATCAATATCTCTAGCTCCCTTTGCTGACTCTATCTGCGCCTTGTCATCCACATCATCTAAGAACATTTCTGAGTCCAGATTAGGAAAAAATACCCCGGCACAAGCATCCTGATGAGTTAAAATTTCTCTCAAAGCCATTATGGCACCATGACAAACTTCCTAAACTGAATGCCAAAAAACTGACAGTAGAAGGTAAATATAGTATAACTAACCAATGACACAGATGCTGCTGAAATAGAGGACACAGGAACCTTACTGGGATCAAACATATCATGAAGGAGTTGATCTACGTAATGGATAAAAGGCCATCTCCCACTCCTATCATGCTCCACATTATCTTCATCTACAACAGCATCTGTTGAATCCTGCAGCGGGAATATTTACCCAATGGTAATTTGGCTCACAAGGGCTCTAGATAAATACACAAAATTACACAAAGATAGAGCATGCACATTACTAACAGGCAAACACAAAGAATCAAATAAGAATATGAAATAGTCGGCATTTAAGACAAAAGAATAAATCTAGAATGAAATTTGTAATCTAAAATGTTTGATGTCAACAGGTGCTGGATAAAAGGAGTCTATGACCAGCAGGTATATATGGTTCTATAAAAAAATAATTTTAATGTTACAACGACAACCATCTATTGGCACCTCACAAGCATTAGATGGCTCTGCCTAGAAATACTCCATTCATGTATGACCTGATCAAATGACTTACATATTCTTCTTGGATGTTATACTAATGGAAGACAATTTGTTAAACTGATAAATAGATACACAGACCCAATAATACAATTTACGGGGTGTTCCATCAAATGTATGCACCAGAACGTCCAAAATTCTATCCAGATCATAGTTTTTAGTATCGACCGATATCGATATGGTTTGGCATGTCATAACCTTCAAGGGAATCTTTCCACAGGTACCCACATGAGTTTGAGGATAGGTGATAAAAAGTACAGGGTAGTAGCATTGTTTGTACTTGTACTGCACATACACATGCCAGTTTTGTTCAAAATGTCTCATCTAATTCATCAAATAGTTTCTACATGCACAAAACTGCAGGTATTTAGAGTCTACTCACATACCGTTTTATATTGTTCCTTATAGTTGATACATGTCACATCAGATGGTGGGTTAATGACTAATGGGAGGTGCTTCGTTCAATAATATGCAACGCAAGTTTGTTGGCATTACAAGGAACTAAGCAATGTCATCAGTAGCATCATATAGCACGTACAGTTAAGCAAAATATGCATCTCTTTGAACTTTTAAATATTTGGTACTTTGTGAATATACAGCAATGAAGAACCATATAGAAAGCTACAGAACAAAACTATAATCACCTATCCAAAAAGAATGTGAATAATATGGGTCTGCAAAAAGAGATGGAACTTAGCGATGTACTTTAGTAGCTAGAATTACATATCCATATAACACAATTTTACTTGAAAATCATATGCATGAAGCCACCTATAAGTATGAAGTTGACTTCAATAAATTTTGTCGCACTAAATAAATGACTGAAAATTAAAAAAAATAACATGAATTGTTAGCACAGCTATGCTAAAATAATAATCCCTTTGACTAAAGTGCCTAGGGTAAGAACTAAGGATCAATTTTCTTATAGGATCTATGGCAGTGTCATAAGATGAAGACCTAGAAAATAATAGCATAGGCAAGGTAACAATATTTTCACATGTTAACAGAGGTAATTATAAATTTATGGCAGATAAGTTCTTATATTCACTAAAGTTAATATAACAAGTGAAGGCTGGACAATAAACATTTTGATAAAATCTCAACCAAGGACTGATCATAACAAGCAACTATGTCATGCTGGGTAACCATATAATCAGAATGTAGATATTCCAAAAATAAACCAAATCAATATAATTTTATGGTAAGGCCTAGCGATGTACCTTCAAAATGACATGAATCTCCTATAAAGAATTTTCCTTAAGAAGACTTTGAAACAAGAACTGGGAGAAAATTTTTAATATGCCATATCTCCAACACACTATATGTTGTCAAGAAATATAATATATGCATCTTGTTCCATTGACAGAAGGATCAACAAAAAACTTTTAAAACATTAATCATGGGGAACTAACATTGTTCCAGATATCTCTCTAAATTACAGCTTGTTAACAGCCATTACAAGCTTCTTCAAAATCTCGAATTTTATATCACTACCATTATCTCTACTCACAAAAGTGCTTTAATAACTCATGGTCACTTAACTTTATTTTTATAATTTTCGTTGTCTCCATGTTTTCAGTACACGACATTACGATCTTTCTAATAGTCCAGGCTTGAATGTGCTCCCAAGTTTAGAATTTGTTCCTTTTTCTTCTGTTCAGCAAGTATAACAGTGTATTTGTATTCCTATACGACATGTCTACAACCCAAGCAGTTAAAAATAAGAATTTCCTGATAAAAACATCATGTTGTTCTCTTTGAACTTTGCATCCAAGAAAACTGAAATGATTTCATCTGAAATTATAGCTGCAATGCACAATCATGAGGAAATAATGCATTCAGCTCACTAGCTTCGCAAGTTAACAATTCCCGGTTCAAAATTTGTTTTTACTTGATAGTAATAATGCTATCATGCAAAATGGTTGCAGAAGGTATCACAAAATAGTAGGACACCGAACTCTCATTTATAAGTCATGTTAAAAAATATTCATGTTTTAATATCCTTTCTCCTGAATGTAGTACATATACTCCTGCATATTAGGTTCGTTTCAGCAAGTAAATTTCTCAAAAATAGCCTATGCCAACTAACAGAAAACTGTGTTAGCAAATTATCCCTACGTGAACTTTTGCCACGAATAGTAAAAGCCAATATGATGAACGAATGTGTAAGGTTTAAAAATTCACAATTACTCTAAAGCAGAAAAGGAGATTTAATATACAAAAACTTCAAAATACAAGGATACGCCCTTTGTGCAGCCCCTTGGAAAGCAGAATCCACATCGTTCATCGAAACTACCATATCAGCCTTTGGTCTTACAGTAGCACTATCCGCTGACTTTGGTTTGAAAAATGAAGTAGAGTTCCTTTTTCAACACACACTCCATATTCATAATTCCAATTACTTCTATCTAGATATAATGGACATTCTCATGATAAGGTAAATTTATTTGAAAAAGAAAAAAGAAATTATGTAGGCTTCGGATGTACTTACAATTACTTCCCCTGTGTGTGTGTCTATGTCATCTAATTTGAGTGCAACTAAAATTATCAAATGGAGTCTTTGGAGGTTGTGGCAAGTAGGGAAATACCTTCCATAATATCAGTGATTCATCCATCCCTCCTGAAGCCGTAGCTACAGTGCATCCATCTGGGCTCTGTGCCATATAAAGAACTCGGCCGATGTGACCAAAGAGCGTTGCGGTCTCCACCATGGAAGGGTAGTCCCTCACCGTGAGCGGGCTCTGACCATCTCTATAAGAGATCAACAACTCCATCTCCCTCTTGTTCCACAACAGGGCACACACTTCGAAGCCGACATCCACGAAACTAAGACAAGACCATGTGCTCGTGCTCCAGAACTTGATGCACCTGTCAGCGCGGCCCCCACCAGTATCCAATAAGTTCCTTTGTAAAGGGCACCAGGCGAGGGCCCTAATGCCACCTCCCTTATGATCTGTGAACTTGTGGACCCACCGATTCCCAGAGCAGTTGGAGGCCATGGACAGGTCCCATATGTGGACAATATTGTCATTAGCTCCGGTTGCTAGTTGTCTACCCGACCACTTGACGCTGCAAACTTCCTTCACGTGGCCTTGGAACGTCCCCACAACCTGAGACTCTGACACCCTCACATCATTGTTAACCACCTTCCTATCGCCTCCTCCCATCGTCAGGATCTTTTGTTGTTCCAAGCAAGAGCTCCGACTGGCGATCCCCATCTTAGAGTTTTCAACAGAGTTGAGTACCTCACATCCCACAGCTGCACCTCGGAGTTGCACAGCCCAATGGCAATACGTTCCCCGTCTGGTGCCCAACCGATGCTCGTGACGGGTTCGGCCACCTCGATTGCCTCAGGCACAGCAGCAGCAGCAACAGTAGAGTTCCAGAAGTGGACCCTTTCTCCGAGAGCGATGGACAGAAGGCCACTGCTCCCCCAATCGAGCAGGTTGAGATTACGATCGTCGACGAGCTCGGGAGCGTCAAACATTCTGTCGGGCACGTGGCAGGCAGGATTCTTGGGCCTTCAGAATAGGGAGGAGGAGAAACCCAGACATTCACCATCTTCGGAAGTGGGCCTCCTCCGAGTCTGGTGGCAGAAGAGTGTCATGTAGAGTAGCTTCCTATACAACGATGTCTCATCGCTCTCCTTCTTCTTCACCCAGACCGCGGTGTGAATGGGCGTGAGCCGATCGCCGACGATCGACGATGATGAAGCCGCATGCGTACTCATTGTAACAACAATTAGAGGAAATTAGAGAGAGGGAAAGAGAATTAGAGGAAATTAGAGAGAGAAAGATTGAGATTGAGATTTGGAAATGGTAACATTTGTTTTTGAATTTGGGCTCTCCCTCCACCGACTCCCGCTCGATCTGATTTATTTGGCCCAACCCAAATCTTTTTTTTTTCTCTGCTTGTTTTGCCCCAACCCAAATCATTTTTTCTTTGCTTGTATTGGCCCAACCCAAATCATTTTTTAGGTGTCTTTTTCTCCAGGCCGACGAGCAACGCCAAGAAAAAAATTCGAGTAGTGCTCATCCCATGGGACCCAAAGTATACCCAACAGGCTACACCTCAACAGACTAAATTTACATTTCTAGAAAATAAGAATAGAAGGACACCATATAATAGGTAAATAAAAGTTGTATATTTTATATGTTGAGTTGCAAGCTTCAATTTAATTTTACTTAAGCCAAGAAAAAAATTGAGGAAAATATAACCTAGTCGAGTGAAACTCTAACTTCACAAAGTAAATTTACTTAAATCTGGACTCACTTCTCTAAACCTAGTTTTCAAGTATAAACTTTAGAAGAAATCGTGAACAACTATATATATATATATATATATATATATATATATATATTTTTTTTTTATATATATATATATATATCCAAAATAAACTATATTGAGATGGAAAAAAAACCTTTGATATGTTTTAGGAAGGAGGAAAGGCAAGAGAATAAATATATCTTGAATGTTTCTATCACAAATGTCACACCCCGCTCCCAAAATACCAAAGACCCGCCACATGGTATTGACCAACTATGTACCATATGTAGTGCCTCACTCCTCAGTCGGGGACACTGTATTAATTGGCAACTCTATCGGTATCAATTGATTGAGGCAGATTGAATTAAGACAATTTTTTTGGGGAATCAAGTCTTATATGTTGTGGATGGTGTCTTGGAGAATAACTCTATATAAGAGTCGCTTCCTCAAGCCTTTCCAATGTTCGTTTTTATGTTGGTTTTGTTGTTGCTTTCGTTGTTGGTTTTATGAAGCATTTTCATGGATGTTTTCGATGGTTATCGTTGCCTGCATTCATCGAATTACGCATTCATATCGAATTATGGATGAAAGAGAATGAGTATTGATCCTCCATATTTCTTTTAGTAGATAGATTAAGTAGCAACCAATTGCAATTGCATGGTCGTGTAATGTTATATGTTCCATCTTTCTTTTAGTATTTGCTTCATGTTCTGTTTTGGAGACTATGCATTTGTATCGTATAGTTCTCCCATCAGATATTTTACTGTTATTTACTGTCTTTTGTATTTATGTGGTTTGTTGCTGATTTTGTATTACGTTTCATGCTTTCCTTATGATACTTGCTATTAGGAGTTAAATCTCTGGTTTGTATACCTAGATCTCGTGGCATAGCTCAAGGATCTACCATCGATTCCACTCGATGGCGCATACCTAGAAGGCGATAATCAGAAGACTTGAGTGGGTTCCTTCCCCACCACTCTTATTATGTATTTGATTTTTAGACGTTTAGCCGATAGCCACTTGTTTAATCCAGGTTCTCTGGAGCCTGTTTCTCATTTTTTTATATGATTATATATATTAGACTGTTTATATGATTATATATATTAGACTGTAGCTGACTGACGATCATGTATATTGGCACTTGTGCTAGTATCTCATTTTGGCGTACTAGCTTCATGATTGTTATGATAGAGCATTTGGAACGTATTTATGCTTTATCTTATATCACTATCAAAATACAGTTAATTAGCCACGGATTGTTAGCGACGGAAAATTTTAGTCGACGTTAGCGATGGATTTGTGGCAAATAGCCGACGGTGTACCGACGATATGCTGATACATTTTTATTTCATTTTAAGGGGGAGAAAAGGTCGCTCATCCGTCGCTAGGTCGTCGGAGATATAGCGAAGAATACACAGCCGTCGCTATGCAGTCAATTATTTGGCAGAAATTGTTGGGAGAAGTGGCGGGACAATTCTTCGACTACGTAGCGATGGATAGTCCGTCGGCAAGTATCAAATAGAACGACGGATTAGCGATGGATAAAATTCGACGCTAGTCCGTCGCAAAATATACGTTCCAAACTTAAATTGAAACGACGGAGGGACTTTTTATTCCTCCCAAATTTCATTCTCTCTCATCTCTCTCTCTCCCACGGCGGTCGGACCTCACTCTCCTCTCTCTCTCTCCCGCGGCGGTGATCGGCGATCTCTCTTCTCTCTCTCCCAAAGGTAATCTCTCTCTCTCTCTCTCTCTCTCGGTGGTCGTGGGTGTCGTGGGCTGTCGGAGGCGTCATGGGCTGCAGGGGCGGTGGCGCGAGGGTGGCGCACATGGGGCAAAATGATCGTAGGCTGCGGGGGTGGGTAGCGCGGGGCTACGGCGGCCGCGCGCGAGGCTGCGGGGGGCAGCGCGCTCCGGGGCTGCGGCGGGCGGCGCGCGGGGGTGGCGCTCGCGGGGCCGTGCGGGGCTGGGGGGCAGGTGGTGGGAGGGGCGGCGGGGGGTGGGAGGGTGTTGAGTGTTGTTTATAATATGTATATCTGTATACATATTTTTAATATAATGTATATTTGAGTGTTGTTTATAATATGTATATAAATGCATATGCATTTGTATTATTATTATTATTATTATTATTATTATTATTATTATTAGTATTATCGTTATTAATAGTATTGTTTATTTAGAAATTATATAAAAATATTAGGGTTAGGGTTTACTGGGAGCGGTGGAGAAAAAACGTAGGGTTAGGTTAGATTCTTGTGCGACTGTAAGGAAATGAGCGGTGAGAGAGAGAGTTAGGTTATAAGGCTAGGTTTTGTGATGGGCCGGGTTGGTTGAGGGTGTTGAGTCGGGCTTGTCTTAATGTTGGGTTGTCAGGGAATTGGAAAGAAAAAAAATTGTAGCATTATGCTATTTAACTAGTAAATGTTAGTTAGTTAATTATATATATATATATATATATATATATATATATATATATATATATATATATATTAAGGTTCAAAGTATCGGTATCGGTTAGCATTATGCTATTTAATCCGATACCGATACTTTGAACCTTGATATATATATATATATATATATATATATATATATATATATATATATATATATATATATCAAGGATATATATATATATATATATATATATATATATATATATATATCAAGGTTCAAAGTATCGGCATCGGAATCGGTATCGGACTTTTCCTATGAGTATTGGTATCGGCGATATCGGTAGTATCGACAGTTTCGGATCGGAGTATCGAATTTTTTGGTATTGGGAAAAAAATAATTATTGGTAGTATCGGATTCTTTTACATGCTTTTACAACCTTATTATGCTTTCAACCTAGGTTCACAATATCGGTATCGGAATCGGTATCGGACTATTCCTATGCTGTTTAATTTTCTTTGCCGAATTGACCGGAACAAAGACCCTCAAACTTGAAGTACGTCTGGCTCGACGAGTTGAGGGTATATATCTATATCTTCTAGTTAATTATTAGTTACTCTTTAATCAACCATTTTTTAAATTGCGTGATAATTGAATTTGTATGTTAGACGACATACGGTGGCCCCTCCATTGCGAGGACGCGATCCGCAGGACCTACAAAAGCGCTGCCTCGAAGAAGATACGGGATATGATTCATGACCTAAAAATGGGGCAGACGAGGCCGAATTGGATCTGGCAGGACTATTATGAGGACCTCTTAGATATGATGAATACTCCTGCATATAAGGAGAAATCGGAGAAGGCGAAGGCGAACCGACGGGCCGCGGGGCTTCATACGGAGGGATCCAGGCCCCACGCAGGACGCTTGCAGATCTAGTGAGATATCATAAATTTATTTGACTATTAATATACGGAGTTAATTAAGTTCTACGAAAATTTTGTATGCAGACCCAACGGGCGGTGAAGGAGGGAAGGGAGCCAGTATCGGTCACCATGCACGACGTCTTCCAGCATACGCACAAGAGACGGAAGGACGGGAGCTTCGTCGACGAGAGGGCCAAGGAGACTGATGTAAGTACTTATGTTTATGAGATTTACGTTATAATTAAAAGTATTCGGCCTATAACTTAGGTAAACTTAGGATTCACACTTACCTTAGTGAAACATAGAATTTAGATTACAAGTTAGGTAAATCTTATATTAAAAACACATTCATTTTATAGGCTGCGTATCGTGAGGCCCTTAGTCAGGCTCAGTTAACTGAGACCGAGGATATCGGTGAAACGACGTCCGCCCGGACGTCCTCTTATTTGGCCGCTCGCAACGACTTGTTCGTAGATACCGTCGGCGGCTTTCAGAAAGGGCACCTGTACGGATTCGGCTCCCTAGGGCCGTTGCACATGGCGACTCAGAGATTTCCACCGACACCGCCTCCTTCCGCGGCCCCGGCAGACGATGATGTTAGGTCGCACCGTACGCAGCTGCATGAGGCAGTGTCATCCTTGCAGGAGCAAATTTCCATATACTTTCTGCCTCCTTCTGCTGTTGTCGGTCCATCTGCTGCTGGTGTCGGTCCGTCTTCTACTGGTGTCGGTCCGTCGACTGCTGCTCCCGGTCCTTCTTTCGTCGATCATCTTTCTTTCAACCCTGCTGCCCCTCTGGTACCACCTCCGACTGTGACGGCACTTCTTGATCTCATGTCGCCAGAGCAGCTACGCCAACTTCCGAGCAGTGTTTATGATGACTTATCGTCGTACCTAGTAGAGCAGTATATTCGTCGGTCGCAGCAGGGATTACCACCACCGGGCAATCGAACTCCTCCTCCTCCTTAAAGTATTGTAATTAAGAAAATTTGGAATATTTGTAGGAATTTTAGAATATTTATGGGAATTTCGGATTATAACGACGGATATTAGTTTATGATTTCAGAATATTTGTGATAATTTTATATTTGTGTGCATTATATATTTGATCTATATGATTGTTGGATAATTGGTGTCCATTTTTGTGATTGTTTGGTCTATGTGATTGTTTGGTTTATGCATATTTGTGTGAACAGGGAAAGCTCTGCATTTTAAAAAAAAATCTCAGTTAGCGATGGACTAGTGACCGCTTAGCGACGGATGTTTCCAGTTTTCGACTACCTTTCGACGGAATATCCGTCGCTACCTGGAGATTTGAAACTGTTTCCAGTTAGCGAAGGTTGGTCGACGGATTCGCGTCAGAAAATTCGTCGCCAAGGTTCTGGAAATACAATGTCCGACGGAATAGCGACGGAACATCCGTCGCCAAGGTTCTGAAAATGCATGACATTTCCAGAACAATGGCGACGGATTATCCGTCACTAGTCCGTCGCTTCGTCGACGGATGAGTGACGGAATGGCGATGACTCATCCGTCGCCATGGTTCTAGAAATGCCAAGCATTTCCAGAACATGGTCGATGGATTATCCGTCAGTATTCCGTCGCTAGTCCGTCCTTAGTTAGCGACGGCATTCGACGGAATAGCGACGGAATGATACCCTCTGATACGCTGTTACAACGGTTTACAGACGGATTATCCGCCGCTAGCTTTTACATAGTTCAGTACTTAATACTTGAAATCGACGAAAGACCGTCGGAAAGTCGTCGCTAATGCATCGTATTATGACGACGAAAAGTCGTCGCTAATCCGTCGCTAATGCATCGTATTATGATGACGAAAAGTCGTCGCTAATCCGTCACTTGACGACTACTTAGCGACGGATCAATATTAGCGACGAGCTGATTGCCGGCAGATTATTTTGACCAAGATCCGTCAGTGATCGGTCGCTAATACAAATTGTCGACGGATGGGTGACGGATCTGGCCGTCGCTAAATCAACATAATTTGGTAGTGTATGACATATTTAAGTATTTCTTGCTTGATAATTGAGACATGCTATTTTCTGCGAAATCTAGGATGACCATTGGATTGTAGTAAATATCTCCCTTGTCTAATTACAGTCGTGATTGTATTGTAGGATTTTGGTATATTCCATAGTGTGTATCTGGTCTGGTCATACCCATTGCTCTTTGTATTCTGGTATTCGGCCATGATATACTCGTGCCAAGCTAGTAGGACAAGACCATAAAATATTAATCCCCATAATGGTAATATTTTGAAAATCGAAATTTATATACACTTTCGTACAACCAAACAGTCCAACGGACAATGCTTTGTTTTCAACTTCTGTTCCGTCTCTTTTTATTTTTATTTTATTTTATTCTTAAAACATCAACTTGGTTTGAGCATAGGGACAACTCAAATGGAAAGAGAGAGGCGCTGAGGTTTGACAATATATTGGAGCTCATTTAAATTTGAAGCTCAATGAAGTAGAAAACAGTAGAAACATAGGAACACCTAGTGAGTATGGGAAGGCGAAGACTTCCAATATAATAAGGCTGGAAAAATGTTGCAAGCAACTTCCAATATAATGGCAGTTTGGACAGGAAGTGGACCTCCCATTGTGACTAATTTGTTTATAACACACAAACCTACAACGTAATGTTCCAACCAAACATGCTAATATAATTGTAACTATATTACATTACAAACTCAATTCCATTACGATTACAATTATATCAAAATGAACCAACAAGTTGACAAGTAACAATACTACTACAAAATTTGTCTACATAATCATATTACATCTAGAATGGACTTGCAGTTATGACAAACAAGTAGACTAAATGACAGGAGAGAAGTAAAAACGAAGGCTTAGGAAGGTAACTTGTAAGGAAGCACAGATAATAGTTAATTTAAGTACGTATCTCGACGAGAGATTCATAGTTCTACTGTTTATTCTTACGGGTCATTACTCCCTCGTCTTCTTTGATGTCCCAACTGAGTTTAAGCACAATGATGGTTTTTCATGTGGTGTGTTTGAGCTCAAATTCAATGATGGTTCTTCATGTAGTATGTTTGAGCTCAGTGATGGTTTTCCATGTGGGGATTGAGAACTCCAACTTTCATTTGAAGAAAATGGTCCTGGCTCTATTTGCGAAAGGGTTGTTTCATCGATCAGAATCTCCAGATCCATCATCTGAATAAGCATATATGATGGCATAATATGAAATTAAGAAAAATTTTATAAATTTCTATAGCGAATATGTGAAATGAAATACAAAGAAAGAAAAAAGAACACTCTGAAAATAGAAAGAAAAAAAAACAGCCAGCAACTTTAATTTGATATACTGCAGGTTTTCTTGCATACAGCAATGTCACCCATGCACACACCTGTTCATGTGTTTGTGCCAACAGCTGCAAATTCGGTCCCGGTTATCATGTCCCAATATAATCAATAATCCTTGGAGTGTCATAAATTATATGTATTTTCTGTTATCTTGATTTTAAGTCATTAATTATTTCCAGTTTGCTGAAATACTTCATGATGCCTGATTGTAATACGACTTTCTGCAACATCACAAGTTTTTCATTTCCAGATAGTTATTGATGCCCGATTGTAATAGACTTTCTGCAACATCATAATTGATTTCTCTTTTGCTCACTGTTCAACAAGTCCTCCAAAAGAGGGCTAAGTTTAGTGTGATTTTAAGTTATGAGGAATTATAATTTACTTGGCTTCATTTACTCCACCAAACAAAACCTCTTTGGCTTCCCTCAACACTATCACTACTTGTATCTTTACTGTAGTTACCATAGTCCTTATTTAGTTCTCTCATGATTTGCACTTGTATCTAGATACTGATACTTGGTTGGTTTTGGTTTTGTGTTTCGGTTGTGCATAAGAAACATCACAATCAAGTAAAATAAAACATGTGGAAAAAAGGGCCTTGAAGACTAGTTAATAGTGTGCGTTTATATCAATCAGCTGATAAATTAAAGCAACTATCATGACGTGAACAATGTACTTACTCTCCACCAAAGGATGAAAATAACAAGCTAAAACAATCACAATTCTACTATCCTACAATAAGATCAATATCAGCCATACTCTGATATATGTTATAAATTCATTGACCTACCAATATATGGCAAGATATTGTCATAGAAAAAAAGTTAACAAAAGGATCAGACATACTCTTCCTTTAGTGTATAACCTTTTTCGATGTTTGGGTGCCCAATTTTGAGGTCCAAAAGATCCTCAAGTTTTTCAACTGAAAATATTTAACAAATTTAAAAAAGTGATGTGATCTATGACATAGTTATATATGCACCAACAAATGTACCAAAAGAAGGTACCTGAGCTCGAGTCACTAGGAGGTTTAGGAGGAAGCACCTCTGGCTCACTCTCCAACTTAGAAATATACTCATTATCTGAGGGAATTTCCTATCAATAAAATCGGAAATGTTTAGATTCATCAATATAACACTTCTACCTTTCAATTAAAAATGTTTATCTAAAAAAAATCTTAATTTCTTCCAATCAACAAAGACTTCAAATAGAATATCAAAACTGCATATGATATATTTAAACATTTCTAGAAGAAAAAATAGCATGCATGTGAAACAATAGATTTAAAAGGGTATCATTATCATCATTAGAAATTTTATTAACTACTTTCTTGCTCCAGAAATGATATGAATGCACATGATATATATAAACATTTCTTCCAATCAAAAAGGACTTTAAATAGAAAATCAAAATTGCACATGATATATCTAAACATTTCTAGGAGAAGAAAAATAGCATACTTGTGAAACAATAAATTTAAAATTATCATTATCATCGTTGAAATTTTATTAACTACTTTCTTGTTCTAGAAATGATATGAAATGCCATGAAATGGACTATTTTATTCAATATTTATAACCCTAGTGCTTCATGAACTCAACTTACAAGTATAAGAAAATTATACATCACCTAAAGAATCATGACAAAGAGTAGCAGGAGTAGTATAACCATTTCCCTTAAAGGTCGTATACATTTATTTAAGAGAGAATGAAAAACACTGTGAATGAAATTACTTATACCACACTACTAAAATATCATCTAATAGCGACGTAATTTAGCGACGGCAAGAAATGACGTCGCTAGTTATGAAATATAGCGACAGCTTTATATACACGTCGCAAAACGTCGCTGCCTAGCGACGTTCCGCGACAGTAGTTTACTACGTCGCTGAATAGCGACGTTCAGCGACATATTATTAGCATATGTTGCCAATTTTGCGACGTTTACCGACTTCAACACTCGACGTCGCTAATTTTTTTACTTAGGGCACACTGTTTCCTTCTTTCCCCCTCACTCTCGCTCGAAAATTCTAATTTCCCCCCCACCCCCCGGCGACTCCCTCCCCCTCTGTCAGTGCCCTCCCACCCCCGGCGACCCCCTCCCCCCGGCGACTCCCTCCCCCTCCGGCGAGCTCCTCCTCCTCGAGATCCTCCTCCTCGAGCTTCTCCTCCCCCAATCCCGAGCTCCTCCTCCTCTTCCTCAGGGAAACTCTAACCTAACTCCTCTCCCTCCTCCTCCACCTCTCCTACGGACACACACACATACGGACACACGGACACACATCGTGTCCCCAAAGACTCGTGCCCATTGGATTCGTGTCCCCAAAGACTCATGCCCATTGGATTCGTGTCCAGTTTTGGATGTGTTGAGTTTGGTTTATTTTGGACACATTGTGTCGAGTATTTGGACACGAGTTTGGTTTGGGAGACACGTACACACATGACACTTGTATATGCACACTTGACACTATACACTCTCTATCTCTCTAGTATATAAATGCATAACTTGTTGAATGTATATATTGTGTCCCCTTGGTTATAGCCTAGTATATGTAAATATCTTAACCTATATATGTATATATATATATATATATATATATTTTTATGTATATATATATATATATATATATATATATATATATATATAGTAAATATGTAGGTAGTTGTGTGATTAATAGTAAATATGTAGGTAGTTGTGTGATTAATAGCTTGTTTAGACGTGGTAGTGTGGTAGTATGGTAGTGTGAGTGTGAGTGAAGAGGGATATTGAGATAAGTGTTAGATTGTGTGTGTGTGTGTGTGTGTGTGTGTGTGTGTGTGTGTGTGTGTGTGTGTGTGTGTGTGTGTGTGTGTGTTTGAGAGTGAGAAAGGTGAGAGGGATTTAGATATGTATCCATAAGTTAGTATCCTAAGTTAGATATTTAGGATAGTATCCTAGGCACTAATTTAATATCTTGTTTAGGATGTTAGTATCCTAGAGTTAGATAGATGAGTTAATATCTTAGGATACTAGAAGTTAGTATCCTAGATAGGTTAGTTAGTGTCTTGGATAGGTTAGTTAGTATCCTATTTATCCTAGATAAGTTAGTATCCTAAGTTAGATATCTTAGGGTAGTTAGATTATGCTAGTATCTTGAGGGTATCAAGATAATAGGATATTAGGATATGGGCTAGAAGTTAGTACCCTAAGTTAGTATCTTGGCTAGAATTTGGTATCCTAGGATAGTTAGATATCCTAGTATCTTAAGAGTGTCCTAGATTAGTCTATGGTAATAGGATACCCTATAGGGGAGAGAGGACAGGGGTAGGGGGGAGGGGGCAGGGGACAGGACCCTAACCCTATTTCGGACACGACTCTGTGACATAGGACACAGGACACACACACACACACAATACATACATATATACCTATATATATAAATACACATATCTACATATATACATGTATATATACTCACACACTTACACACTTACATACACACACAAATATATACTCACACACTTACATACACACACAAATACATATATAAATATATATGTATACAATGTATATACACACAAATACATATATATATACAATCAAAAATCTATTTGAAATTTATTTTAAGAATCTGAAATGTTGACGATATATACCCAAGGTTCACAATATCGGTATCGGAATCGGTATCGGACTATTCTTATGAGTATTGGTATCGGCGATATCGGTAGTATCGGCGGTATCGTATCGGAGTATCGGACTTTGGTATCGGAAAACAAATAATTATTAATAAATTATTTATATTTAAAAACATATATTTTATACATTTAAGCATAATTTTAAGTATTTCAGCGTTATTTCTTAGTAGTTTTGAAATTATATGAAATAGTAGTCACCCTTACCGATTGGTTTTGCCGAATTGACCGGAACAAAGACCCCCAATGTCGGTATTGGTCAATATTTGGTATCGGTCGGTATCGGATCGAAACATGCCAAACCGTATCGGTATCGGCCATATCGGATCGGTATCGGCCGATAATTTAAACCATGTATATACCATGGTTTTGCCTGCAGCTGCATCGTAGCTCAGGGATATGACTGAGAGGGTGACATGGTTGTCACATTAAGGGTCTTTGAGGAGGTGACATATTGTGAACAGATATATCCTTATAGTTCTCCTACTTAATGTTAAAGAAAATTCGTAGGAGAACTATATATAAGGATATATCTTTTCGTAATATGTCATTTTGTCAAAGACCCTTAATGTACCAACCATGTTACCGCGGTATTGGTATTGGGATACCAATAGCGATAAGGTAAAGGGTACCAATAGCGATAAGGTAAAGGGTACCTATCACGCCCCGATCCCGGAGGATCGAAAACAAGCCACTGGGCGTGATGTCGTACAAGTCTAGATTGCACTTGTACAAGGCAAAACTATTACAGTTCCTAGTAATTCTCAGAAAACATCAAATAGGCAGCAGAACCAAGCTGATAAATTGAAGTCACAATTTATGAAGAAATGTATCTCTTTATTGATAATCAAAATGGATTACAAGACTTGCAGCAGAATACAGAGTTTACAACTGATTACAAGACTCTTAAATAGCCAACTGAATGTATACACTTGCCCTTTAGACAACAACTGAATATGCTGACTTCTTTACAATGAACTTGCCAATATGGCTACAATCTCACTGGTACAACTGAGTTCCCCTATTCCATACATTATGTCCCGTATAGCAGAAGACATCGTCTTGAAAGAAGATCTTCTGTACACCCATCAGATTCATCGATGCCAAGCACTGATTCATAGGATTTCCCCCAAGCAAACACCTGTAATATTGCCCACAACGTGGGTCAGTACATCATCAATGTACTGGCGAGCGATGCTGGCCCAACTCACCTAAGAAGATAGCACTAAGTAATCATGTTATAGCACATTATTGACAATGGTCTTTCTCGTTGCCTTAGGGTCAATTTCATGTTATAGCCGACAAGAAGTAAAGCATGCAAATCTCATAGCCAACATAATTTAAAGCATACTGTTATCACCCTTTGGTGATTCTTAGCCACGATCGTGTAGCCATCCTTGTACATTTATAATACTTACTCTGCCTGCACAAGACATTGTTAGGAACAATATCATGATTCAATATGAATATCACCGTTCAGGTGATTCTTACCAACATCTGACATCTTTTCCTGTATTTGAGTAATAACTTACTCTGCCTGCATAAGACATCATTAGCACCTGACCTATCTATATGAAGGTCACTGGAGACACGCCATCCTGGACCGTCTTACTGGTGAACAGCTAACTCCAAATGGGGTGTGAATCCATGTGAGGTTTCCGAAACACCGTGCTACTACTTCAGCACCATGGGATTTCAGCATCCTTTCAATGGGCGGTAGCAAGCCCCCACTTCAAGTCCTACAATCCCGATGTCAGTACGTCGACACCATCCTTGTTCCCCCTAGGACGAATCGGGTTCCATGGCCCAGGAATACCGTTCGAGGAACCACACCTTGTCGACAAGTTGTCCATGACCATACAACTATATGCAACTTATCTAAAAAGAAAACATATAATGCATGATAAGGAAAACTAAGCAAAACCATTATTCTCATTCATATTGCCATCTTGCCATCTAGCCATGTCACGACCCGATCCCAATAATCTGGGTCTAGTCGGATCATGCCCAACCTGCACCGTTGTTGATACGGCGGCAGTAAGCTGTTCAGTAGCAGGTAACCATACAATCAACACAACTATTTGTCACAACTCAACTTCGGAAATAAACTTTATTAAACTGAAATTTTAAATACAAATGAAACTGTTCTGAAATAAAATACAGAATTTGAAATAACAAAATACAGAAAAAGAAAAATCTATCTATCGGCCTGATCATCGACCTCAGTCCCAACGTCCTCCTGTGGGGACTCTGGCAGCACAACCGGGTACAACACAGGGTCGTAGTAGCTATTGTAAAACCGATCTATATCCTCAATATCCCCTAAAAATATATCTCCAGTCAGGAGGGAGCAAAGTACAATTCATGTTAATTTTTAAACAGTTAAATAAGTAATAGAATCATGCAGTTCTAAACAGTTTTAAACATGAACAGTTTGTTACAGTAAAAACAGTGATTTGAACAGGTAATGAAATATGACCGGCTTAGGTTTGTTACAGGAAGGATAAGGGGTTTTTGTTACAGTAGTGGTCATAATCATTACGCTATTCCTCAGTCCCCAGTAGTTACAGTACAGTACTCTCTGAGAGAGTTTCGTGTTTGCATCGTGGTTTAGACATACAGTAAAGCGATTAAACAAATAACTGTAAACTAACATAAACTATACTTGCCTCAATGGAAATGACTGGAGAGGTAGAAGACTTCGAGACAGGTAATTAGAGTTGTCCTCGAATTCCTATATTCGAGAGATAGACTCAGAGATTAGGTTTACCAGCCTTAGCTACGCTAGTTGAAATCTCTATTAGCGTCCTAGTCAAATTTTAATTCTTTTAATTAACCAACACAGAAAAACACGGTTATTAAGTGCATTGATTTAATACGAGGGAAAATATCATTTTTAACTTTGAATTCGAGAAATATCGTAGATGCCAGATTGTTTATGAAAACTTGGTAATTTATAAATATAAATATAAAGCTAATTTTTTCTTATTTTAGTGAGAAAACACGTGATTTTTAATTATTAACAAACTTGTCAATTTTAGGTGAGAAAATATTAAATACTTTTTAGTCAATTTAATCGTTAAATAGCAAAAACTCGAAAAACCAGAAAAGACAGGAAATCTAAGATATTACAGTCACAGACCAGCTAGCTGGGCTTATGCCCATTACAATTTATTTACATAAATTGAAATAAGATAAACTGCCGTTAGTCCTAAACTTAAATATTAAATAAAATTAAACAGAAATTAAATATAAAATAAAGGTAAAAAGTAGAGTCTCAGATATGGTCCAATCCTCATCTTGGCTAATTGCCTCAACGTCCGGGCGGGGCCGGTTTCGTTTGCACTTAGCCGGGTCCATTGACCGATACGGTCGTTACCCAAAATCAAATATCGAATAAATTCTGAAAATTATTTTAAATTCATTTTAAAAATAATTCAGGATTTACGGAAAAATTGGGCAGCATCTCCTCTATTTTTGGTCAACCCAAAAACTGGAAAAATGGCACCGATAATTCCTGCAAGTCCCAAACCAGGGAAAACCCGAATTTTATGTATATAAAACATCCACAACCAATCCACAGCATAATCGGGACGACCCGAAATAATTTCGGAAGTCCGATTCCAATTCCACAAATCACAGAACGTTCCCGGAAAAATTCGGAAAGCTAAAATATACCAAAAATCAATTCCCAAAATATTCCGGGAATCCAAAATAATTCACAGGACTTTTTCGAAAGTCCCAAAAAATTATGATGTCTCTAAAAAACCGATTTTCCTAAGGGAATCGGGGACCATTTCATCATCGACTAAATAATAAAATAGCAGGACAGGAGGTTATACCTCGGATTGCTCGGCTAGAGCTCTCAGATGAAAAATAGAAGGAAAAGAGCTCCAAAATAGCGTAGTAATCCCCAGGTCAGCGCTGAAATCAGCAGTGACGACGACGAACGCCGAAGCTAGGGCACGGCGGGCACGACAGGGGAAAGCTCACCAAAGGGCAGCGAGCTCGGGAACGCCGACGACAAGGGCTGTCGGCGGGACATCGGCTAGGTCGGCCGGAGAGGGCCGACGGGGCACGGTCGACAGAGAGTGCCGAAGGGGCACGGTCGGCAGTGAGTGCCGAAGGAAGCGTCGCACGGGGAGGGGCTCGGCCGCGCAAGGGGGCGGTTGGCCTCGGGGTCGCCGGAGAGGTAGGCCGAGGGGGCGCGGCTCTGGCGGAGTGCGCGAGGGGGCGCTGGAGTGGGACGGGAGCGGGGGTTCGTCGGAGAGCTGGCACGGGTGGCCGCGCACGCACTGTCGGTCGGAGTGGTTGGCGACGGGAACGGCTCGGGTAGAGGGGGTAGGTGGAGAGTGGAGGAGTGAGGGTGAGTTGGATTTGAAGAAGTAGAAGAGGGTTAGAGAGAGAGATGAGATGAGAGTGTTGCTTCTCTTCTGTGAGTTCGTGAGTGAAGCAGAGGAGTGGGGGAAAGTTGGAGCTAATAAGGGGTAGTGGGAGTTGTGGTGTATGCTGGAGATTAGAAATGAGAGGGAACGGTTGTGCTCGTGTGTGGTGGAGAGTGAGGATAGAGAGGAAAATAGGGGAGTGTAAGGAGTGGGTCAAGTTCCATTTACGTTGGTCCTACGGGACCAGCCAATATATTTTTTTTAATAGAATTAGCTAAGTCAAAAAAATCAGAATCAAAAGAAAGGGATTTGGGTTTGGGCTCAGGCCTGATGGGTTCGGACTCGGGTCTGGGTCTGAAATCCAAAAGCCATGTTAATATTATTTTCGAAATCATTTACACTCCAAAAATAATAATAATAATAATTTTGGAAATACTAATAATAATAATACTAAAACACTATTTAATTAATCACAGAATTAATGGGTTTCACAATCTTCCCTCCTTAGAAAATTTCGTCCTCGAAATTAAAGTAAGGTTAGGGATTACCTCAAGTCTCAAATAGGTACGGGTACTACTCCCGCATCTGGTCTTCTCGCTCCCAGGTCGACTCGCCTGGTGAGTTGTGCCGCCACATCACTCTGACTATTGGCGTCACGGTGTTCCTGGTTCTCTTCTCGCCTCGGTCCAAAATTGCCACTGGTTTCTCCGGTACTATGAGGCTGGGTCTCCAGCTCTGAGTGGTCCAAGATATGGCTCGAGTCTGGGATGTAGCGTCTCAGCTGCGAGACGTGGAAGACGTTTGTGGACGCCTTCGAGACTTGGGGGTAGAGCCACCCGATAAGCCACTTCTCCAATCCTGTTAAGTATTTCAAATAGACTAATATACCTGGGGCTCAACTTTTCTGCTCTGCCGAAACGGATTGTTCCTCTGGTGGGCGAGATCTTCACAAATACACTGTCGCCTTTCTCAAACTCCAAAGGCCGTCTGCTGCAATCGGTCCAATGCTTCTGTCTGTCTTGGGCTATCCTGAGCTTGTCTCTAATCATTCTCACCTTCTCTGCTGCTTCAGTCACCATCTCAAGTCCAAGCAACACTCGTTCTCCGACGTCGTCCCAGGCAAGAGGGGTGCGGCAACGACGTCTATAGAGTGCCTCGAACGGTGTCATCCCGATGCTAGCTTGGTAGTTGTTGTTGTAAGAGAACTCTACCAAGTACAAATGGTCTTCCCAAGACCCTCCAAATTCCAGGACGCAAGATCTCAGCATATCTTCTAGCGTCTGGATTGTTCCCTCCGATTGCCCGTCAGTCTGAGGGTGGTAGGCGGTGCTAAACTTCAGTTGGGTTCCCAAGCTGTCATGCAAACTCTTCCAAAAGTGAGATGTAAATCTGGTATCTCTGTCAGATACGATACTTACCGGAACTCCATGAATCCGGTAGATGTACCGCATGTACAGTGCTGCCAACTTCTCGGTGGATAAACCAACCTTGAAGGAGATAAAGTGAGCTAACTTCGTCAGTCGGTCCACAATAACCCATATGGCATCCTTCCCTCCTTGGGATCGAGGCAGTCTCGATACAAAATCCATCGTTATGTGCTCCCATTTCCACTCCGGAATGTCAAGCGGCTGTAATAATCCTGCTGGTCTCTGCCTGCTGGCTTTAACTTGCTGACAAATTAAACATCTAGCCACATACCTGGATACGTCCTTCTTTATTCCTTACCACCGTACTATAGTCCGCATATCCCGGTACATCTTGTTGGCTCCAGGGTGTATGAAATACTGCGACTGGTGCGCTTCTTGCATCAGCTCGTTCCTTAGTTCGCCAGTTGGTACGCACAGCCTCGTACCATTCTTCAATGCTCTGTCGCTGGCGATTGAGAATCCTTCAAGTGTTCCTGCCAGCACTTGGTCTCTGAGTTTGCAAAGCATCTCGTCTTAGAATTGTGTCTCCTTGATCCTGTCCATAAGACTCGAACGCACTTGCAACTGCATCAATGATGATTCAGCTCCTGGTACGATGGCTTCTCTTCTAAGTTTCTTCATCTCCTCCTAGGGCAGTACAATTTCCAATCCAAGCTTCTCCATGTCCTCCAGCAAATGGCGCTCCTTGGTCAAGAACATCGCCATTGGGTAACGACTAAGTGCATCTGCAACAACATTAGCCTTACCCGGATGGTACTGCAGGTTGATATCAAAATCTTTCATTAGCTCCAGCCATCGTCTTTGTCTTATGTTCAACTCCTTCTGAGTGAAAATATATTTCAGACTTTTGTGGTCCGTAAATATTTCCACTCTCTCTCCATACAGGTAGTGCTTCCATAGCTTCAAAGCAAATATCACCGCTGCAAGCTCCAAATCATGTGTGGGGTAGTTCTTCTCATGAGTCTGTAATTGTCTAGATGCATAGGTAATCACTTTCCCGTGTTGTTGAAGAACGCAACCCAGTCCTTTTCCGGAAGCATCACTATAGATTGAGAAACCGTCAGTACCTGCGGGTAGCGCAAGTATCGGCACAGTGGTGAGCCTCTTCTTCAGTTCCTCAAAAGCTGACTGGCATGCTTCAGACCATATGAACTCCTCGTTCTTCCTGGTAAGCTTCGTCATTGGCTCCGCAATCTTGGAGAAATCCTTCACGAACTTCCGGTAGTACCCAGCTAGTCCCAAAAAGCTCTTGATCTCTGCAACTGAGCTTGGTGCAGTCCACTTCTCAATAGCAGCTATCTTCTTTGGATCCACTGAAATTCCTTTTCCTGTGACAACATGGCCCAAAAATTCCACCTTGTCTAAAAAGAATTCATATTTGGATAGCTTACCATAGAGCTTCTCCTTCCTCAAGGTACTCAGCACTTTTCTCAAGTGCTCTTCATGCTCTTCCTCTGTCTTCGAGTAGATCAGTATGTCGTCGATAAAGACAACAAACTGATCCAGATATTCATGGAAAACCTTGTTCATGAGGTTCATGAATACCGCAGCAGCATTCATCAGTCCAAACGGCATGACCAAGAATTCAAATTGTCCATACTTGGTGTTGAACGCCGTCTTGGGAATATCCTCCTTCCTGACCTTGATTTGATGGTAGCCTGATCTGAGGTCTATCTTTGAAAATACTTTGGCTCCGCTCAGTTGATCAAACAGGTCATCGATCCGGGGCAGGGGGTACTTGTTCTTGATGGTGATGTTGTTCAGCGCCCGGTAGTCGATGCACATCCGCACGGTTCCATCCTTCTTGGGCACGAACAAAACTGGTGCTCCCTAGGGTGAAGCTCCGTCTCTGATAAATCCTTGCGACTTCAGCTCATCAATCTGATCCTTCATCTCCTTGGCCTCCTTGGGGTTGACTCTGTAGCATCCCCGAAAAATAGAGGAAGAGCCGAGTACAAGATCGATAGTGAATTCCACATCTCGATCTGGCGGCAATCTTGGAAGATTATCTGGAAAGACATCCATAAATTCTGCAATGATAGGGTGAGGAGGCTCGGGTTCTTCGGTGATAGAGGAGTAGGAAATACTCTTCATATCTTTCGGAGCCCGAGAGATTACAAACTCCGGTTTTCCTGGTGGGCTGAAGGTTACACATCCTCGGTGACAATCTATCAGCGCATGCTGTTCACTTAACCAGTCCATCCCTAGGACTACATCATAGTTGGGCAGGGGCATCAATAGTAAAGGTATTGAGAACTGATGGCCAGAGATTGATATGGGACAATTACAAGCCTCAGTGATGGGTATAGGTCCACCACCGGTCATCACCCTACTAATCACCTTGCTAAGTCCCGAATCTATATGGTGTGCAGATATAAACTTGGATGATATGAAACTATGTGATGCACCCGAATCAAATAATGCTAAAGCAGGATGTGAAAACACATAAATGGAACCTGTGATGACATCAGCGGTGGGTTCCTGCTCTGGCTCCTGCTCATCAGCTGCTAGGGCAAAAGCTCGCCCAATCTTCTGCTGGTGCTATCCAAACTGTTGTTGCTGAGTAGGTAGGAGAGCTCTTTGCTGGTTGGTTCCAGGCCGGTGGGCTGACATGTGGCAGTCCTTCACTTGGTGGGTGGCAGACCCACAGACTAGGCAGTGTCCTAGCCTCTTCCTGCAGATGTTCGACTGATGCCCTGGCCTCTTGTAAGAGTCAGAGACAGGGATCTGCTTCTGGTGTGCTCTGTCATTGGTCCTCACCTGATGATGATGCTGCTGGTGGTGCGAGGGCCTGTTACTGTTGTTGTTGTTGGGCCACTTCTGATTACCCTGGAAGTTGCTAGTTCCAGGGTACTCCCTCTTGGATCGAGATGGCTGGCTCTTCTCTACGTCTTGAGCTCGGATCAGGATCCTCTCATAGGTCTTAGCGCCACATGCGATCACAGGGATGCGAATCTCTTCTCGTAAGCCATACCTGAATCGCTCAGCACGATCCTTGGGGTCAGCTACCAGGTTCTTGGCAAAGCGGCTTAGTCGGCCGAACTCTGCCGCATATTCGCTGACCGTCATGTTTCCCTGCTTCAAGTTCTGGAATTGCCTCTCTATTTCCCACATCTCCGATGTCGGGAAGAACTTCCTGCGGAACAGCTTCTTGAAGGTGTCCCAGTCGAGCTGCTTGTCCTAGAGTCGGGGTTCATTCTGATACCAGGTGCTCGCTACATCCAATAGTTAGAGTCTTACAGCTTCCGTCTTGAGGTCCTCCGGGAGTCGAGCGACGCTCAAGAGACGCTCCATATGGTCTAGCCATTCATCGGCATAGATGATACCCTCGGTTCCTTTGAAAGGTCGAGGATCTTGCTTCTTAAAGCTTTCTATATCTCCAACCTTCATACAATAATATGCCTCTAATCAAAAGAATGACCTTTAAAGAAATATATCTTAACTCCTGAGTCATGCTTACCTTGGCAGGTCGTGGCCCTGATGAAGTGGTTCCTCCTCTCTCGAGGGCAGCCATAGCCACGTTGTGGGCATTCTCCATGCCTTCTCTCATAATCGCGGTCTGCTCGCGATGGGCTTCAGCTTGGACAGCAGTCTGCTCTCTGTGGGCTTCTGCTTGAGCTCTCTGTGCTTCAAGCACTCCTCGTAGCATTCCTACTAGGTCAGTGGGATCCACGGGCACTGGTGGAGCAGCTGGTGTGGGCACTACCGCAGGGATCTGCGGCTCAGCCCGGGAAAGTGCCGGTTCTGCCGCTTGTGCTGTGGAAGCGTAAACGGGCCGGGGAGCTGGTACAGCATGGGGACGGTCTGTCAGCTGCAAGGGTGGTGGGTCCCGACGTGCTTGAGAAGGGGTGTGATCGGTTGACGACACCTCATCGTCAGCAGGGCCGGACCGGGTAATCTTTCCTTTGGCCATGATCTGGAAGGTTTAGGGTACATACATAAACAAGGTATCCTACCAGTCTATAATCAAACAAAAATATTTATTTATATAATTCGGTCCTATGTCGTGACAAATCAATGTTCTAGTGTTCTAATTGTTTCTAGGTATGTTTTCCTAAGTTGTTGAAGGACCTGCATGGGCCACCACTGAAAACATGTCACGATCCGATCCCAATAATCTGGGTCTAGTCGGATCATGCCCAGCCTGCACCGTTGTTGAGACGGCGGCAGTAAGCTGTTCAGTAGCAGGTAACCATACAATCAACACAACTATTTGTCACAACTCAACTTCGGAAATAAACTTTATTAAACTGAAATTTTAAATACAAATGAAACTGTTCTGAAATGAAATACAGAATTTGAAATAAAAAAATGCAGAAAAAGAAAAATCTATCTATCGGCCTGATCATCGGCCTCAGTCCCAACGTCCTCCTGTGGGGACTCTGGCAGCACAACCGGGTACAACACAGGGTTGTAGTAGCTGTTGTAAAACCGATCTGTATCCTCAATATCCCCTAAAAATATATCTCCAGTCATGAGGGAGCAAAGTACAATTCATGCTAATTTTTAAACAGTTAAATAAGTAATAGAATCATGCAGTTCTAAACAGTTTTAAACATGAACAGTTTGTTAGAGTAAAAACAGTGATTTGAACAGGTAATGAAATATGACCGGCTTAGGTTTATTACAGGAAGGATAAGGGATTTTGTTACAGTAGTGGTCATAATCATTACGCTATTTTACAGTCCCCAGTAGTTACAGTACAGTACTCTCGGAGAGAGTTTCGTGTTTGCATCGTGGTTTAGACATGCAGTAAAGCGATTAAACAAATAACTGTAAACTAACATAAACTATACTTGCCTCAATGGAAATGACTAGAGAGGTAGAAGACTTCGAGACAGGTAATTAGAGTTGTCCTCGAATTCCTACATTCGAGAGATAGACTCAGAGATTAGGTTTACCAGCCTTAGCTACGCTAGTTGAAATCTCTATTAGCGTCCTAGTCAAATTTTAATTCTTTTAATTAACCAACACAGAAAAACACGGTTATTAAGTGCGTTGATTTAAAACGAGGAAAAATATCATTTTTAACTTTGAATTCGGGAAATATTGTAGATGCCAGATTGTTTATGAAAACTTGGTAATTTATAAATATAAATATAAAGCTAATTTTTTCTTATTTTAGTGAGAAAACACGTGATTTTTAATATTAACAAACTTGTCAATTTTAGGTGAGAAAATATTAAATACTTTTTAGTCAATTTAATCGTTAAATAGCAAAAACTCGAAAAACCAGAAAAGACAGGAAATCTAAGCTATTACAGTCACAGACTAGCCAGCTGGGCTTATGCCCATTACAATTTATTTACAAAAATTGAAATAAGATAAACTGCCGTTAGTCCTAAACTGAAATATTAAATAAAATTAAACAGAAATTAAATATAAAATAAAGGTAAAAAGTAGAGTCTCAGATATGGTCCAATCCTCATCTTGGCTAATTGCCTCAACGTCCGGGCGGGGCCGATTTCGTTTGCACTTAGCCGGGTCCATTGACCGATACGGTAGTCACCCAAAATCAAATATCGAATAAATTCTGAAAATCCTTTTAAATTCATTTTAAAAATAATTTAGGATTTACGAAAAAATTGGGCAGCATCTCCTCTGTTTTTGGTCAACCCAAAAACTGGAAAAATGGCGCCGATAATTCCTGCAAGTCCCAAACCAGGGAAAACCCGAATTTTATGTATATAAAACATCCACAACCAATCCACAGCATAATCGGGACGTTCCCGGAAAAATCTGGAAAGCTAAAACATACCAAAAATCAATTCCCAAAATATTCCGGGAATCTAAAATAATTCACAGGACTTTTTCGAAAGTCCCGAAAAATTACGACGTCTCTAAAAAAACCGAGTTCCCAAAGGGAATCGGGGACCATTTCATCATCGACTAAATAATAAAATAGCGGGACAGGGGGTTATACCTCGGATTGCTCGGCTAGAGCTCTCACATGAAAAATAGAAGGAAAAGAGCTCCGAAACAGCGTAGTAATCCCCAGGTCAGCGCTGAAATCAGTAGCGACGACGACGACGAACGCCGAAGAACGCCGAAGCTAGGGCACGACAGGGGAAAGCTCACCAAAGGGCAGCGAGCTCGGGAACGCCGACGACAGGGGCTGTCGGCGGGACAGCGGCTAGGTCGGCCGGGGAGGGCCGACGGGGCACGGTCGGCAGAGAGTGCCGAAGGGGCACGGTCGGCAGTGAGTGCCGAAGGGAGCGCCGCACGGGGAGGGGCTCGGTCGCGCAAGGGGACGGTTGGCCTCGGGGTCGCCGGAGAGGCAGGCCGAGGGGGCGCGGCTCTGGCGGAGCGCGCGAGGGGGCGCTGGAGTGGGACGGGAGCGGGGGTTCATCGAAGAGCTGGCACGGGTGGCCGCGCAAGGGCGGCGCTGTCGGCCGGAGTGGTCAGCGACGGAAACGGCTCGGGTAGAGGGGGTAGGTGGAGAGTGGAGGAGTGAGGGTGAGTTGGGTTTGAAGAAGTAGAAGAGGGTTAGAGAGAGATGAGATGAGAGTGTTGCTCCTCTTCTGTGAGTTCGTGAGTGAAGCAGAGGAGTGGGGGAAAGTTGGAGTTAATAAGGGGTAGTGGGAGTTGTGGTGTATGCTGGAGATTAGAAATTAGGGGGAACGATTGTGCTCGTGTGTAGTGGAGAGTGAGGATAGAGAGGGAAATAGGGGAGTGTAAGGAGTGGGTCAAGTCCCATTTACGCTGGTCCTACGAGACCAGCCAATATATTTATTATTTTTTTTAATAGAATTAGCCAAGTAAAAAAAAATCAGAATCAAAAGAAAGGGATTTGGGTTTGGGCTCAGGCCTGATGGGTTCGGACTCGGGTCTGGGTCTGAAATCCAAAAGCCATGTTAATATTTTTTTCGAAATCATTTGCACTCCAAAAATATTAATAATAATAATTTTGGAAATACTAATAATAATAATACTAAAACACTATTTAATTAATCACAGAATAAATGGGTTTCACAAGCCATCTTGCCTTGAGCCAATGCTCACATTATCATCTGCCCAATTCAGGGTCTTAGCGTAATCAAAATTCTACATCGGCGACAGGATAATAGAATGTTGTTACCCAATCCTTTTGCCACATCTTTGATACTAAACATCTTTCCAACCAAACTCAATGTACTCACCGCCTAATTCCTGGGACTTAATATCTGTTTAGCATACGTTCATTCGAATGCAATCCAAGCATACTCAATGCCCAGTTCTTGGGTCTTAACATCTATTTCTCCATTTATTCATTGAGCCAAAGCTCGATGTACTCACCGCCCAAGTATTTGGGACTTTGCCTTCATCTGTCATGTAATTCATCGCAACAGCATACAAGCATACAATTCATCTAGCCACAACAGTTTACGTTCAGGTGATTATTATCTTTCATTATCTTTCCAAATTCTATGCAAGGTGTTATAGAGCAACACAATAAGAAACATAGCACACTATCCTTTATTTTAAGCATGAAGCTAAAGGATCTTTGAAGGGTTCAACACTACTCACATTCATAGGACGATTTCCGCCACGATCGCATAGCCTTCCAAGCGATCCTTCGCATATTCCCAAGTCCAACAAGGCTTCATCGAACCAACCATCCATCATAAGGCATCTTGCGGGTCGGGACACTACAATATATACCACCCAGAAAACGTTTCGTCCTCGAAACTTAAAACAAAACTCATCCCCAAAACTTCAATAGAATTTTTCATAAAACTTCTCAACGATCAACTTGTACTATTCAATGTTTCTTCTCAATCTCTCGATTGATTTCGAGTAATATATCATCTCGATACAGCATCCCAATTGATTCAAAATAGTTTACTATCTTTGATCTTTCCTTCAACACTCGTGCAAATCCTTAGCACATAATAATTCTCTCTGTGGCTTCGTTTGAATTCAACATATCACTTAGTTGGAATCATACACATATTTTAGGCATCCCCGAAATACATGCACTTCAGCCAAGTTCAGTGATAGAGAAAGCGAACAAGCTACGGTATAACTTCTTTTCCGAACATCAGTAATTCTCTTTGAGCATCTCGTATAATCCTACTTGTTTATTCAATATTCCAACCAACTAATAACACAATAGATGTTGCCAATTCCAACTCGAGCAATTTTCCACAATCGATCCTAACGTTTTCCAAAGTATCCCGACTTAGATGTATCAAGTATTCCTTTCAAGTTTATTGTCATCCATGCCACCAAAGTTGATAAATCCCATAGCCACATTTTATTTCGATATCCCGATTCTCATCGGTCAAATCTTGTACTCGTCATCGTTCGCATCTATACACTTTGTTTGTAACTTGTAAATTTCCCAATCATGATCCATCTTCCAAATCGTACCATCCTTCAAATTGTACCACAATTCCACTCTAGCAACATTTCTTGCTGTACTCTAACATTTTCTCGTATTGATCAAGCCAACATTTATCCTCTCGTATAAGCAATGCTCATATTCCAGCAACATTAATCCTGAGGGTCATTTCTATTCACATTCGCTCTCGCCGATCTCGGCTACATGCACTATCCAATTCCGTCGTTACAATTATCCTCGATTTCTGATCCGATCAATAAAATTATCCCAACTGTCTCAAAGCACTACCAACAATTTTATGCAGCTCAATATCAATCAACCAAATTCAACCAGCTTTAGTAATTTCCAGCATTCCAACTAAGGCAACTCAATATCCGAAACCAACATGATCCGTCATCCCATCCAATATTATAACATCAAATTTCAAATCTTCATTCCATTCCGAAGTCTACCTTCCGACACATCTTACTCATTCCGACTATACTCATGCAACACCAATAGGGACATCCTACGGTTTTCCAACAGTCAACTTAGCATTCAGTCAAGTCTCTATGGTCAGCTAATCTAAGCTAAACCAGACATTCAGCTAGCTCATATGAGATGAGTAGCTATCAGGGATATACTTATCTCTTATCTTAGAGGCAACCAATTCTCATCATAGGGCAACTCTATGGTCTGACCAACTTAGGGACATGGGACACCACCCCAATCTTATGAACTTATTCCCAATACGGGCAACTGAAGAACATAGCCAACCAATCTGAAACTTAAGCAACCAACCAACATTCTAGGCAACCAACCGACACTCTAGGCAACCAACCGACATTCTAGGCAACCAACCAACACTCTAGGCAACTAACCGACATTCTAGGCAACCAACCGACACTCTAGGCAACCAACCGACATTCTAGGCAACCAACCAACAATCTAGGCAACCAACCGATATTCTAGTCAACCACCCAATATTCTAAGCAACCAGCGAACAATCTAGGCAACCAGCCAACAATCTAGGGTAAAGTCTTTCTACCCATAATCATACTTGGGCCATACCCAACGAAGTCTCATTCTAGACTTACCTGCAACCGACAAAATCTATCCGATAATTCTATCCAACAATCCTTGTGGTCACTCCCGAAGCTATCATATAAAACTCCTCAATCGAGTATCCGAGATTTCAATTTCCACTTGCATAGACATAGCATTACTTGTTCAATCCGACTTACATCTTCATGTCGTACTCAAATTTCTATTCAATCGGGTCAACTATCCCGAGTCATCATCCGACATTGTTATCTCGATAGTTTATCACTTACGATCTCCTCCTACGGTCTCTTCGCGACATATTCGTTTCCTACATTCTTAGATCATCGATACGGTCTGTACTCTCTTAACCAAAAAAATAAGGCAACTATATAATCGTATTTCTTCTGAGGCATCATTTATAAATTTCCTAGCACCAACACGGTCATCTCTTAGCAATTCACGTTAACCATCAATATTCATTTGCATCATCTCCTTATGATTCCATAAGAAGATCTACTATTCATGTACCGATCCAATCTCTATAGCACCAATCATCTAGCATACGTATATCGGTCATCTCAGTGGATATAACATAACTCATTAGCTAAGTCATATTCCAACAATGCTATATTCCACCAAAGTTGTTATTCATGCGACAACATCATCTACCGACAGGGTCTATTACATATCGCTGCACCTCGATACTTATTTGTATTCAGGCCATTCGACTCTCGTAAGGAACATCTACTCTTTCATGCATCAAGGGACAAGTACTCATTCTTTTCTATGCCTCAAAATAGTCAAGGGTCATAAGTTGTTAATTCGGGACATCAATTTCTCTCAAGCACACTGTACTACGTGCTAAGATCATCTATACCTCAATCCCATTCTCTAACTTTTCGGTCGTTGATGCAACTCTCTCTGCATCTTCTAAATCATTTGCAACATCCCGATAGGCGTCTAACGTTACCATCAATTCTGTCGATATCCAACATGCAATTTCTTTCACTCAATTCCAACATCGTTCAATATTCGGTCCATAGTTGTTCTCGCAAAATCTTTCAATAGCAACACCACACCATCATTACTAAGCCTACAATCCTTATTTTACCCAACTGATTCAAGTCTTCGCCTGAACCTGAAATTCGTTTCATTCCCAACCAAGCTATTCATTTCATATTCTCAATTCTCTTATTATCCAACATAATGCTAACCGACAAGGTCTAGCGATGGTTCACCCGAACACATCAAAATCTCGCAACGGGTCATCCGAACTTAATCATTAAGGGACATTCCTAGCCGTCATGTATCAATCGTAAGCTCAGCTACGATTCGATACCACCCAATACCTTATAGGTAAAACAATCACAAAATCATAAACACATCAAGGGTCAAGGAACATCTTATTACGACGAGGGTATATGTAATATATCACTCAGAGCTCAAGTCATTCCGACACAATATTCCCTCGCATTAAACAAACGTCCAACATGGACAATCCATCCCGCAGTGGTTATGCTGACCACAAATATCGACCCAAGATTCTGTCGATTTCCATTCACTGAAATCCATGCACATTCTGTTCCAACATACCAAGTCATCACCCACGGTCGATTGCTGCATAACAATCGATTTCAAAGAATCCCATACATAAGACATCCAGCATACATCACAAACTTATTATCGCATCGCATCATTGTTATTCTTTTTGGTATCTTTTTAGAAATTCAACAAAGCAAACATATCATAGCCCACATATTTAGACTTATTGTATGGAACACCCAGTGAGAGGTTAGAATGATCAACGGACTTTCAGTCATAGAAACAACATAGAATAGTTTGGAAGCAACATGGAATATTCGCAGAAGCACTATGAGTCATCATAGAGGCAACTTTGATTTCATCGCGGAAGCAACTTTGAGTATTCGCGGAAGCAACTTTGATTCACCGCGGAAGCAACTTTGAATAATCACGGAAGCAATCTTTGAATCATCGCGGAAGCAGCTTAGAATCATCTTAGTAGCAACATTGATTTGAAACAAATCGAATAGGAATCCAAGGACGTAAAGCCGTGCTCTGATACCATTATGTCACGTCTCGATCCCGGAGGATCGAAAACAAGCCACTGGGCGTGATGCCGTACAAGTCTAGATTGTACTTGTACAAGGCAAAACCATTACAGTTCCTGGTAATTCTTAGAAAACATCAAATAGGCAGCGGAACCAAGCAGATAAATTGACGTCATAATTTATGAAGAAATATATCTCTTTATTGATAATCAAATTGGATTACAAGACTTGCAGCGGAATACAGAGTTTACAACTGATTACAAGACTCTTAAATAACCAACTGAATGTATACACTTTCCCTTTAGGCTACAACTGAATATGCCGACTTCTTTACAATAAATTTGCCAAACAATCTCACTGGTACAACTGAGTTCCCCTGTTCCATACATTATGTCCCATATAGCAGAAGACATCATCTTGAAAGAAGAGCTTCTGTACACCCATCCGATTCATCGTATGCCAAGTACTGATTCACAGAATTTCCCCCAAGCAAACACCTGTAATATTGCCCATAACGTGGGTCAGTACATCATCAATGTACTGGCGAGCGATGCTGGCCCAACTCACCTAAGAAGACAGCACTAAGTAATCATGTTATAGCACATTATTGACAATGGTCTTTCTCGTTACCTTAGGATCAATTTCATGTTATAGCCGACAAGAAGTAAAGCATGCAAATCTCATAGCCAACATAATTTAAAGCATACTGTTATCACCGTTTCGTGATTCTTAACCACGGTCGTGTAGCCATCCCTGTATATTTATAATACTTACTCTGCCTGTACAAGACATTGTTAGGAACAATATCATGATTCAATATGAATATCACCGTTCAGGTGATTCTTACCAACAGCCGACATCCTTCCCTGTATTTGAGTAATAACTTACTCTGCCTGCATAAGACATCATTAGCACCTAACCTATCTATATGAAGAGTCACTAGCGACACGCCATCCTGGACCGTCTTACTCGTGAACGGCTAACTCCAAATGGGGTGCAAATCCATGGGAGGTTTCCGAAATACCGTGCTACTACTTCAGCACCATGGGATTTCAGCATCCTTTCAATGGGCGGTAGCAAGCCCCTACTACAAGTCCTGCAATCCCGATGTCAGTACATCGACACCATCCTTGTTCCCCCTAGGATGAACCGGGTTCCATGGCCCAGGAATACCGTTCGAGGAACCACACCTTGTCGACAAGTTGTCCATGACCATGCAACTATATGCAACTTATCTAAAAAGAAAACATATAATGCATGATAAGGAAAACTAAGCAAAACTATCATTCTCATTCATATTGCCATCTTGCTATCTAGCATCTTGCCTTGAGCCAATGCTCACATTATCATCTGCCCAATTCAGGGTCTTAGCATAATCAACATTCTACATCGGCGATAGGATAATAGAATGTTGTTACCCAATCCTTTTGCCATATCTTTGATACTAAACATCTTTCCAACCAAACTCAATGTACTCACCGCCCAGTTCCTGGGACTTAGCATCTGTTTAGCATACGTTCATTTGAATGTAATCCAAGCATAATTACTGCCCAGTTCTTGGGTCTTAACATCTATTTTGCTATTTATTCATTGAGCCAAAGCTCGATATACTCACCGTCCAAGTATTTGGAACTTTGCCTTCACTTGTCATGTAATTCATCGCAACAGCGTACAAGCATACAATTCATCTAGCCACAACAGTTTACGTTCAGGTGATTATTATCTTTCATTATCTTTCTAAATTCCATGCAAGGTATTATTGAGCAACACGATAAGACATATAGCACACTATCCTTTATTTTAAGCGTAAAGCTAAAGGATCTTTGAAGGGTTCAACACTACTCACATTCATAGGACGATTACCGCCACGATCGCATAGCCTTCCAAGCGATCCTTCGCATATTCCTAAGTCCAACAAGGCTTCATCGAACCAACCATCCATCATAAGGCATCTTGCGGGTCGGGGCACTACAGTACCAACTTAAGGTATTGGTATTAGGATACCAATAGCGATAAGGTAAAGGGTACCTTGGTAGGTAATGACTAGAAATAGGATATTTGACTTAGATTTGACCTTGTTTGACCAAGGTTGACTATTTTGACTGAAAGTCAAAGTAGAGTCAACATCTGACCTAGATTGGACTAAGAGTTGACAAAGTCAACTATAGGTCAACCCTTGACCTAGTTTGACCTTGTTTGACTTTGTTTGACTTAGTACAACCTAGTTTGACCTAGATTAAATCTTTACGTTTGTTTTATCATCATATTTGACACTTTAGTGACACTTCTATCATATAAATCTGTGACACTTCAGTGACACTTTATTGACACTTTTATCTGTGACTATGATATTTTTCAAAAATCTATGATGTCTATCATATAAATATGTTTTTTGTTTTATTGTTATATGTTATTATCAGGTATGACTAGACCATCTGGACAACGCGGAGGATTTTATATTAGGCAGTCCCGTCAGCCTCGGGCTTGGGATGGAGATTCCGTACCCTCATCCTCATCTTCGAGTACGCTATTGTACCGTTCTGTTCCTGGTCCATTTCCGGGACAGGGCAGTTCTAGCAGGTTGGCGACTCCTCCCTCGTCGTCTAGCCTTCCTGATCCCGCGTCCAGCATCCCTGATCCCCCGTCCAGTATTCCTCATACCGACGGCTCCATAGGGGGAGCCGACGCCGAGCATATGGAGGATGGTGATCAGACTGATCCTGCCTATGCATGAGGTGAGAGCGATCCTCCATGCTTTCCCCCGGGCGAGACGGGTATGGAGATTTGGACGGACGGGCCTATGAAGTAAGTTAATTAATTAATATATATTTCTCAAATGATTATATTTACATATATATTCATGAAAAATTATTATTGTATAGATATCGGCCTTCTGCAGTACAGAGACAGCTGAGGGTATTTCTGAGGCAGAACTATGGTGGGCCTTGGATTAACTACTCAGATGCTCCCGCAAATAGAAAGGCCTTTTGGTTCGCCCACTTCAAGGTAAAAAAATTGTTTATTTTTAAATTTTAATAATCATTTGTGTATATTATACAACTTTTGTATTTTACTTCTTGTAGAGGACCTATTTCTATCCACCACACCGGGCGGCGAGGATCGAGGGCCAATTTTCTGCCGTCGCAGCCAAGCTCACCCGTGATGCGATCCACGACCAGAAGTCTCGTGATCGCTCCGGACAGCCGATCCATGGTTGGATCACGCCAGAGCAGTGGGCTGCGATGAAGGCTAGATTCAGCGAGCCCAAGTACCAGTAGCGGTCTGACAAGGCCAAGGTGGCGCGGTCGAGCGCCGGTAAGTGGTGTGGTGGCTCCATTCCGATGACGGAGCATTTTCGTCATCTGGTACATTTTCTATGACGGACATTAATTTATATATAGTTCGATAGAATGTTTAATACTAATAATAGATAATATATTTTAACAGGTAAAAAAGGGTGAGGACCCGAACATGGTGACCGTCTTCTTGGTCACCCATCGGAGGGCTGGGGAGTTCTTTGACGAGTGGGCGACGCAGGCATATGTACGTTCTATTCTTTATAATAATTTACTATAATTTAGAAAATAGGAAAATAGATATCAATATAGACTTTAGAAAATACTTACACGTTAGCAAACATGTTCTAGGCCGAGTTTGTTCGGCTACAGGAGGAGGCGGCTGCTGCTGCTAGTGCGCAAGCAAAGGGAGGGGCTGGTACTTCCTCCCAGCCGCCTACAGCTCCATCGCCGGACGAGCTCTGGATGACCGCCGTTGGCGGTCTTCAGAAGAGTACGTACTACGGTACAGGATCCTACGGCGCATATTTGGCTTCGGAGTCATCCCGGGCCCCCTCTGTCAGTGCACAGTCTCCGGCTTCGCAGGCGTCGTCACGAGCTGAGGATATTCGTCGTCAGATCGAGGAGCTGCATCGCGATTTGCAGCAGCAGATTTCTGATACGGTCGAGCGACGATCCGACCCTCCGATCGTCACCGGACGATTTGATGCTGTCGAGCGCAGTATACAGGAGCTGGTGAGTCTGCATCAGGCTACAGCTTCCAGCTTGCACACGCTCTCCGAGTCTACGCAGCGTACAGAGCGTAGACAGGTCAAGTTGAAGGGATCGCAGAGGAGCATGTCTGTCTCACTCACTCAGGTTTCAGCTTCGCTTGAGGTGAATACTGAGAGAGTGGTGAGTACCCTTACTGTTTACGGTGAGCGACTGCGAGAGCTGGAGCAGATAAGACCTCTCGGTCCATCGACGGCGCCAACTCCAGACATTGCACTGCCTCCTACTGCCCCTACGGTGCAGCTCACCCAGGAGCAGTATGACTATATTCTATCCCAGATGCGCGGCAGGGGTCCTCAGTGATCCAGTATATTTTTTATCATCTTTGTATTTATTGGCCCAGTAGGAGCGTAAAAAGTATCTCATAAATAAAATCAAAGAAATAGAGCTTTACGCTCAAACAGGCTACTTTATGCCAGGGTTATTTTGTATTAAGCTTTACGCTAGCTACTCTGTACGCTGGCTACCCTTTACGCTAGCTGTTTTACGATGGAGACAGGCTGTGAGATCATGCATTTAATGCATCTGACATAATGATTTGTTGACAGCATATAAACGCAGAATTTGAAGAGATTTGATTTACACAGAAATCGATATTGTCGTTTAGTGCAAAACAGGCCACTTTACGCTCAATCTTCTTTTTTACGCACGATAGTTATGTGAGTTTTTTCGCTCAAAACTATTGTGAGTGTAAAGTCTATTTGAGCTACTTTACGCTCAAGGCTATTTTAGCCACTTTACGTTGGGAAGTTTATTTGGGCTGTTTTTACGCCAAACTGCTACTTTACGTTCAGTATATATTTCGGGTCATTTTTACGTCCGATTGTTTCTGGCTACATGAGAACGTGGTTTATCCACGTGGCTTTCATGCCATACTTATTGAAGAACGTGTGTACGTGCTCCCTATTTTTTTTGATATAATGGGACACGTGTTAATGTATGTAGAGGGTAACTTCCATCGTGGGTGACAATTGCCAGCGTAAAAAACTCAACTGTGTTGCTTTTTATGCCCAAGGAGTCATGTCTATAAATAGACTTATTTTACACATTAAAAGGATCAAACACAGAGAGACAGGAGAGAATACATAGAGATCAGAGCCCAGAGACTTTGATTTTCCGGAGCATTCTTCTTCAACCTTTCTTCCAGAACAGAGTGAAGCAAAGCAGGAAAGCATTCGGCCTCGCCATCAGTGCCTAAGTGTGTCGATACCTTTTTGGTGACTTAGTTCTTCCAGCTGTTCATCTTCTAGCAGTGATCTTGATCATCATCGTATGGTCCAAGGAACAAATTGATCACCTTCAGATCAGACTTCCATAGCAATACTTCCCAGAATATTTGTACTCTTTTGTACTCTTTCAAGTTTTATTTTCAAAAGCCGATTTTAGGCATTTTGTTAAGTGAAACAAAATGGTGACTCTGCTGGGGACGACCTTCTCCTCTGACGAGGAGGCAATTGCTCAATACGATGATGTTTCAGTCGGTTCGACCAAGAAGACTCTGGTTGTGCACTTCGACCAGACGGCCTACGAAGAAATACTCCGGACTGGGGGTAGCACTCGCTGCTCTAATGTTCATAAATCGCGGAAGGTGCAAAAAGTTTGGGTTCCCAAATCCAAGGCATTCTCGGATCTCCCTACTGTCTCTGCAGACAAAGGAATCCTTCCTACTCCTGTTGTAGAGGCTTCTATCTGTGATGAGGCAGTCTCTACTTCGGTAGCACGTCATGGGCATAAAAACAAGTCTTCCGTTTGTAACGTGGCAGACCCTTCAATGTTACACTCTGAGCGTAAAAATCAGGTTTTACGCTCTGAGCGTAAAAATCAGGTTTTATGCTCTGAGCGTAAAAATCAAGTTTTACGCCCTGGGCGTAAAAATTAGAATTTACGCGCCGAGCATAAGAACATGTCTCCCGTCTGTGACGTGGTAGACTCCACAGCTGTACACTTTCGGCGTAAAAATATGTTTCCCGTCTGTGACATGGCAAACTCCAGTGCTTTACGTTCTGAACATGACAATAAGTCTCCCGTCTGTGACGTGGTAGCCACACAAAATTTATGCTCTACGCGTAAAGAAAAAATATCCCGTCTATGACACGGTAGATACTCATGTTTTGCGCTGCATAAAGGTAAATCTCCTGTCTGTGACAGTGTAGATAAAATTCATAAAGATGCTTCTGCATCTAATGTGAATGAACCTGCATGCATGAAACATAAAAACATAGTTGGTAAAACTTCTGTTTTCAACCAACAACCTTCTTATACTACTGTACGCAAAGTACCAAACCTACAAATTACACGCAATGAAGATGGAGTCCTTCGTGCTCAAAAATCTCAGGATTTACGTATGCAGCTCCAAGCGCGTAAAAATGTACAGTTAGGTTCTGCGAATGTAGCCAGTAATCTCCTTTATACACAAGGGACTAAATATTTTTCTACCCCTAATGTAATAAAGAAGACTACTCCTCCTGATTTACATGAATTGCTAATGCAAAAATGTAAAAATAGACAATCTCCCGTGACACTCCCCCAAAGAAAATCACCATTGTGAGTGTCACCAGATTGTAATTAAATATTGTTGCTCGGCTTCCAAACGGTCAATTTTTGACCGGTTAAGTTTCAATGTGCCTCAACAACAAGCTGATGAACATGAACATGAGTTGTCATATGCATCAGTCAACATGGCATCTCATACCAACAGAGGACGACGTCCAAGACGCAACATGTCCCAAACTCCAGGTCAACAATAATTCAACAGACTTCTTAATTCCTTTGAAGGAGTATATCAGAATACTCGATCAAGAAGACAAAGACAGTTGCAGACTTCTGATTCAGAAGCTGGGGGTACTCAATCTTTTGAGTCCGAGACTGATATTGTCGATTCATACCTCTATACTAATCCTTCTGTGTCTTCAAGGAAGGTTGAATCCTACGCTATTGGAGATGAACCGGAGACATCATCTGCTAATACAGAACAACGTCTTACTGTCGTTGAACAATCATTGAAAGACATGCTTACCATGATACAAAGCATGTACCAGATAATAACGGCTCATCAAACTGCTCAACCGGCAATAATCACACCGGTACAGATAGCAGCACAAACTCAAGATAGTCAAGGGGTTGAAATACCTTTGAATAGTCAAAAGCCTGTTGTTAACCAAAATTCTGCATCTCCAGATCCCATCATTCCAGAAGATGTACCATCTCCGGTGGGGGTTACGGTGCATCCAATAACCATTCAATCAAATGTGCTTCCTCAAACCAGTGAAGCCATTCAAGCAGTGCGTGAGCTCAAAGCACAGTTTGAAGTTTTGAAGCACAAAGATCAGCTCCAGAGATTAGGGATTAAGCAACCTTATCCTCCTCATTGGAATGATGTACCTTTTCCACCGAAATTCAAGCCACAATCTATGGTTTTGTTCGATAGAAAGGCATCTCCCAGTCAGTATATCAATTACTTTGATATTATGACTTTACATCTGCAGAAAAATGATGCTCTTCTCACTCGAGTGTTCATTGGGTGCTTGACGGGTTCAGCTTACGACTGGTATCGTAGTTTACCCGACAATTACATTTCGTCTTTTGACGAATTTAAGGCAATGTTTCTCTCACGCTTCTATGAAGGTGGTATGGACATGAACATGTCCTCCTTGATAGAAATCAAACAAAAAAGAGAAAGAGATACTCGGACGTTCATTGAACGTTTCCGACAAGCAACTCTAAAGATGCCTCCTGGTATGCCAGATTCAACGTTGATTGATATATGTAAGATGAATCTGCGACCATCTATTTTGTCTTCACGGGTTCCTAATTCACAGATTGGGCTTCGTTTATCATAGCAGCAGTTTCTGTCGAGACCAATGGTAGGTTGGCTCATGAACATGGGATAATTTTCGCCTCAGAGGATAAAGGAAAGAAAGATAATCCTGGTAATAATTCTGGCAATCGTAATGTAAAAGGAAAAGACACTCTTATGGTCAATCTTTCTAAGAACAAAACGACGCCGAATAATCAAGAGTCTTCCAAACCAAAAGAACAATACTCTTTTGACGAAAGCGACATCCCAGGGATATTCCAATGTCTGGTAAAGAGTGGCAAACTCCAGATTCCAGAACCAAAAAGGCCTAATAAGGTGAATCTGACTGACAATCCCAAATATTGTATCTATCATAGGTACATTAATCATCCTACCAGTGCTTGCTATGTCTTGAAAAAAGAAAATCCAGGAGCTAATAAATGGTGGTGCTATCGCTTTAACCAATGATGACCATACGGTTACAACCAATATGGTTTCTCTTCAATTCGAAGATTTTTCTCCACAACAAATCCCAGATGGAATTATCCCAATTCTGAAGGCGACGATGAAGATTGTGAATATCCCGCCTGCTAGAGAGAAAAATGAAGGATTATTGCCTCTCACATTAAGAATGGTGAAATTATGTGGGTGCATCCTGACTTAGTACCTGAGTTGAAAAATGAAGGTAAAACTTCAAAATCCAAGAAAGGTAAGAAAGTCAAAACCTGCAACATGATTTCTCATATTATTCCAGATCCTGATGATTTGGATCATCTATGGGATGGCCTTCCTTTAGAAGATAGACTGAGAGGACTGAACATATGTCCTCCAAGTCTAGCTCCTCATACCAAGCTCAAACTTACTCATCAGTAGTGGCTAGCCATGAATAGTGTTCCCTTATACCGGGCACAACAAGTCTTCGATGCTTATGAAAAAGTTCCTACAGAGATTTTTCCTCGTATCCTGAATCCTTCTCCTCCCGTAGCTACAGAGACGTCTATTCCTCATTCTCCTGTAGTTACAGAGATCTCTTCTTCTTCCTCTGTTGAACCACCTGTTGAAAGTCCACTGCCCATTCATTTATACAATCAGCAATCAGTCCTTCTCATGAAAAAGATGGGCTATGACTTTCAGAAGGCAGAGGGTTTAAATTATGATAAAGGAATATGACTTCCTTTACAGATTCAAAGTAAAAAATCTACTGTCGGGTTGGGTTCTGAAGTTCCTCACAATAAGAAGACTAAGAGAAGTAAGACTAAATCCTGTAATATGGTACTTCCTTCTTTTGAGTCTGAGGAAGAAACTTTTGCTGGTACAAGATCTGGGAAAGAGTACCACAAAGATCATGAAAGATCCTCTAAAGAGCAAAGGATATTGAACCACCACCAACACAACCGTCTCCTATTCCTGCTAAACCATCTATGATTGAGAAGGAAAAACAGAAAGCAGTACGCTTCGACGTCCCGTTGAAGTCTACTTCCAGTCAGGGGGTGGTGATGAAACCCTACAAATTTGATATTCTAGCCCAGTTAGCCAGTACTCCGGCTAGACTATCTATATTTGAGCTGCTTTGTCTTTCTAAAGAAAGCAGGGAGACTTTGAGTGAAGCCTTGCTACAAGAAGACTCATGCTTAGCTCAACTCAAGAGTCCTGATAATATACCAGTGTCGTGTCCACAACATCATAGTGTGATGGAGGCAATTCCTAACATTACCTTCACACAAGAAGACATGTTATTGAAGCATAATAAACACGACAGGCCTTTGTGCTACACTGGGTATATTGGATCCACTGAAATTGACAGGATTTATATTGATCCTGGGTCTTCTTTTAGCATTATTCTTCAGATTATGCTAAGACCGTTGAGGATTCCTACTAGTGATTTGACTTACACTAGTACCACGATAGTTGGTTTAAACTCTGGTAAGAGTAAACCACTCGGGAAGATTCATCTAAAGATTCAGATTGGTGATCTTAGAACTATGGTAACCTTCTATGTTATCAACTCAGACGTATCCTACAACATCCTTCTCGGGAGACCGTGGATACATGAGCATAACATCATGCCTTCAACTCTCCACCAATGTTTCAAGTATGTAGATTCAAAAGGGGTTGTGAAAACTGAGTTTGCTGATATCAATCCTCTCAAGGGTGTTGAAGCCTATTTTTCTGATTCAAGACTCTACAAACAAGAACATGTGAAAGAGATATCAGACATAGCTGAAGATCAATCATCTACCGAAGATTAGTCTATTAATGAAGATCCGCCAGAAGAGCAACCTTTGAAGATCAAAGTCAAAAGGCGAATCCAGCCCCAACCTGTCAGTGATCAACCTCTGATGATCAAGGTCAAAGAAAGAACTCAAGCTTCATCTGAGGAATCAATAAATGTTCCTACTAAGAGCCAAGTTCAACCTTTTATGATCAAGGTCAAAGGGCATACTTCTCGTACAAATAATCCAGAACCACCATTGATCATCAATCTTGACAAGTCTACGCAGAAGACGGAAGACGGTCCACTAATGATCAATCCGAGGCGTAGTAGTCAAATTATAAATAATGTAAATATCGATCATTCTGTACTTTTTGATATCAATGAAGATTTTCTTTTTGAGTACATGGCTGTCAAATTTGTTAAAAGAATGAATTTATCTTCTGATGGTCAAAGTCATCAATATAAAGATGACGTAAATTCAAAGGAAACCTTATACATTGATCATAAAGAAAATTCTTTTCCTTCTCATGTCGATGTTGGACCTTATGCTCAAAGGTTCCTAACATCTTCTCCCTATCTTCTTCCTGTAGCCGCTTCATCACAAGCTTGTGTAACTTTTAGACATCACGAAGAATCTTATTTCGTGATTCCGTCTGATAAGAAAAACAAGTGCCAGATTGTGTTTGGCCTGGCTAGAAATATCTCTGTTGCTCAGACAGATGATCTTAGAGATAAAGATAAAGGAAGAATCCGAATTGACAAATATAGTCAACAATCTCTAAAGATTATCCAGAATATGGGATATGATTTGAAGACTATGCAAGATCTCAATCAAGGCAAGGGTAGAAGATTACCATTATGTGGTGATCCATTTTACCAGAAAACTCGTAATGGGTTGGGATATGATCCGTCCCATATGTTTAATGACGATATACAAGAAGAATTCTCTTCTAGCTCTTCACAATCATCAGATTCGAAAGAAATCCAATTTATCGAATCTGATACATCTCACCCCTCATATCTTAGAGGAGACTATTATGATGAATCTGGACAAATATTCTCAGTTAATATGGTTCAAACTGATGGTGAATCTGAGACATTTGAGAATGATCCTTGGGCTCAACAAATGGACACTCACTGGGAACTTCGTTTTGAACAATGACAGCCACCTACAAAGGATGAGATTGTCCAGATTGATATTGGGGATGGAACTACATCCAAACCAATATTCATCAGTAAAAATCTTTCTAAGGATAAAAAGGAAGAGTTGATAAAACTGATCAAAGAATATATTGATATCTTTGCATGGAGTTATGAGGATATGCCAGGTCTAAACCACAAAGTTGCTACTCATAAACTCAATATTCTTCCTAATGCCAAGCCTATAAAACAACAGCAACGGCGTTTTCGACCAGATATAATGGATGCAATTGAAGCAGAAGTCAAAAAGTTGATTACATGTGGCTTTGTTCGTGAAGAACAACACCCAGACTGGGTTGCCAATATTGTTCCTGTTATGAAGAAGAATGGAAAAGTCCGAGTTTGCATAGATTTTCGAGATCTTAATGCGGCTTGTCCAAAGGATGAATTTTCACTTCCAATTACCGATGTCATGATAGACAATACATGCAATTTTGAACGCATGTCTTTTATGGACGGATTCTCAGGATGCAATCAGATCAAGATGCATCTAGAAGATGAGAAGCATACTGCTTTTCGTACACCCCTTGGGGTTTACTGCTATACGATTATGTCGTTTGGTCTTAAAAATGCCGGTGCCACGTATCAACGGGCCATGAGCAACATCTTTCAAGAACATCTACGGAAGACAGTTGAATGTTACGTAGATGATATTGCTGTTAAAAGTCGATCAAAGGATGATCACATTCAAGACTTGAAGACAGTATTTAAATTGATACGTCAGCATCAATTGAAAATGAACCCTACTAAGTCTTTCTTAGGGGTTTCCAGTGGCAAGTTTTTAGGATTTGTCATTACTTCTCAGGGTATCCATGTTGATCCTGATAAGGTTAAAGCAATTCTTGAAATGCGTCCTCCACGCAATTTAAAAGAACTCCGTGGCTTACAAGGTCGCATTGTGTATATCAGGAGATTTATATCCAATCTCTCTGGGAGGTGCCAACCTTTCTTCCATCTATTAAAGAAGGGTGTATCATTTGTTTGGGATGAAGCATGTCAGAAAGCCTTCAATGAATACCTTACAAATTCACCTGTTCTGGTACCTCCAGTGGTAGGAAGACCATTTTTACTATATGTTCGAGCCTTGGATCATTCACTTGGTGCTCTTCTTGCACAAAAAAGTGATATGGGGCATGAACAAGCAATTTATTATCTTAGCAGAATGATGGTCGGAGCTGAACACGGGTATACTCCTGTAGAAAAGGAATGTCTGGCTTTGGTTTTTGCTGTCCAAAAGACAAGACATTATGTGACAGGACAGACTATTCATGTCATCTCCAGAATAAATCTCATTCGAGTATTGATGAGAAAACCGAGCATTCTTAACTCCAGGTTAGCTACCTGGGCGATGTTGCTCACTCCTTATGACATGGTTTATGTACCTCAAAAATTAATGAAGGGTCAAGCATTAGCTGATTTCTTAGCTGCTCACCCTATACCTGAAACATCGAAGTTAAATAAGGACATTCCAGATGAAGTCGTAGATTGCAACATGACTTTAAAAAATGACATCTGGCAATTATATTTTGATAGAGCATCACGGGTTAGACCTAAAGGTAATATTGTCTCTGGGGTAGGAATCGTCTTGGTTTCTCCTGACAAAATGGTCATATACCGTGCCTATTCTCTCAATGAGCCATGCTCTAACAATGTAGCAGAATATAATGCTTTACTGATTGGTCTCCAAGTCACAAAACAATTGGACATTGAATTCCTGGAAGCTTATGGAGATTCTTAACTGATTGTTAATCAGGTTAGAGGGACTAATGAAGTCAGAAATCCTGATCTCATCCCTTATCATCAAGTGGTAATCGAGTTGGTCCTTTCACTTAAAGGATTCTTCATCGAGTTTGTACCACGTTCTCAGAATATAGAAGCTGCTGCTCTTGTTAGCTTAGCTGCAGATTTGGCTGTTCCAATTCGAAGACAAAATACAATTACTTTGTTGGACCGAGACTTATTCTGTATCAAGAATAATCTGTATATTGAACAGAGTTATGCTACAGAGTCAAGTTCCCAACAGAGGGATTGGAGAAGTCCATTCATTGATTATACGGTTCATGGGATTTTACTTGAAGATCCAAAAGAAGCTGCATCCATTAAAAGACGATCATTTCGATTCTATTATGATTCATCTTTGCATATGCTATATCGTCGTTCATATGATGGTCTCTTGCTGCGCTGTCTCTCAGAAAGTGAAGCCAAACAAATACTTCGAGAAGCTCATGATGGTGTTTGTGGTGCTCATCTACCAGGTTCGAAATTATAAGACCGCATTCGAAGAATGGGATATTATTGGCTATCCATGATAGCAGATGCTGTGGACTATGCTAAAAGGTGTAAAGCATGTCAGATTCATGCTGATTTTATTCATCAACCGTCTGAATTCCTACATCCTACAGCAGCCTCTTGGCCCTTCGAAGCTTGGGGTATGGATATCATTGGTCCGATTAACCCTCCTTCTGTTAAGGGACATCGGTTTATATTAGCTATAACCGATTACTTTTCTAAGTGGGCAGAAGCAGTCCCCCTTGCTGAAGTAAAAACATCTAATGTGATCAGCTTCATCAAACATCATGTCATTTATCGCTTCGGGATTCCTCGACGAATAATTCATGACAATGGACCACAATTTGCTAGTCAAGCATTTTATCGATTCTGTGATAAGAATCGGATTCAAAACCTGGCTTCTACGGCTTATAATCCAGCTGCTAATGGTTTAGTCGAAGCTTTCAACAAGACGATCATCAAACTTCTCAAAAAATGAGAAACTTGGAGAATGTTTATGGGCTTATCGAACAACGGTCTGAACTCCTACTGGTTTTACACCATTTTCACTGGTTTATGGATGTGAGGCTGTCCTTCCATTGGAAATCCAGATTCCATCTCTACGAATAGCCATTGCTAATGATCTAACTACAGAGAATAATGATCGCTTACGACTCCAAGAACTTGAAGGACTGGACAAGAAACGTCTTCGAGCACAACAGCATATTGAGCTATATCAAGCCCGTATATCTCGAACTTTTAATCGTAAAGTTAAAGAGAGGGTATTCAAAGTTGGCGAGCTAGTATTAGCTGTTCGAAGACCGATAGTAATGACTCATAAAAGCAAAAGAAAATTCTAAGCAAAATGGGAAGGCCCTTATGTAATTGAGACTGTGTTTTCCAATGGCGCCTATCGGTTATCAAAGCCCAATGGAGATCTATTCATGATGCCGATCAATGGAAAATTTCTTAAGAAGTACTATGTATAAAAAAAAGACAGAATGAAAATAAAATTTCTTTTATTATTATTATTTTTGTTCAAGACAAAGGATTAAGGACAAGGACCATTGCCTTCGCCTTTCTTATTGAATACATAGTTAGCCAATGCCTCGAAGGCATCGTTGCCTGAGTTCACAAAAAACTTGCAGGCAGCCATCCTTAGCGCCTCGTCTTCAGGAGTTCTCCCTGGCTCTACTAAGAAACCGAGGGTGTCTTGTGGTGGCTTGGGCATAGAGGAGTTTTCGCCTATTTCGGTTGGGCTTGATACAATTGGCTCAATGGAGTGCGTCTCGATGATGTCCTCAACCTTCACGGAGACTTCATTCTTTTGCTGCACATCCTTGGAAGACATTTTCCGATAGAGGAGTGGAAATAAGAATGAAAATTTACAAAGAGTTCTCATCTATTTATAGGAGGAGAAAGTTATTAATGGATTGGTCTTAGAAATTGAAACAACTTGTCATTTTCGCAAAGACTTATCCATTCATCTATTTTTAAGAGATGAGTTATTAATAGTCCATTCATTTCAGATTCATTTATTTAATTATGGAATTATATTGACCTTTCGTTTCCCCAAAAGAAATGCTGGTTTATTCATTCTTTCATCGATATTGGCAATGACATCTGTCTTCTTATTTCCCAGCTACCAATGTTTGGTTAAGCTGATTATTTGTCTCTTTGGAGAGAAATTTTAATCTTCTATCTTATTAGTTGACTAAAAAGTTGGATTTGATATTTATCATGTTCTTTTGACCTCTGAATAAATATTAAATCTGCTTGTGTTTCCTATCTATCATGTCTATTTGGCCTCTGAATAGATATTAATCTATTTTTCTTTGAGTTGTTACAATCTATTATGTCCATATTACCTCTGATAGTATACTCTAAACAAAAAAAAGATTTTACTATCTATCATGTTCATATTACCTCTGGATAGATACAATCTATTGAGTTTAGAAGATTTATCATGTCCATATCACCTCTGATAAATATTTTTTATCTCATACCTATTGTTTAAATTCAAATGATAGGATCACAAAATAAATGTTTTATTTATTTCTTGAATAAAAGGCTACAAAAACTCTTTATTTGCCTAAGGCGGAGCAGATATATCTTTCAGCAATTTTTGGAGTTCTGCTAAACGCTTCTCGCGAGAGCCCATTACATTTTCAGTAGATATCTGTCTTCGGGCTTCTGGAGTGGAAATGGGAGAAAACTTAGCAAAAATAGCTATTAGATTATCTCTGGCTTCATCAAGGTGCTTAATAGTAGATTCGGCGCCAAAAACTTGCTCTTCCAAAATTGAGCTCTCTGTCAGATATTGATCACGAGCTAGTATTAATTGCTCCTTTTCAGCCTTCAGACGAGCCAATTCAGCCTCCACTTCACGAATTTTATCATTTTGTTCCTGAATTTTCGTATTTGAAGTGTCATAGGCTTCTTTATAACTCTCCAATCGAGGCTTTGCATCCGCCAATAAAGCTTTCTCTCTGGCAACTTTGCTACTGTGTTCTTTGAGAGATTCGTTGAATGTAATCTCTCGAGCGGTGTATTCAGCAGATAAAGCTTCATATTCAGCTTGAATGAGATTCTCGGTAGTTTCACTTGTCAGCCTCAAATATTCTCCAATGGGCTGTTCAAGTTCTTCTACCACTCTTTCTAAAACAGTTGCTCTTTCAACATCATTAAACATAGCGACGTTCCTAATGGTGGAAACAATCACCCCTTTTAAGCTTTCATAAGTGAGACCTTTATTCAGCACCATGTCAATTAAAGCTGCCAGGGTCTTGTAAAAAGCTTCAGTATGAATCTCAACTAGGAGGTTCATTTCTGCATTGGAGCTCGGTGTCGCAGCAATCTCTACTAAGTCTCTTTTCCTCAGACTAGGAGCAGAGGTGGTTGCTCCGGTAGCAGATTGAGATAAAGATGATGTAGTCGTTGCTACCAAAGCCAATTGATCTCTGGGAGCTTCAGAGATCATGTCTTTAACACTTGTCACTTCAGCCGTTTCTGGAGTACCGGTGGCGGTGATAGTTGTGGATGGAAAGATGGTAGTTGCAGCTGATTCGGATTCAGGCATACTCTTCTCCGGAACTTCTACTGGATCAGTAGTAATAGCTGAGGGTGCTATCATGACATTTCCAATTTCAGTAGATTTGATTACACCTTCATCACCTTCTTGGGTTTCTGGTTGTACAAACTCTGGAAAAACTTTAATCTCTTCATTGAGATTAGTTGCTTCTTCAGCAGCTATTTTTTGATCTGCAGTTGGTCTTTCTGCAATTTGTTCTTCTGATTTAGTCGCCTTTTCATTACCTACAGTTAGATCTACTGTAGTTTCTTCCTTTTCCTGATCCTCAACGGGAGAAGACACTTCTAAGGGAGCCTGTATTTCTGGTTCTGGTTGTACCTCCAGTGATAGAGGACATTCTTCTCGGAATCCCACTTCAGGTTCTCGCGATACTTCTTCTTGAACATCTTCCTCTTCGGAAGAAGAATCCTCTTCCTCGGATTCTTCATTCTCCTCATAAATATTTTTTGGAAGAGGAAGAGGAGCCATAACCTTCGGGGAAATGATAACACCTACAAAAAATTAAATAAAATAAGTTATATACAAAAGTCATAGTTTTTTATGGATTTTGTATAAATTATATTTACCTGGAGTAGGTGTAGTACGCTCCAAATATGTGTCATAATCCCCATTCCAATCTTCATTATCAAAATCAAGAGATGGTTCATCCAATGGAATATGCTCTAGAGCGACCCTTTCAACCATTTGTGCCTTTTGTAAGGTTAAATGAAGTGAAGTACTAAGGCGTCCTGGAGATAACATTCCTACAGTTTCAGTTGAGGTGGCTGCTTGGGGAGCTGAAGATCTTTCCCCAGGATGAACTGAGGAAGATAGTATATGTTACGGTTCATCCGCCTGAGTGTCGCTTTCTGGAGTGGCGGCTCTTTGTCTTGAAGGTCCTTTGACAGTGACTTTCTTCTTCTTCTTTTTCAGAGTTTTCTCTGGAAGTGTAACGGCTGCACTTTGTTTTCTTTTTCGGCCCTTGCCAATGATGATAGGTTCTGCAGCTGCCTCCCCAACTCCTGTAGGGATAACTTCCAGAAATGGATCTAGAATGCCAGTATCATCAGGGGTATCTGTCGGTACCCTGACCGGCTCCTCAACATTTCATTCCTTAGGCCACCTCAGACTACCTCTCATATTGTAGCCATAGGCGAAAGAACATATTAAAGCATAAAAGTGAGCATACGTATGAAGTATACGTAGTGCTGTAGTACTGGTGGCGGTTGAGACTCTAAATTTGGTACCAGTACGAGCAGTACTGAAATATCTCCAACCCTTAGCACCGTCAAGCAGTTTCCCATAATGAAAGAAACTAGTAGAGGAGTTACCAACATGAAGTTGGTCGTACCCAAATTGGCGAGCGAACCTACTGGGTAGATATGGTTCAAACGCATAATTATCTTTATTTATGTACATCAGGTGAGAGGGTCTGATGCACTGAAGCCATCTGAAGACTGATGGTGGCAATACAACTCTTTCTTCGACTTCATCTTCAAACTGAATGCCGAAGCAATCTGCTGGAACTTGTGGCCGGGTACAGAAGAAGTTCCAACCATAATAATAGTTCAGAACTGCCCGGGTATCCGCCACAGTCGTAGCAGTCCATGTAGCTTTGCTAAATTTTTGGAGGAAGACCTCCTCATTATCTCCTGGGCCTGGTGGCAACAGATTACAGTTGTGGTGCAACAACCAGCCCATTAAATAAGTATAGGGCATTTCTACCCTGGGGAAAACGTTCCGATGAGGAGCATTGTTGATTAACTCCCCACCGAAAGTCCTTAAACCTGCATTTACTCGGCACACCATAGCTGATAGCATATTAATTCTGACTTTAAAAACCAAGCGTACTGCTGGCCATAGTACACTACAGTGGATTCTGTCAACAGTACCAGTATCCGGCACGACCCATCTTCTCAGCCATAAAGAAAGGAAGCCTGCCAGCAAAGCTCTCCTAGAGATTTTCTGACTATTGTATCTAAGGAAGCTCAAGGCTTCAGTTCCGGCAGGGAATTCCCCAGTCTTCGTAGACAGAAATTTATTCGGGAATTTATAGGCAGTCATCATATCCCGAATTTTATTAGAGGGAATTGTTGAATCTATATTGATTGCCGGAGCTTTGTTTTCCTGGAACCTTTCTTTGTCATCCTTGGATATCTTATCCTTATGGAAGAAGAGATAAGTCGTCCACTTGTTGATGTACGCTAAATGAGATGTACTTTCATGCATTGTAGTACAAATCAAGTAGTGACATATTAATTCTTTATATACCTCAATCAACTGAGGGTTAATCTCTCTGATTTCAACAAGTTCCCTGTTGGAGGGAACGTATTCCTTATATTGGGCTTCCCCCATTGCCAGCTTCGAGATAAATTGCATCTCATGAAGAGCAAGGTCCATTTCGCCTTTCGAGGTTGCAAAAGTTCCAGTTGAACTTATGTATATTTCCATCAAGGCCATGAATAGGTTTCCGTTCGAGGGAATACCCTGACTGGTGGAAGCTACCGCTTCATACAAGCCAATATCTTTCAGCTCTGTCTCAAAGTTCTTCATCATCCAAATACTTATCTGGATCCAGTTTTGGTTGAATGGAGTCAACCATCCTGGCAGCCTAGGGTTTGTTTGGGGATATAATACAGCAGCCCTTATGAATTTGTTGACGAACAACTGGGTCTGCACTGGTTGCAGTAAACCCGAATCATCACTAGGATTAGATCCTGGCATGAGGCCAAAAAAAGAAGTGACACCGCCACTGGGAACACTAGCAAAATACCCTATATCATTGGCATGCTCCCTCTTGAAAACAATTCTACCCGGTCTTCCATGACTGCTGGGAGTCAAATTCCACAGCATTTGTCGATGGTGGGTAGCATGGACGAATGCTGACAAAGGATAATCTCTATCCATATCCGGGAGATACATGGCTCTATCTCCAGATTTGAATACCCAAGACTCCTTCTTGGGGTATGTCTGGGACTTATAGTCAATTGCATCCCCAAACAAGAAGGCTGGTTTTGCAAATTGTTGTCCATCTAGTAAAGTCAACAATTCTCCATTTATCATGGATAGCAGCATCCTATCCCCTTGGGCTGCTATTAATTGTGCCCTCTCTATAGGGTAATCGGGGTTTGATTGAGGAAATGCTACGTGAGACAGATTCTCCAGATAATTCGAACCCACCATGCCAACTGATGAGCTAAAGACTTCTGCGAGAGGGTGAATTTGCAAGTCCACTGCAAAAAAAAAAAGAAAAAAAATCAAGTTAGTGAAAATCTAATTTGATATCATTTATGCAGATAAATTGGTCTTAATTTTACATATAAAAGGTAAAAAAGTTTCCTAAATGTAAAAAGTCTTTGTTTTACACAAAGTTTTTTTTATTTTTGGGAGATTTACGTTGGCATATTAGATGTGGGCGCATTTCAGTTTGTACGCTGGCACATTAGATATAAGCGTATTTCAGTTTTTTACGCTGGCACATTAGATGTGGGCGTATTTCAGATTTTACGCTGGCACATTAGATATGGGCGTATTTCAAATTTTATGCTGGCACATTTGTGGGCGTATTTTAGTTTTTACGCTAGCACATTAGATGTGGGCGTATTTCAGTTTTTACGCTGGCACATTTGTGAGCATATTTTACGCTAACACGTATCAACGTGGGTGTATTTTTGAATTTTACGCTGACACGTATAACGTGGGCGTATTTTGATTATCTCAATTTCTACGCTAACACGTATAACGTGGGCGTAAAACAAAGGATCTTTGGTCTTTTTCTTCTCCGATGAAGTTTTACGGCCATAAGGGAGTGCTTTACCCCTCATTGGAGGAGCCACGGCGGGACGACTTTGCTGAGATGCGACTGATGACAGGACAGGGGTTTATGCGAAGTCGATCGATGACGAATCGACGGCGGGCTTCTTGCCTTTGCTACTGCCGGCGGTGGACTTCTTGGGGGCCATCGAATAGAATGCAAGAGGAAGAAGAGAGTTCGATTGGGATTATGAGAGCAAAAAAACAAAGTAAAGTTCTCTCTCTCTCCGAAGAACCCTATTTATAGGGAATTTTCAAATCGATTCAAATTCCAGATTTTACGCCGACTGTTGGATATCCCAACTTTCACGCGGATGACTGTTGCGTATCCCGAATTTTACGCTGACTGGTCAAATCCCGAATTTTACGCTTCTGTTCAAAGTATTTCAAATTTTAAAAATATTTGAAAACTTTGAAGGGGGTCTTGTAGGAGCGTAAAAAGTATCTCATAAATCAAATCAAAGAAAGAGAGCTTTACGCTCAAACAGGCTACTTTATGCCAGGGTTATTTTGTATTAAGCTTTACGCTAGCTACTCTGTACGCTGGCTACCCTTTACGCTAGCTGCTTTACGATGGGGACAGGCTGTCAGATCATGCATTTAATGCATCTGACATAATGATTTGTTGACAGCGTATAAACGCAGAATTCGAAGAGATTTGATTTACACAAAAATCGATATTGTCGTTTAGTGTAAAATAGGCCACTTTACGCTCAATGAAATTACTTTTTTTTTATGCACGATAGTTATGTGAGTTTTTTCGCTCAAAACTATTGTGAGTGTAAAGTCTATTTGAGCTACTTTACGCTCAAGGTTATTTTAGCCACTTTATGCTGGAAAGTTTATTTGGGCTGTTTTTACGCCAATTTGCTACTTTACGTTCAGTATATATTTCGGGTCATTTTTATGCCCGATTGTTTCTGGCTACATGAGAACGTGGTTTATCCACGTGGCTTTCATGCCACACTTATTGAAGAACGTATGTACGTGCTCCCTGTTTTTGTTGATATAATAGGACACGTGTCAACGTATGTAGAGGGTAACTTCCATCGTGGGTGACAGTTGCCAGCGTAAAAAACTCAACTGTGTTGCTTTTTACGCCCAAGGAGTCATGTCTATAAATAGACTTATTTTACACATTAAAAGGATCAAGCACATAGAGACATGAGAGAATACATAGAGATCAGAGCCCAGAGACTTTGATTTTCCGGAGCATTCTTCTTCAACCTTTCTTCCAGAGCAGAGTGAAGCAAAGCAGGAAAGCATTCGGCCTCGCCATCAGTACCTAAGTGTGTCGATACCTTTCTGGTGACTTAGTTCTTCCAGCTGTTCATCTTCTAGCAGTGATCTTCATCATCATTGTATGGTCCAAGGAACGAAGTGATCGCCTTCAGATCAGACTTCCCTAGCAATACTTCCCAGAACATTTGTACTCTTTTGTACTCTTTCAAGTTTTATTTTCAAAAGCCGATTTTAGGCATTTTGTTAAGTGAAACAGGCCCTATGGGCCAATTGACCGTTCTATACACTGATTTTCATTATTATTTGACTCTGTTGGACATGTACGTTTGTTGGACATGTATGTTTGTGATATTTAATTTGTTGGTATTTTCATTGCGTATATGTATGATATTTAGTTGTAGACTGTTATGATGCATGGGAGACTGTTATTCATCTATTAGTTATAGACTATTATGATGGGAGACTGTTAATTGTGATGATATCTGCGACGGGGATGACAAATATACCTACGTTGAGTTATAAGCGATGATCTGATATACAAAGGAGGTGTTGCCCAAATTTTAAAAAAATGTAATGTATATTTTGTGATGATGTGTGTCTGTGTTTACAGTGAATGTGAAATGCAGTGTTTGGAACCATCGACAGTTTCGATTACTGTTGTATGTTTTATCTTGGATAGAAAGAGCAACAGTTCAGGGTGTACTTCTGAGAGCTTCATTTTCACGTCCTTCACTTTCTCGGGACGTCGTAAAGGATCCCGAGAAGGTGAAGGACGTGAAGAGGAAGCTCTGAGAAGTGCACCCTGAACTGTTGCTCTTTCTATCCAAGATAAAACATAGAACAGTAAGCGAAACTGTCGATGGTTCGAATACTGCACTTCACACACACTGTAAACACAGACACACAGCATAACAAAAATATAAATTATATTTTTAATTTTTTTCATAACATCTGTGACGTATAGCGACGTTCTGCGACGTTTTGCGACGTCCAGTACACGTCGCTCTACGTTGCCAAATAGTGACGTAACGTCGCTATCCATCGCTATAATGCTGACGTGTATATGACTACCTGAGAGCAAACGTCGCTACCGTTGTCGCTAGGCGTCGCTAATATGCTGACGTGGCTGCCATGCCATGCCATCATATGTAAAGTTTACGGCGTCGCTAAGTGGTCGCCCTACGTCGCTATACTGGCGACGTATGCTGACGTCGCTATCTGTCGCTAATGTTAGCGACGTCTAGCGACCCTAGAAGTGACGTCGCAACTAGCGACGAATTGTGACCAAATTATAATCTGCGACAAGCCAATAAGCGACATCCATTTTTCGTCGCTAAATACGTCGCTAATAGAAATTAGGGACATATTTGCACTTTTTAGCGACGTACTCTGACGTCGCTAAAAGAGGTTATTTTAGTATTGCCAAGGCAAAGAAACAATCAAGTTATAATCAGACTAGCCCTAGATGCCATGTCCCATGTCAGGTTTTAATCAATTCCAAACTTCATTGCTGAAGCTCACATCGAATCTATGTTGCACGGACAAAGGAAAATGGTGTCCGTACTCGTGCAACATAGGTAACTCCTTAATATGTATTTGAAAATGTATGAATACATATCGTGTCCTTGGCCGTATTAAGTATTTGTGCAACATGATAGTCTATAAGCAAAATTAGATGTGAGTTACTTGTCTCTGTTAAGAGTCAAGCTCATGTAAAATAAAACCTCGAGAAATGCATTTTTTTACCCTCAAATATATTGAACAAAACAACCTTGTCGGATCTCACTCTCTGGCGAAGTGGAAAAAGAAAGAAGCAGGGTTAGGTTTCATGGAGCAAGGACAACTATCCGTAAACTATGTGATGGACTAGTGCATATCATGCAAGATGCATACAATTTTTTTCACCCAGCAAAACTTGTGTGGTTGATCACCATTCCAAGCAAGGGTTGGCCCCGTATGAAACTAACGCCATTGTGGTTTTCACCTTGAGTGGAATGGTGAAGGTCCGGTGGGTGAAAAAAAATGGACTCTAAAATAAAAAATATTATGTATGGTTTTAATCATAGCTAAAGTAAGTATCCATTGGTGGGACACTTCCCTAAGAGGCACCTAACTAGGCCGAAAATGGGTTTTTGGTGGTGGTGCAACGGGGACAGCCGCCTATTATAAGCTAAAATTTACAACACTGCCAAACTAATATGATGTTTCTAAAACTAAATAAGTATAGATCTATTTGCCAATGAAGAATGTTTACTTTTTTATATGAATTGTTGTATATTTCATGAAAAAGAAATGCTATAAAATTGTGAAATACAACAAGAACATTTAATACCTTGAGCTTGGGTGGCAGAAGTCGCTTGCCGTCTTTCAGAAACTACATTAGGTTGAGCTTAGGCGGCGGAAGTAGCTTGCCATCTTTCTCAAACTGCATTACTTCTAGTTGCATAACTAATGCACAAAAAAAAACATTGCACTAACGCACACAACAACCTAAGAAGAGAAAAATGAAGCAATAATAATAATCTTACATTTTTCCATCTCTTTTTCCCTCTCTTTCTCCTCATAGTCTAAGGTCGCTTTCCAAATACATGCCATATAGTACTCCTCCATCTCTTTTCTCGCACGCTTGTCATAGTTGTAGGGCGGTAAAAAAAATCCATAAAGTAGTCCTCTTCTGTCTCATGTGGGAGCCACCGTTCCCAATCATCAAGTGGGATGGAGGGCCATGGCACGTCGGGCTTCGTCACCTCTTTTCCTTTGTGGATGAGACTCGAGCCAGGAGGGGCCGTGGGAGAAGAATCCATAGACAGACAACGGCACCGCGGCGGAAGAGATCAAGAGAGAGAGAGAGAGAAAAAGGAGAGTTTGTTAGTTAGGGTTAGGTCATTTCATATAAAATATATCTATACAATATACATAGGGTGGAGGGGTATACAAGTAATTATACAGTAGGGCTAACTATTTTGTGTCTAGATCCTCCTGAATTTTATATAGACATGCAGTACAAAATATGATCGGTGCTAGCAGTGCAGCTTGAACTGCCAAAATTTTGACAGTCTGGACTGTCTAAATTTGGGGCAAATTATAAGGGAACATAACATTTTGATCGGCTAGCCAAGGATTAGGGCTTGCCAGGATTTGTGGAGATTTTACTCGGGCTATCCAAATATTCCACTCAGGGTGCTGTCCAAACCCCACACCCCCAAACCCCAAAAATCAATCTCATTTCTAAATTTCACTCTCTTTCTTTATAAACCCCAACTTTCTTCTTCTTCTATCCATCTTCTTCTTCTCCACCATTTCCATTCTCACAACTCCATCAAAACCCTATTTTTCTTCTCATCTTCTTCTTCTTCTTCTTCTTCTTCTTCTTCTTCTTCTTCTTCTTCTTCTTCTCCACCATTTCCATCATCACCATCTCCATCAAAACCCTACTTTCCTTCTCTTTTCCAATTTCTATGGCACCCAAAAAATTAAATAAACCCTAAAATGCATGGAAATAAAGCTTAAATACTTCTTTCCTCACGAAAAATGTATGAAAATAAACCCTAAAATGCATATTTCACTCTATTATCAAGATTGAAATAAACCCTAACATGTTTTTTTCAATCGGGAATTTTGACTTTAGGACTACCAAAAATTGTGGCAGTCCTACTGTAGAGCATGTCCCTTTCAGGACTGGCACAATTCCTGGCAGTCCTCAGTACTTCTGGGACTGCCAGCAATTATGGCAGTCCTATTGTACATCGAGTCTATTTCAAGACTGCCACAATTTCTGGCAGTCCTCAATACTTCTAGGACTGTCAAAAATTGTAGCAGTCCTGATATGAACCCAATTCGTCTACAACTAGGGTTTCTTCCATAGTTTTCTTCTACAACTAGGATTTTAATTCTTCTATTAATAAAGAAAAATTGGTTAATAGACTAATAGATTAATAGATTTGATAGATTTGATAACCCAATTTCTTCTACAACTAGGGTTTCATAATGCCCAAACAAGAAGAAGAAAAATAAATTAGGGTTTGGAGAAAGAGATCTGAGAAATTAGAAGAGAGCAAAAAATCAAAATAAATTAGGTTTAAAAAAATTGATGTTCTTGTTGTTCTTGATCTTCTTGTTCTTCTTTTTTTTTCTTCTTGTTCTTCTTGTTCTTCTTCTTATTCTTGTGAGGAAAGAGAGGAGAGGAAAAAAAGTTGACTTATATACTCGCATGTTGGCTAGCCCTGACTAATTTTTTCAATGGCAAACTTGTAAATAAATCAAAATTTACTTTTGGCTAGTCCAGATCAACTTTGCATGTGCCCTTATAATTTGACAATTTTGACGGTCTTGTATTACGGATTTGGTCAGCCCTAATAAAATTTTGCAAGTGACAAACTTGTAATTTCTAGTTGCTGTTGCAATTTCTCTTTGAGACCCAAATATTTATGCAACTTGAGTATGGTTGCATTTGATTTGGTATTTATATGTTTATTCTTATTCTAGTTGATATTATTAGTGAAGTAAGATAAAGTAACGCATGCAATGCATGTATGTTTATTCTTGTTATAGTTGCTATTTTAATTTCTCTTTGAGGCCCAAATCTTTATGTAACTTGAGTATGGTTGCATCTGATTGGTACTTATATATATACACGTTGAAATGGTAAGTCTACGTCCTACTATCCGGCTTAAGCTCGGGTCTTATTATATCAATTCATCCCAGACTATGTTTGACTCTGAGTCTTTGCCCGCTGATCCTTGATTAAGCTCGGGTCTTTATTATATCCTTGATTAAAAAAAGATGTAATTACTCATTTGTCATGATTTTTCAAAACTCATATTTTTATTTTTAATTTTTTAGGAATAGTTGGATAAATTCTTCAAATTTATCTATCTCTCTCTCTATCTCTATCTCCCCCCCCCCCCCCCCCCCCCCCCCCATTTTTTGAAGAATTTTTTTTAGTGGAGATCACATATCCTCCCTTCAAATTCCTCTCGTCCATCATTCCTTCACTCTTCCCAAATACTATTACTTTCATTTTCCTTTCATTTTCTCTACATTTTTCTTCCTTTCCAAACAATATGTAACCACATGGATTTACCACTAATAATCCCTATCAAATATAGGAGAGATTGCAAAAAAGGATTAGATACATGAACATATATATAAGGATTAATTGTAAAAAAGGATTAATTAAACTATTCCACACTCCTTAGGGAAAAAACTTTGATACAGAAGGCGGTATCAAAGTTTTGATACCGTCTATATATGACATGTGGGGTCTTCTCTCTCTTCGTAAAACGTGTACATTTATTTATATTTAATTTTTTATATGGGACCCATATGTCATACATAGGTGGTATCGAAACTTTGATACCGCCTTCTGTATCAAAGTTTTAAAAACTTTGATACAGTATGCGGTATCAAATGTATGACATGTTGGGTCTTCTCTCTATTCATAAAACGTTTAAGGTTCCTCGTGTATATTGGAGGAGAAGTTTGTAAGAAGTCGGTGTATCTTCTTATTCCATTAGCGGAGACTTTTTCGAGTTGGACTCATATCATCCAATGAACTTTTTTTTGTTAGAAATTTTCAAGTAAATATATTAATACTTGTGTTTGACATTTGATTTGTAATTTTGACATATCGGTGTGCATTTTTTTCGATACTCACAGTTTCTTGATTTAGAAGAATGATTTTTGCGTTCTGCTTCCAACATATGTTTCTTAGCAAGCAGAATCATTATGGAGGAGGGAGAAGGTTGGTGGTTGGACTTAAAGAATGTATGATAATTACAATATTATGATTGTGGGATGATTAAGCTTCCACTGATAAACTTTTTTAAAAATCTTTGTAATTTATAAAACTCTTATTTGCTATATACTAAAATAATAAAAATTAATTAAATCGAGTCAGATAGACACAAGAGCAATGCTATGCCTACAACCTTCTTACAACCGTCACGTAGCGCCCACGTGGCAGACGTCCATTGGAGGAGGGGGGAGAGGTGGGACCCAGTGTGTGTCCGGGTGGCAGCCACGTGGGGCTGGGTGGGCCTATGCTAGCAGGTGGATGAGAGTAGGTTGTATTAGAGCTGTAAATATTTGATAGTAAACTTAGCATTTTGTAGACACAAAGATAAAATTTGGGTAGCGTGTTAATGGCATATACTGACGCATTAGACTGCTACGTGCTAATGGATAGATATATGTTCATATTTGTCGTTTTGTATGACACAAATATTACAAATATAACGAACGAACTATAAATAGTAACATAGCATTCTATAGAACTTGGGCCATTGTGGTGATTAAAATATAGCTAGCCCATGGACCTTATTAGCACAAAATTCTGACTCGAATGATTGGCCTTAAGGAATAGTCGCCGAAGGGTAGGGGTGAGCATTCAGTTTATTCGGTTTAAATCGAACCGAAATAGTCAAAGTACAATAAACCGAAAATCTAAAACTTCAAAACAGAAACCGAACCGAAATTAGCCAAAATCGAAATCGAGCCGAACCGATAAGCTATTCGGTTATTCGGTTGAACCGAATAAGTAAAAAATCATGATTTAATTATATTAAAAATTTATTGTATTCATTTTTGTATATATATATATATATATATATATGAGGAAGGATAGGCATCCCCACAATTTTTGCATTCCCATGCATCCCCATGTTCACATCCATTGGATGTGCTTTAAGTCATCTAATCTTAACCATTGGTAAATTAACGGTTAAGATTAGATGACTTAAAGCACCATCCAACGGTGCAAATAGGGGGGATGCATGGGGATGCAAAAAGTGTGGGGACCTTGATCCTTCCTCTATATATATATATATATATATATATATATATATATATATATATATATATATATATATATATATATATATATATATATATATATATAATTGTTGTTTTAAAATATACACATTCTTAATCACGAAATATGCATAGAAAAATTAAGGTATTTATAATTACATAATTCTTATTCGGTTTTTGGTTTTATACCGAAATCGATTTCCAAAACCGAAATCCAACCGAATAAATTTTTTTAGTATTTTCAAAAACGATTTTTTTTTCCAAACGGAACCGAATAAGAGATTCGGTTCCGTTTTCGGTCCAAAGCCGAAAATGCTCACCCCTACCGAAGGGTACATGCTGTAATTATGGAGAAAATCAAGGACAATAGAGGGTCAGTGCCCTAATCTTTGAAGGAACGAACATCCTTTGCATGTCCTATAAATAACCCCTTTTTGCTCCCAACGTTTCCCTAATTTTCTTTTCCCGAGCTTCTCTCCCAATATTAGGTTACGTCGGTTTTCTCCCAATATTAGGTTACAGCGGTTTTCTCCAGGAGTCGCCAGAAGGTTCGATCTCTTTTCTTCTTTTCTTCTACGCTCTACTCGATCTACCTATATCTATTTTCAAATTGTCACAAGAGTTTAGGTTTTTTTTTCTTTCTTTTGTGTGTGTGTGTGTGTGAGTTGATTCTATTATAGATCTTGCTAATATATCTTCTTCATGCTATGATTTGATTTTTCTTAAAAATATTATGTTTCTATTTGTCATGATTATTATCATACAACAGACTACTATAACGTTTGTACAGTCACAGTTGATTTGAGGAAAACACGTTGATTTGAGGAAGCCACTGATTTTATTTTGATCCCATTTCTTGTTGTTGGCGAAGAAAGGGGGTTATGGAAACAGTCACAGTTGCTCATCTTCGTGGACAGAACACACCAACAAAGGTATTATCTGTTTGTTTGAAGTAACCTTATATAGCTTCAGCTTAAGGCGTAGCAATTTCGATCTCTCTTATTTATTTCTATTATAATTGCATCAATTTTAGATGAGCAAAGCACGTTCTTTCAATCAATTAGCAGCATCAGGAGCAACACCAACAACAGGCTACGAACCAGCGTGTAAGTTGAGGCGGACACATTCAACAACAGATATAAAAGATTCCCTATATCATCTGGAACATTCACTTGATTACCGGTCAATTGAGGGAGATTCATCTAACCATGGAGTCCAACCTCCAAATGACGCAAGATATGGTGTGCCGAATGTGCACGTGCAGGATCGATGCTCTTCATGATTATGAGGGAGGTTCATCCAAGGTCTCCAAGATGTTTGAAGGTCGGGTATGCCGGAATTGCCGCGAGCTTGCGAAATATCATCCTGATTTTGGGTCACGTGAGGTACTTCTTCGTTATGCTCCGTGTTTACCAATTTGTTCACTGGTTTTTGGTTCCCGTGTATCTAAATATTTACTCTACTTTAGTCCTTCCTAACAATAGAAGATCATGAATCAATTGGCAAGCAAGTGAAGCTGCAACTCCGTAGAAAACGGTTATGCCGCAGTCTTCCAGTAAGCTCCCTTCCTCCCTTTCATCATCTGCCTTACTTTTTATTTCCCACCAATATTTATTGCAATTTTTATACACTGCCATAACTTTTTGTAGGAAATTAGGTTCGAGCTTAAGAAACTGGGGGAGCGGGACTCTACTGGCGAAAAGCCTTCCAGCGGAAATCTAAGGTAAATTATCGATCTCATTCTTTCGCAAAAGTTTGTTTTTGTACCACTCATTCCAAACAAACAAGATTCTGAGTTAACGTTTGAGTAGTTTTATGCGCACACAATTATTGAAGAACCTGGTAGTTGAATTCATATCATCATCGGTGTAGTAGATTGTGTGAACTTTCTTAGTAGTTGCTTATGAAACCTACTTTCACAAGTTCATTTGACAAGACACTTAAGTATTTATTTCGGATATACGGTTACCTGGCCTGATTATCTTTTTATTTTCCTTAAGTTCTAAAGATGAAGACGAGTTTGATTCCGACGATAGTTTTGAGGATATTTATTATATTCCAACAGTGCAAGGTTGGTTCAAGTTATTAACCTCCAAGCAACGGGGAAAAAATGGTGATGAAGCTATTCTGGCCCTAGTGGCCCAAGTGAAAGAACGGGAAAAGTCAGGGTCCTCATTTAATATCTATACCGACGGTTTCTATAGTAGAGAAGACCGGAGTTCAAGACAAGGAGCTGTTTTACGTGATTTTCATAATATGCCAATAGCTGCTTGGTCGAGTATTGATTCTTATGTTGAGTGTATCACACCACTTCATAATGAGCTCAAAGGACTCTCTCTAGGTCTAAAGATGGCGATACAATATCAAGTTACTAATTTCTATATCCATTCTCCATCTACTGTGATTCTCTATATTTTAGGGGAACGTATATGTTCTTGTGGTGAGGAGAATTCTCACACCTGCAGAAAATGTTTTTTGCCAAAGAGGAAACTTTTCAACTTCTGTTAGAGATATATCCTCTTATCGAGCAACTCAATTTAACACGTCACAATCTCCGTTATATTGATGATGAAGACAATAAAGCTGCACACTGGATGGCGGAGCTCGGAGAAGACAGGAAAATGGACTTGTCGGAAATCAAGAAGCACGAGAGTTTATCGAAGATTCTCTACACAGATGTGTTTGAGTGCTTTGATGACTGCAGTATTAAGTTGTGCTCGTATGCAGAACTGGGTGCTTGATCGACGGTGGTGACTGTAGTATCGTTGCTTTTATTTGAGAACTGTATGGTTATCGTATTATTATGTTTCTAGTTGAAGTGTATTGAACACTGGTTGCAATTATAACCTATTTTGATCGTTGTTATGATCATTTATTCTGTGGAATGGTTGAGATTATGGATCAACTTGCAGGATCTAATTGATTGAATATGATATTTATTATTGTGCAAGAACACAATTGGTTCAATTGAAGTCCTGGACTGGCTTTACATCATTTGTTACCTTCTCCAAAATGATTTTTTAATGTTTTTATGTTATTTGTGATTTACGAAAAGCATTTGAACAAGAGTTAAAACGGCTGCAACAAAAATTGTTGCTTCTTGCATCCTCTTTGGAATGGGATGGAATGCAGCAGCAAGAGTGCTGTGTAGCAGCAATTTTTTCTTGCTTATTTGAGAAATACATGTTACTATGGATTGCATGGTGTAAATATTTGATGTTTCTAGGTTACTGGGCCGCCACCAATCTAGTTAGTATGCGTAGTTTATTCTATTTTGCGTGTTTCCCTTCATAACTGTCCAGCATTTGTATCACATGCTCAGGTTTTTGCGTGTTTCCCTTACAAGTTTTTGGTGACAACATAATAAATCCATGATGTCCTCCAATGTTCTAAATGGGAAGCACAACCTTACAAGGGGAAGGGGGGCATGTAGGGTTTCATTTGGTTTCTATGGGATCGTAGCAAAATGTTTGGTCCAAACCATTTCTGCCTAGGGAGATTGTGTGGAGTTGAGTCGAAACAACAAAATCGAACCGAATCGAATAAGAGATTTGGTTTGTTTTTAAAAAAATCGGTTCAGTTTCGGTTTGAAAATACTAAAAAAAAATTCCAGCTTCGGTCCAAACCCCAAAACCGAACAAGGCTTACACAATTGTGTAAATATTCTCAAATTATGCATATTTTGTGACTAAAAAAGTGTATTTTGAAAACAATTCTTTGTGCGTTTTGAAGTCTAACTTTGATAGTTTCACAATTAGTCTAACTTTTTGTACAATTACAATTTTTAATATAATTTAACTACAATTTCAATTTTGGGTCTGACCCATTAAACAACAGAAATTGTCCAACCGAACAAACCGAATTGGTTGCTTGGTTCGATATGGTTTTGGTTTTGGTTTATTCGATTTGCTTTTGATTTTAATTTTTTAGAATATCGATTTATACGATTTCGACTATCTCGACGTCGAATAACGAAGCTCACCCCTAACTTGGGCACAATCAGCTTGAACAACTCCAAAGTTGGAAATTCCAATACAAGAATCTCATACTGGAATGGTCATCACTCGTACCATCAACATAAACATTTATCTCCCTTCTTGAGCAGAACACCATCGTTGCTTTAACTTAATTCTCCTCTTTATAGCTTACAAAACTTCCTAAAATTTTAAAAAATTAGAATTTAGTAAGAACTAATTATGTGTTCATATACAACTCGTTTTTTTTTTTTTTTGCTCTTTAGTGCATAAAACTTGGGTTTGAATTTTGTCCGAACCATAACTTGCCAAACATGCCCTTGAGACTAAAAAAGCACATTAATCCTTTTGAGAGAACAAAAATCTATAGGAACTTAGGAGCTCTTTATTTTTCAAACTTGGACATGAAAAACTTTTGAATTACAAGCATCTCATCTCTTCAATAAACAAAAAAAAAACACTTTCAACTTAGTTAAGCTCACGAATCATGTCCATTTTGTAAGTTGTTATTTTTCTGTAGTCAAACTCTTTTGAGAAAAAATGCATCCAATGCACATCATCACCAAAATGACCCTATAAAAGCAACCCTATCTTACATGTCCGACAATCTCGCCATCAAGTTTTCCAAGTTTCACTTCAAAGCAATTTTTTTTTCCTCTCAATTATATGGGTACAAGAAACATACATAACTGTCAAAAATTGGCTTGTTCATACTTGACCATCAGTTATACAAAATGCACAGATTCTTTACTTGCAAGACTACTTGCAATGGAGACTCAAAAACAAGGTAATAGGCAAAGGATACTTGTGTGTAATGGAGGTCGTAACAGTTCATTCTTCATCAATATATAGTCCAGGTACTTCAATAAACACAGTAGAAGAGCTTATTTGGTATATATGCAATACCAAATCATATGAATGATAGAAGAAATTTGAAGCCACATGGACAGAACTTACAACAGATGACAAGATTTCAAACGCTCATTCAGTGGAGCCAAAAGACTCGCCAAATAGCTTGTGATGTTATTGTTAAACACATAATCCTGCATACTGGAACTGTTGAAAGTCCACTTAAGAAATTGCTAATTTAGACCACAAATGACCTGTCTGGTCCTCAATATTATTGAAGCATGCACAAGATTACCCGCCACAGTTACCGTACTAGTTCAAGATGTCAAAACTAACTAAAGATGTGTTCCATACATCATATCCATAGGTGGTTGTTTGTATCATCATCGGGCTGTGACCATGGTCCATGTTGTGGAAACACAACACTCCTCTCGATCTCTTTCTTGCACTTCTCCATTTTACTTTGTGCCTCAAGGTTTGATTGCTGTAAATCATATAATAATGTAAAAGCTTTTATTTCTGGCCAATATTAGGATGTAACTGTAAATAAGGACCACTCGGTCTATATAGTTCCTCTTGCAGTAGTTTCTTACAGAATGATGATAAAATTGGAAAATTGGCTAGACATTCCATCCAAGTAAGGTTCCCTACAGTCTCATATCAGAAGAAGCGAAAAAAAATTTAAGACACAAAGGTTAAATATCATAAAAGAGAATGTAAGATCACATAAGAAGCCTAAGGCAACCAATGATTAGGTCTGGACTAACCAAGACAAGGTAGTGACAAAACTAAGATGGTTAGGCGGAGTCCAGTGGAGGAGAGGAAGACCTATTACTTTCTTGACACGGTGGTCAGCCTCTATTCCATATGTGTTGGACACGGCTACTCCTTGGACACTCATCAGGCATTACCCCTCATCCATCTTAGCATTCTCGTTTCTACTATAATAGTTAATTGCTCAATACTTTGATCCTTAAAGCATGGTTGGTCATAGTTGTCCTTCCTTTCAACTTCAAATTCAAAGTTATATACGGATCACAAAATACTCTTGAAGCACTCCTCTATTAAAAGAAGATGATTTAATTCTATGCATGAGATTCTTCTCTCCATCATGATGAATGATTGATCTTAAATACCAAAAACTATCACTCCTGTGTATCTCTTGTCTAGTAGTGATACATATTAAAGCAAAATATTAAGAAAGGATCGAATAAAAGCAAAATATTGTACCAATAGCATGCAAGGATTACGACATCAGTCAAATACATGTCAGGATTGAGAGGAGCAAAGAAACTAGTGTGAAGTAATGGTAAACAACTCTTCTCCCTTATTGTGATTGAGCCATCAAGGTAAATAGCCAGGCGGGGGAAAGGATCGGATCTCATTTATAGGGATAGGGTCATACTCACAGGCCAAATCAGAATTATCAGTTTTTTTCTATTATTACGTCTATTAAATAGAATGGCAATACAAATGTGATATGACAGATCCTTAGAGCTCTCGGTATTCTATGATTACTCCTTTTATTCGTAATCTGGCTATTTATCAATACAAACGGCAATACAAGGTGAGGTTTGTGGTCGACATTGAAGAAGTTGGACAAGAATTCAATGAGACAGAGGAAGTCGAACCGACATACAACTCTTCAGAGGCGAATAGGGACTGTGGAAGAAATGTATCCGAGGGAGAAGAAACATTTCTTTGGAGAGAAGAATATAGGCATTTGGGTAACTATTTTGTCATTGAGGAGTCATTCAAAACTCACCCATTTTATGAGCATCTTAGTAATTACTTTTCTTATGTGGCCAACCTAATAAAGTTGGAAGCAAATTTGGTGTTTTCATAGTTATTGGATACATTTCAACTTATACATATTAGCTTTGTTTTTTTTTTACAAAACTACAAAATTTTCATCTAAAAATTACAAAGAAATTTAGGTAACAACGGAAGGATTAGATGAGACACATCAAATTTATGTATATTTTGAACTAACATGTCAATTTGTACATGAAAAGTATTGATTGGTCTATTTATTTTTCTTCTAGAAATATGACTGTTCTATTAGTAGTTCTAATATTTTTATTCAATCATTCACTAAATTTCCATCTTTTGTTGAATTCATTTTCTAAAATAATTTCTGAACGCCAAACTTGTGAATATGTGATGACGACGACTATGTAAATCATATGACTAGGTTTGTACGATAAACTCTGTCATAAATTATTTTAGTTAATAAAGGTTTCAATGTAAGACTATATGTGAATTGTTTCCTTAGTTGGTATGTTTAAGTTTTAACATTCTTTTACCAAGACGATATATGGGGTAGGTTAACCAAGTGAAAAAGGTGACCAATAAAAGTTAAGCCTCTAAAAATAAGTTCCTGGAACTTGTCTGGTGAAATAAATGTGAACCCTAATTTCCATCTATGATGTGTTCCTTGAGGGTTTGTTTAATTTGGAGGAAATTAGGGAAATGAAAAAAAAATGGAAGTGTTCCATGTAGAAACTTAATCCCATTACATAGGATCAAGTTTCGTTTTCCTTTCCCTCAATTTTTTTTGCTGGCAAACATAAACCCTATGTCAGATCAAACGCCTTCTCAACCAGTATAACTTTGGAGGATCAATGTGGTTGTGCCATTGCCTGTCAGATCCGTAGAAGCAGAAGGTCCAAAACTGATTCTCTTGCACCAAATCCATAGGAAACCGTCTTCATCGTTCCTAATTTGTTTTTACAATGATTTCTGTGTATAAGTCATTACGAGTTGTTTACTAATTATTGTGTTACTTTTTTGGGAATCTTTGTGTAACCATATAGGCAGGGCCGGCCCTAGGGCAAGCCCAACAAGCCAGTAGGCTTAGGCAACCCTCCGGCCCTAGGGCAACCAACCGGTCCATAAATTAAACAAAAATAAATTCATCCAGCAAAAGGAAATGAAAGGAAAGAAAAAGGAAAGTAGTTTGAAAGGAAAGGAAATGAAAGGAAAGGTGATGGACCTCTGAAGGATGATTCTCTTTATCTTTGAATTATTTGAGGGAGAATACAAGATTGTTGGTCTTTACTTGTGGAAAAGTATGGTATTTGATGTAGCAGTATTGTATTGTTTTATTTAAAACATGGTTAACTTGTCTTTGGATGGTGGCTTCAGTGCCGGTCTATCGGTCTATCTGATCATATGTCTAATTAGGTTTTTAAGATACCTCATGCTTAAGTATAGTTCAGTTGTTGTGCAAACATGTGGTTTGTTTCATATAAATGTGAGCATTGTCTTTTTAGTGTATTCCTTCTTTTCAGCCTAAAAGGGATTAGCATGACAATTTTATGAGATTGTTAGGTTGCTGCTGCATGTAGCGTCCTAGAAATAATGGTTTATCCAATAAATGTTTAAAGCATTCCTTGATACTTTAAAGACTTGAAAGTTATTATGAAAAGTTGAGATGTAGTAAGTCTCAGTTCTATGTGGGCCTATATAGTAAATACTCGATCCCTTCCCAGCCAAATCAACATATAAAACCTTGAGAATATTTGTGTTCTTATGTTATTTGGTACTACTGAACTAAACAGTCTTAGCTCAAGATCTAGTGAGTCCAAAAATTAGGTTATCTACCATCTTAATAAGATAATAACCATATTTTTTATGTAGTGTCACTCCTTGCAATAAGGGACAACCAAAGTTTGTTCCGGCTGGGGCAACCCATCATCGTGGGCCGGCCCTGCATATAGGGGAAGGCTACCAATTGAAAGCAAAAGTTTTTTGCCACCATTGTTTGTGAAAGCTCTCTCCATGCATCTCGCGTATTCCAAGTTGGCTCCGAAACACTAATTTTGGTTGTGTAAAGTCCTTTTCCTTCACTCATCCCAGTTAGCCATTACTGCTGAGCTATTTGCTAATGTTGTAAGAGTTTGAATAATTACAGACCTGTTTCTCCAAGCCAGCAGCCAACCAAGATCTTCCTTCCACCCAAACAAGCTAAAACAGATACCCTCATCCCTAAGCCTTCTTCTAAAAATTCTATCACTAAAATGCCCTCCTAACGAGCTCATAAAGCTTGATTTCCCTACTTTACAGCCCTTCAAAGCACTAGTTCTCAGCCTCCAATCAATTCCAAAAGGGATTATTTCGGTGGGTTAGTCCGGTTGTGTGGTTGTCCTGCATCATATGACAATACAACAGTCATGCTTACTTTTTATAGTCACATGGGTGCAAATACAGTTTTGCATAGCAGATTTCGCAACAACAATGAAACAAAAAATATGATGACCAACTTAGACGATGAAATATGTATACAAGAAGTGGTTGGAACATTTCCAACATGGGCATCATTAAGGATTTTTCGTGTCATAAAATATTGTTTCAAAGCGATAGTCAGAGTTATACTTAATTAGGACGTGTTGGATTTCATTATTTTCTACTAATTAAGAAATCAAATATGTATTATATGAGCAAAGTGCTCAAAAGATAGATCTACCAACATGCCAACTGAACATTTAGGTTCTATGGTGTGACTATCTCATGCTCATAGCTACATTTACTAGGAATTGGCACCAGCATTTAGTTTCTATAGTTGTAAGTCAGGTGGACAGTTGGTCATAAAAAAATCACCTTTTTTAGTGTTCTTATGCTCCAAAACTAGCCCCATTATAGTGGGAGAAGGCCTGGATGATGAAGAAAGCCTAAACATCGTGTGAGCACAACAAATTACAATACAGACAAGAGTTTTATATACTTAATGTCGTCCTTACTGATGTATCTTCTTCTTTGTGAATGACTGTTTATTAGTTTGAACTGGTCACTGATGGAAGTACAAGATATCTGAGTATCTCAGGTCACTAGTGAAAGCACTTGTTCAATTATGCAATACCAAGTTACTCCAACTTCACAATAATTTTAGCACCACTTCACTACTCCTTTCAAGCTTTCTATAAGACAAAAGTTGTCTATCAATCCTTTAAGCATTTGTTTTAGAGTAGTTCGTGATTTTATCTACTCTAATGATTATGGCTCTATTGTTAATCTCGTATAATAAACGATATATATTGTTGTGAAAAGAATCATATAGGTGCATCAGATGGAGGGATACTCGTAAGGTACATTTTTATATTGTTCAATTTGATACAATACGTCCAATATGATGCCACGTTATGATACATTTTTTGTTTTTTCAGTGTATGTACATTTTTTTCTATTTGCTGAGATTTTTTATTCTTCTTTGTTTCTGGGTTTTTCTTTTTCTTTTCCTTTTGTGTTTCTTAGGCCACATTTATAGTTAGATCTTATTATGTTGAACGGATAAATCTATGAATGCTAAGAACTTATCATGGGTGTCTAACTTGTTGGTTTAGTTCCATTTTAGTTGTCAACTCTCTTATGATTGTTACTTAGATGCTTAATGATACCATTTATTGTTGGTTTCAATTTATCCTCATATAACAACATGGGTTATATCGATTCACCAATGGGATAATGTATCGTACCATACATAAGATACCACAAATGATCGGTAATTAAGCAAACCCCGATATATGCTATGTACTGTACTTTGCTAACATAGTTCACTGGTCAACTATGTATAACACAATTCAAACAATTGCATGAAAATGATGTAGAACATGGAAGTGACCAGAAGAGCAACTTACAGTCTGGGAAATTTCTTAGACAAGGGTGTCATGTGTATGTTGGAACAGTCTGGGAAATTTTCTACTCATGGAGGCAGAATTGAATTCTGGCATGAAAGTGCAATTTCAAGAGAAAGAATCAATAAAGTTGGATCGTTTTGATGGCACCAATTATTCGAGATGGCAAGATCGTATATCTTGGTTATTAACAACTCTGAACCTGTTCTATGTCTTGGATCCAACTTTGCGGCCAATTCTAGAACCAAAAGCCTGAAGATAGTGATGCAGTCAAAGAAAAACTCGCAGAAGATAAGGCAAAACGAGAGACTGATGAGATGGTGTGTCGCGGACACATTCTGAATTCTCTCACCAACATGCTGTACGAAGTCACCAAAAGAAGTTTGGATAGCTATGGAATTAAAGTATAAAGATGTCAAAAGAGGTACGGACAGATTTTTAGCATTGAAATACTTTGAATTCAAATTCACTGACAACATGCCAATCATGAACCAAGTTCGTGATATGGAGATACTAGTTTCCCAATTATGTGAATTGCAAATTCGAATCCCTGATGCAATTCAAGTGGGGGAAATTATTTCAAAGTTGCCACCTACGTGGAATGACTATAGGAGGAAGATACTACATTCTTCTGAAACATTTACCATTGAGTAGTTTGTCACACATTTAAAAATTGAATGTGAAAATCGTGCAAGGGATGAGTCTCTCATAGATTCTAAAGTAAATTATGTTGCTTCTAAAATTCCTATGTCTGCAAATGGTGGTAACTCTGAATTCCACAAACAATTTTAAAGTAAAAAAGAAGTGGTGCAAGAAATCTAATTTCAAGAAGGATCATCCCTGTTTTCATTGTGAAAAAAGGGACATTACATAAAAGAGTGCAGATTCAGAAATAATGTGAGTAAGTTTCATGGTGCCTCTGGTTCTGGTAACAAAGCAAATATGGTTGAGGCAGAAACCAAAGAACTTATTGCAATGATTACAGAAATGGAGATAGACATGATCACCGAGCTTAACATAGCCTCTGCTATTATGTCTAAAGATTGGTGGCTTGATTCGGGTACAACCATACATGTTTGCAACAACAAAGCAATGTTCAAGTCATACAATGAACTAAAGGAATTCGAGGAAGTGCTTATGGGTAATCATGTTGCTGCCAAGGTTTTGGGAAAAGGAAGTGTTGAACTGAATTTCACTTCAGGACAGAAACTCACTCTTGTCAATGTCTTCCATGTTCCAGAACTTGGGAAGAACTTAATTTCTGCATATCTCTTATGTAAAAAGGCTTTAAGATTGTTTTGGAATCTGACAATGTAATAGTATCTAAGAATAGAGTATTCATACGAAAAGGATACTCCAGTGATGGAATGTTTAAACTATCTATTAATGAAATTAATAATGTTGTTGCTTATATTGTTGAGTGCACATCTTCTTTATGGCTTGCTAGATTAGTGTATTTGAATTATGGTACATTGCATTACATGTCTAAACATGGTTATATCGCTTATAAAAAGGATCATAAGAAATGTGAAGTTTGTGTTGAAGCTAAAATGAAAAAAGAAATCTTTTTCAAAGGTTAAAAGAAGATCCGAACTTTTGGAACTTATACATTCTGATATTTGTGAGTTAAATGGTCACTTGACTAGGAATGTAAAAGGCATTTTATAACTTTTATCGATGATCATTCAAGATATACATATGTGTATTTGACAAGAACCAAGGATGAGGCTTTTGAGAAATTTAAAGAATATAAATCTGTTGTGGAAAATCAAAAGGAGAAAAAGATCAAAATTTTACGTAGTGATAGAGGGGGAGAATAATTTCCAGATTCTTTCAATTTATTTTGTAAAGAAATGGAATAATTCATCAGAAAATAGCCCCATATACTCCACAACAAAATGTCCTTGCAGAAAGAAAAAAATAGATTCTTGGTTGAAATGATTAATGCAATGCTTACAAATGCTAAGTTACCTTCTAATCTTTGGGGAGAAGCTTTATTAACCGCTTGTCATGTTTATAATAAAGTCCCTTTCAAGAAGTTTCTTGTATCACCATATGAACTTTGGAATAATGGAAGGAAACCCAACTTAAATTATTTCATGTGGGGGTACATAGCATTTTATAAAATTCCTGATCCACATAAATCCAAATCAGGACCTAGAGGCATTAGAAGTGTTTTCGTAGGTTATGCACAACACTCTAAAGCATATAGACTATTAGATTTAGAGTCTAATAGTATTGTTGAATCCATACATGTTGAGTTCTTTGAAAATAAATTTGTGCATTCTACTTTGCATGAAAATAAGATAGAACAAGAAAGTCAAATAACACCCTCAAGTAATGTGAGGGTTGGTGAGAAAAGAATAGTTGAATCCAATGAACCAAGAAGAAGTACAAGAATGAGAAAAGATTGAGAAAAGAGAAATTCTTGAGTTCAGATTTTATCTCACCAGAATCTATTGCCTTTCTCGTGGAAAGAGACAGAACCAAAATACTAAATAAAACACCTATGGTTCTTAATATAGATAACGACCCTAAAAATTTAAAAGAAGCAATGGCTTCAAGAGATGCAGCTTTTTGGAAAGAAGCTGTTAATGATGAAATGGATTCCATCATGTCGAATGGAACTTGGGTCATTGTCGATTTACCATCTGGTTCAAAGACTATTTGATGTAAATAGGTGTTTAGAAAAAAAAAAGTATAGAACGGATGACACTATACAAACCTTTAAGGCAAGATTAGTAGCTAAAGATTTTACACAAAAAGAAGGCATAGATTATTTTGATACATATGCACCTGTGGCAAGAACAACATCCATTAGAGTTCTCTTTGCTCTTGCATCAATTTATAAATTACATGTTCATCAAATGGATGTTAAGACGGCCTTTTTAAATGGAGAATTAACAGAAAAGGTTTATATGGAGCAACCGGAGGGCTTTGTGCTTCCTGTAAATGAAAATAAATTATGAAAATTAGTTAAATCCTTATATGGATTAAAATAGGCTCCAAAACTGTGGCAAAAGAAATTCGATACAACAATTTTATCAAATAGTTTTAGGCATAATAATGCTGAGAAGTCCATTTACTACAAGATAACAAAGGAGTATACAACTGTGCTATATCTCTATGTAAATGATATGCTAATTTTTAGCATCAATATAAGAGGTATTATTGATACCAAAATGTATCTAACTTCAGTTTTTTCAAATGAAAGATTTAGAGGAAGTTGATTCTATTTTGGGAATAAAAGTTAAGAGATATTAAAGAGGATACGGCTTAAATCAAAGTCATTATATTGACAAACTACTTGATAAATTCAAGTATCTCAATATTAAAGAAGCAAATAGTCCTTTTGATTCTAGCATTAAATTTCAAGAAAATAATGGTAGAATTGTTGCTCAATTAGAGTATGCAAGTGCCATTGGAAGCCTTATGTACATTACACATTGCACAAGGCCGGACATAGCATTTTTTGTTTGCATGATGTCAAGATATACTAGTAAACCTAGCACAGAACATTGGAAAGCAATCGCAAGAATTTTTGGGTATCTTAAACGAACAAAAGAATTAAGTCTTGTTTATAGTGATTATCCAGCTGTGCTAGAAGGCTATTGCAATGCTAGTTGGATGTCAATTAATAATGAAAATAAATCCACTTCGGGATGGATTTTTATTTTAGGCGGAGGGGCGATAAGTTGGGCATCCAAGAAACAAACTTGCGTTGCACATTCAACGATGGAATCTGAATTTATAGCACTAGCCGTTGCAGGCAAAGAAGCAGAATGGTTAAGAGATTTATTGATGGATATAGAATTGTGGCCACAACCAATGCCAGATGTTTCAATGTACTGCGATAGTGAAGCAGCTATGTCTAGAGCATATAGCGAAGTATATAATGGAAAATCTAGACATATCAATACAAGACATTCATATGTGAGAGAGTTAATAACGAATGGGGTGATCACCATAATATATGTTAAGTCTAGTAATAATCTAGCAAATCCTCTCACTAAAGCATTACCAAGAGACTTGGTAAAAAGCTCGACTTTTGGTATGGGACTCAAATTGTTAAAAGTAAGCACAGGTAATAGGAACCCAACTTCGAATTTAGTAGAATACTAAATTCAAGTTCAAGGGGTAAAAACAAGTTGTTGTTATGTACTTGGAAGCACTAGTAATTCCTATACTAATTAAAAGTACTAGTACGAATAGTTGCATGAAATAAATGGAGGATGAGTTTACACTCTTAATGGAGTTTACAAGAGTCTTAAGCAACTAGGGCTAGAGTGAAACTTCACCTAAATGAACATAGAAGTGGTGCCGCTTCAGTAAAAGAATTGTAGTCATGGTTCTTCTACAAATGTTCACGATAATACAGGATTAGCACATGGCCAAATATAAAAGTGCTAAGCAGTTGTTGAAATCTTTTGAAGATTCTCGATGAGTATTATGTGTGTTATTTCTTCGGTTATAGCACAAGAAGTCAAGGTTCAATCTGCGGACACCTATGACTTTGCTAAAACTTTAAGTTATATACACTAATTGAATGTTCAAATCGAAAGATACCTACATGTACTCATAATACTTGTCATGCAGATATTTTTGCATACAACCTAGTAGGGGATTGTTATATAGTTTGTATGCAAAATATAGTCCCACATTGGAGAAAAGGAAAGTTGCTAATGCCTTTAAATATAGATGACCAATAACAAGACTACTTATGGGTTAACCAAGGAGTGGGGCTATTCATAGGCTTTGGCTACCAGGCCTTTGCCTAATTATTTAAAAGTATATAATAGGCACTTGGGCACTTTGGGGCCTTGTTCATTCAGAACAATTTTATTTTAATTTATTTTTAAATGAGAAGACACACAATTTATTGGCAAGGGACATTTCTTTTGGATTAGGCATAATTAAACAATTATGACTATTGGCCAAAAGACACCTCTAATCTCTAGATAAGATAGAGTTCTAAAACATTGAGGGATATCTCAAACAGTCTCTGCTTAATCTTCAAAAGAATTCTTGCTTTGTTTTATCCTGGAGGCTAATTTTCTTTCCATATATAATCAGTGTAGTGGGGAAAATATTGTCTTTAGGAAAGTGAACTTTCCATCACGACTCAAAGCATTCTGTTTCTCCATTCTAAATATTTTCTAATAGTTACATCTATCATCTAGATCTTTGACAAAATAAGCAATTTTGAGTATGAAATTTCATTAGCCAGCAAGAACACACACCCACAAAAAAACAAAAAACTAAAATTTTGAATTTTTCTTGACCAAAAAATTAGGGAAAAGTAGGAGGAGCACCTGAATGAAAAATCCTCAGCTTGTGCTTTAGAGAGAGAGAGAGAGAGAGAATTTTTTTCTTTTTTAGAGAGAGGGATTTGGAGGCGGCAAATGGAGGGAAAAGTTGGCCTGGGTTTAGAGGTTAGGTTATTTAAGGGATGGGATTAACTGGTGAGACTTTTTATCACATGATGCTTTACAAAAAAGACAAAAATTGGTCCTAGTAATGGTGGGTTCCATCTATGTATTGTTTTTCTTTTGGGTGGGAAATCAATTTGAAAATTGAACCAAGTTGGTGAACTTAGCTACTCCACAACTCTACGTTGTGTGGCACACCACAAGACCTATGTTTAGGTAAAAAAAAAAGGTTTTTATTGCAATCTTACATCTTCTTTTTCAATATAATTCTTTACCAGTTTTATTAAAAACACCAAACAAGTTTTTGGATTATTAAAAAAAAGAACATGATGAGCAATTTTACATGCATTAATTTTGGAACGTTGGAATTTGCTCAACCCAAGAAACAAACCTAAACAACATAAATAACAAAAACAATTAAATAACCAAAACCCAAATCAACATAAAAAACCAACCAAAATTAAAAAAAAATCCATCAAAATCAACCAAGGCAAAATAAAAACCAACAAATGAAAATCAACCCAGGGTAAACAAGTCAAAATAAGAAAACAAACCAACCCAATCGAAAAAGCTCATTTTTAGCCAGATGGGCTAGCTAAAATTGAGCATGCTCGTTTTTCGCCAGTTCATCAAGCCATGTCTATCGTTCTATGTAATTTCCCAAAATTTTTGTCTTTAAGCAAATTTATTGTAAATTAATATCGTAGGAGGATATTTTCTGAAATAAATTTATATAAAAGTATTTTTTTTCACAAGAGGAGATTGTTTGGTTTGATACTTCCATGCATTAATTTATATAACTGTGGTATGAAATAGCCGTTGCAAATGAACTTGCTTTAATTTTGGAACGTTGAAATTTGCTCAACCCAAAAAACAAACCTAAACCAAACAACTAAATAACCAAAACCCAAACCAATATAAAAAACCAACCCAAACAAAAACAAACCCATCAAAATCAACCAAGGCAAAATAGAAACCAACAAATGAAAACCAACCCAAACAAGTCAAAATAAGAAAACAAGCCAATCTAACCGAAAAAAGGTCATTTTTATCCAGACGGTTCTGGTTAAAATAGAGCATGCTCGTTTTTCGCCAGATCGACAAGCCATGTCTATCGTTCTGTGTAATTTCCCAAAAATTTTGTCTTTAAGCAAATTTATTGTAAATTAATATCGTAGGAGGATATTTTCTGAAATAAAATTTATATAAAAGTTATTTTTTCCCCACAAAAGGTGATTGTTTGGTTTGATACTTCCATGCATTAATTTATATAACTTTGGTATGAAATAGCCGTTGCAAATGAACTTACATGCTTTAATTTTGGAACATTGAAATTTGCTCAACCCAAAAAACAAACCTAAACCAAACAACTAAATAACCAAAACCCAAACCAACATAAAAAAACCAACCCAAACAAAAACAAACCATCAAAATCAACCAAGGCAAAATAGAAACCAACAAATGAAAGTCAAAATAAGAAAACAAGCCAATCCAACCGAAAAAAGGTCATTTTAATTGACCATGCTCGTTTTTCGCCAGATCGTCAAGCTATGTCTATCGTTCTATGTAATTTTCCAAAAAAAATTTCTTTAAGCAAATTTATTGTAAATTAATATCGTAGGAGGATATTTTCTGAAATAAAATTTCTATAAAAGAAAAAAAAATTTCCACAAAAGGTGATTGTTTGGTTTGATACTTCCATGCATTAATTTATATAACTGTGGCATGAAATAGCCGTTGCAAATGAACTTACATGCTTTAATTTTGGAACATTGAAATTTGCTCAACCCAAAAAACAAACCTAAACCAAACAATCTAAATAACCAAAACCCAAACCAACATAAAAAAACCAACCAAAAAAAACCCATCAAAATCAACCAAGGCAAAATAAAAACCAACAAAGGAAAACCAACCCAAACAAGTCAAAATAAGAAAACAAACCAACCCAACCTAAATAAAGCTCATTTTTATCCAGACGGTATGGCTAAAATTGAGCATTCTCGCTTTCTGCCAGATTGTCTGGCCATGTTAATCGTTCTATATAATTTATCAAATTTTTTTTATCTTTAAATAAATTTATAATAAATTAATATCAGTGGAGGAAATTTTTTGATCATTCAATGTGACATGCACAACATATAGTGCATTCTTGAGATGGAAAATGACTTGAGGATTACGTATAACTAACTACCCACCAGAGGGAAAGATTAGTTGTACTCACTGTGTCCAAAATATTTTCTTTACGTGTAGTAAATGACAGCAATAGTCCTAGCGTCATTAAGTTACTGTTGCATACACAGTTGTGTACTAAGTAACGATATGCGTTCTTATGAAGGTCACTTAATTACAAGGTCACGGTGGAAAATAAAATAATTCTACGAGATTATTTTACTTGGAAAAATTCCACCTTAATTTGGTTGTTTGAGTGTCATTATTTTTCATAAAAATTAATATTTTTCTATGAGCCGGGTCAGTTTTATTTTCCACCATTTTGGAGGGAAATATGAAAATGATAGATTTTTGGAAAATAATTCCATGAAATGCTACAATTGGTGGAAAATTTGTGATGGAAATATTTTCCATGGAAAAAAAGCTCAACCAAACACAGCTAGCTAATGATGAAAATCCAAAGGGATGAGGTATTTTATAGTGTTCAACTTGATCCAAGCTAAGTTGGGTCAGTCGGTTGTACTGCATTGACGCAGAGTACATGATATGCCGAAGCACCAGTGGAGATCCACTGCATATATATATTATCCACGTATAATTGTCATTAGTGTCAATTATATAATACCAAGTCATTGGTGCATGCTGCTTATGGGAGATGTTGTAGTAATTGTCGATTCCATATCATGCTTGGATCAAAATGATACAAAAAATTAAGATTTGGTAGTATTAGAATGGTTGTTATATTTTATTGATAATATCTTTGCTATATATAGCCTGTACTTTGAACCTCTTACTCTAGATTGCCAATATAAATATATTGGTCAAATTGCTGAAGACACGTAAAGACTATATATTAGCGATAAATGGACTTTAAGTACTCCTGCAGAATCCAACTGATTGTCCACAACAGAAAAATTTCACAATTCACAGTACCTGCCGAATTTTCCAAAAAAAAAAGGTTTCAACCAGCAATTTCATCTTATAATCCTACCATTACAGTTCCAGAGTCCTCCTTTATATAAAGGCAAATGATGTGCGTGGTGCCGTCTCAAGTCCGACAAAACTTGCTTCTGAGATACAAAACAAATAATTCAGTTAGCTATCTGACAATGTGGGAATGCAAACAATTTTAAGATGGCCAACTATTATGGGTTCAAGCCCAACGAATGATATTCCTGATAAGAAAAAAAAACAGATTTGTAGCCCCACTTGACGAGTACACACATGCACACCCAAAGTTTGATGGTAATCAACACAGAGCAAATTACTGCCTTTACTATTATTTTACCAAATCCACTGATGTAAAGGGTGTCAACTCCAGATTAACTGATGAATTATCCCTCCTATTTTTTGTGATTAATAGTTGAGTATCACTAATGTTGGGACCATAACCGTAAGAATGTTCATAATGGACCACTTCAAATAAAACACGAGCTACATAGTAGACTTGGAATGTATGTATGCATACATAATTGCATAGAAATATATCATTGTCCTGCTCATAGAACCTACAATCTGCTTAAGAGTAACAAAGGGCATGTGCCTCCACTGTCTTTTATCAAGCTGGTCATGCTTTGATATTGATCATGAGACGCATAGGCTATACTTATTCTAGCTTCATTAATTTACAATCCTACTATTCGGTCGGGAAGGGATTCAACATGGTTTAAAGTATCGGCCGATACCGATCCGATACGGCCGATACCGATACGTTTTGGCATGTCCCGATCCGATACCGACCGATACTCGATACTGACCGATACCCACATTGGGGGTCTCTTTTCCGGTCATTCGGTAAAGAAAATTAAACCAAAAAGACAAATCAACAATGTTTTAAAGCATAATAAGGTTGTAAACGCATGTAAAAGAAGAAATTCAATTTATTATATGTAAACCAGTCGGTAAGGGTGACTACTATTTCATTTAATTTCAAAACTACTAAGAAATAACACTGAAAATACTATGTATAAAATATATATTTTTAAATGTAAATAATTTATTAATAATTATTTGTTTTTCGATACCAAAACATCCGATACTCCGATCCGAAACCGCTGCCGATACCAATACTCGTAGGAATAGTCCGATAACGATTACTTTCTCCTACTAATGTCCTATTTATAGAGTATCAAAGTATCTAATACTCCTCAACAGGAATTACAATTCAAGACATTTTGGCTGCACGCGACTCTACTTGGGTTGCTGACTGTATTACTCTGTACAGGTGGCATTTGTATATCCAGGTCAGTTGAAGGTCTACTCAAGTACATAAAAGTGCCTGCAGCCTGCATTTCTTCAGCTCCTACATTCTGGTTGGCTTGTATCATCATAATTATAGTTAGATTAGGAGGAAAAGATTACAAGTGGGAAGAGAGAGAGAGAGAGAGAGAGAGAGTAGATACATATAAAAATATACAACATCAATGATCAGGAAGGCTTTCGCATAATTGATTATGAAAATCATAGAATTAAGCCTAAAATCGATGTCATAGAATTGCTATTATGTTGGCATCTATAAAAGTTGAGCCTAGCCCAGCCTAGCCCAGCCTCAGTTAGTAGCAACAAGGAATGTCATTTCTGCAGTATGAGATTAAATGAATTGTATATTTCGCGAACACACCAACAACTACTACTGCAACGCGGTCCTGGATATTCAATTTGAGTTGCCTAGACCGAGAGAACCATGAGGACAATGGGAGATTTGTAATGGGCACATTGAGCAACACTATGCATCATTTGGCTGGAAGAATGCGGCACAACTGTTTTCTACGGAGTTTCATCGCCACTTCCTCGCTAATTAATTTGTGCTCTTCTTCCGTTAGGAGGGTCTCCTGTAAAGTATAGTAAATATTTAGATACAAGTACGGGAACCAAAAACCAGTGAACAAAATCGGTAAACACGTACGGAGCATAAACGAAGAACTACCTTACTTGACTCATAACCAGGTGTATATTCCGCAATAATGATGCACGTCTCGCATACCCGGCCTTCAAACATCTTGGAGACCTTGGATGAACCTCCCTCATAATCATGAAGAGCATCGATCTCGCACGTGCACATTCGGCACACCATATCTTGCTTCGTTTGGAGGTTGGACTCCATGGTAGATGAATCTCCCTCAGAAGGTGATTTGCTCATCTAAAATTGATGCAATTATAATAGGAATAAATAAGAGAGATCGAAACTGCTACGCCTTAAGCTGAAGATGTAGAAGAAGAAAAGAAGAAGATAGATGTAGGCCGGTTCAAACCCAACTGAATGAGTAAAAACATTAGTAAAAGCCTAATAAACTGAATTAATCTGTTGGGTTTTTAGGTTTTCCAAGAAAGACGCATCAATAAATTAGCAGTGGTTGGGATGTAATAGCCATCATGCCAAATTAGCTTGGATTCAGAAATCAGAAGCATGCTAAAATCGGATCAAAAGGATGTATCAGTGCCAAATATACATCTAAACTAAGAAGAAGAAAAAAGCTTCAAGCATGCTAAATACAATCTACCAGATGAGATCTATATCTACAAAAAAAAAAAAAAAATACTTTTTTTTCTCCCCTACTAGATCTACATCTACCAAATCTATATTTATGAGAAAAAAGACCCATGCCATGCGACGAGATCTAGAAAAATAAAGTATCGATTTGAAAATTGACATCGATCGAGTAGGGCGAAGAAGAAGAAGAAGAAAAGAGGAACGAACCTGTTGATGAAAGAGAGAGGCAGGAAGCAATAGGGGGAGGACAAGCAAAGGATGCTCTAAATCACTTATATATATTTACTTACAGATCTTAGAATAAATTTAGATTATAACCAAATTCAACGATAAAATTTTAGTTTACCAAATAATGAATTTGAATTTTAAAATTCATGATTTAAAATAAATACAAATCTTAGTTACAAACCAGCCGTGATATATATAAGAAATAAAGAAGCCCTTTCCTTTCCAAGTACAGGATAATAACTACCAATCAAATATTACCATATACGAACTTGAACCGAAATCATATCTATACTATCTATAGATATTATATAATTGGAATAGTAGGGGTATGGTTAATATATATTTCTAATAAAATTCTATTCTTCTAACAAGGGCATATCATGATTTTCAAAGAGCGGCCACTCTATCATGTTGTTGCTGCTGCTAATAATGTCCTTGCTTAAGAGGTTTCTTGGTGACATGAGACTCTCCGAGTAGAAATAAATTGCCATGTTGGAATAAATTAATCCTCTGTACTGCTCCCGAATAGTTCTAGTTGGAAGATCAAAACTCCAAACGGCCACCCTCCCGGATTTGGATTTTGCACGGAATAGAACCTTGGTGTACGCAAGGCCCAAGAGTACCATTTCTTCTTCAGGTTGTAAGAATAAATCTTCCGAGCAGATATTGTAGGTGTTGGTCCATTGGTGATCCTTCATGGTCCATATTCTCAATTCATGCTGCTGCTGCTGCTGCGAAAACTGGAGTAACACGAGACGCCCTTCTTCATCCTCCTGAATTGCTACTTGGCTGGTGCCTTCCTCGATGCTACTTATGCTTAACGGGACAGGCGGTGCTATGGTCCCGTGCGTCTCATCTTTCATATCAATAGTAAATATCAGTACGGCGTCGTCTTCTTCATACCTTCTTGTTGCCTGCCAACCAGTGGAGTTTTCCGTTTACGAAAACTAAACTCGTTGGAACATTAATATTATTTATATCACACGGAATTTCCCCAATATATCTCCAATCTTGATTAGAGCCCAACGTGAGAATCTTATAATGAAAACTGTAATGAGTTATCGACGACATGAATGACAGTATCCTGACCACTATGTATTCTCCGGTAGTGGCATCAAATCCTAATCCAAGAAACTTGGTGGATACGCTAGTACGAAACTTGTTGTACAGAATAATTTGTGAATGGTGTTCCGGAAGCTTCTCCACTTCCCTAGTCGAGAGGTTCAGTAAATAACAGTTGCCTCCCTTCTTTTCAAGACGGGCACACACTAATCCGTTGACAGAATTACACAAGGTATATATCTTTGCATAGTACGTGTTTTCACCGTCGTCGTCTTCAGGGAAGTCAAACTTGAAGGAGCAATCCTTCATCTTCTTTTTGGTGCTAGTCATGTCGACACTATACATCATCATCTCTCTCATCCTCTTGTTCCTGCCGGAACTTTTCAACATTGCTATCTCATTCCCGAAATAGTATCTACAAATCATATATTTGTTCCTGGTTGAAGCTATCTTGCGTTGTTCTTCTTGAAAATAGGGGTCATAAATCAAGGAGTACCATAACTTGGAGACGCATCTTAATCTTCCAAGTGATTTTACGGGAAGCCAAGATAGTATCTTAGAAAGAATATCATAGGTCGTCATCATTTCCGCTACTTTCATATCCTGCAAGATATTTACATATCGCAACCAATTACCATTGACAATAAATAATAACAAGTTTTATATATATATATTACCTGTAGTAGTTGTCGTCGTCTTCGACAAAAGATTTGTGCAAGAGATCTGGGGCCATGGGTGTGTTTCTTCTTCTTTATGATAGTGCGCCGATAAGAGTAAGAATACGAAGACATGGTGCGTGAGCACGACAGAATAGAAGAGCAAGAATATGTGTGCTTCTTCTTTTTATAAAAATGCCTATGCCTACGGCAGGCAGCTATATATAGGTATTGATCCATCCAAATACAACCCTAATTCGGTAATTTGCTTTTAGAACTATATTCTAAATTTGGGAACACATCTTGAATACTTCCTAACTCATTAGACACACCTATTAAAAAATTAATAAAAATAATTTTTAATTAATTTTTTAAGTCAAATTTACATTCACGTTTCCAACAATAACATCTATACTTTAATATCCACAAAATATTTAATCTAGTCTAAGCCTATTTTTAAATGGTTTTGGTAAATACAAATTTATGTATTTGATAAGCTAGTTTGTTCATTTTTTTTTTCTCAATAAGCTAGTTCAAATAATTTTTAAATCATATGCACAATTAAAATGTAATATTGTCAACTTTAATATCTGATCCAATCTATCTTATAGTTCAAAACAAACCTAATCTAATTTTTAATTTTTTTTTAACAAATCTGATTTAATCTATGAGTTAAAATTGATATACCAAAAAGTGTTAATTACCAGGGTACATGGATTTGTTTCAAATCTTAACTATAAATTGTAAGGTGGAAAATATATGGAAAAGAAATTAATTCCATGGAATTACTTTTCTAAGAAAAAAAAAATCCATGGTGGAAAATTTAATTTGGGTGTTTGATTTCCATTATTTTCCACAAAAATAGTAATTTTCCATGGAAAAAGATTTTTTATGGGTTGGACAAGTTTCATTTTCCACCATTTTTAGATGAAAATATGAAAAAAATGGTATTTTATTGGAAAATAATTTCATGGAAAATATAAGCTATCAAAGTACACTACAATTGACAGAAAATTTGTGGTGAAAATATTTTACATGAAAAGAAACCCCAATCAAACACAGCCTAATATGTTGGATTAGAAATAGAAATTATACACATTTTCTAATTGTATCTTTATCTCAATCTCTTTAGTAGCATTCGATTTTGCATGGTCTTCCATAGAAAATCTCCTTTTAAATTTAAAATGCAATAGATTAGTTCTAACCCAAAATTTATTTTATAATTTAAATATAAAATAATTTATTGATTGAAATTATATTGAAATATATATAATTGATAAGAGAGTATCATTTAATTTGATGATTTGGCGCATAGGTTATATTTTAAATTTAAAAAGATTGTATGTATGTGATAAATTTAATTAGATGAGACTTAATATTTTATTAGATATTAGATATTAGACTTTCAATAACATAGATATAGAATAAATATTTGAACTTATGTATCCAGAAATGCAAATATATACTGTTACAAAACTGAAGGGAAGACACCTGGTTGTGCTTGATTGAGGTTTGTTTCTATGGAAAATATTTCCATCACAAATTATCCACCAATTGTTGTAGTGTATGATAGTATGTATTTTCCCTGGAATTATTTTTCAAAATCTACCATTTTTCAAATTTATCTCGAAAACTTATGGCTGACACTATTTTCTATGAAAACGATAATCAAACACCAAAAATGAATTATGTGGATTTTTTTCCATAAAATTTTATAGTAGCAAAATAATTATGTGGAATTAATTTAATTTTACATTTCTTCCTTGTAATCAAACGTAGCCCCGTGATTTCCAAAAGGAAAAAGTTTAAAATTAGATTAGGGAGGTAGTTGAAACACTAGTCATCAGTTGTCATCAGGAAAAAAAAAGGTTAAAACCACTTGTCATAATATTGGAAATTGATCATATAATCTCAAATTAGAGGGTATTGTGTATGAAATAAAAATTAAAGTTTGAAAAAGGCCAACAATGTGAACACGCAGCTTTTATTAGAATTTTTTTATTGAGATGATGAGCATTAGTTCTTTACCATGCAAAATTTATAAATTGTTGGCCGAGGAATGCTATAGAAAGGACACCAACACACCTAAAGATAGCAAATCATAGTCTCACGCAACAGGTAATATATGTTTGGTGAGTATGTCACAAGAACAAATCACAATCTATATAATTCAAAAGTACAAGATTGAATATAAATATGTTGAACCCTTTTGTTTCCAAATTCAATTCCACACAAATCTCAAAGACGAAGAAGAAGATTACAACTGAGATCACCTCACCAACAATGTGAACCCCCCCTTTAATGTAGAAGTCTACTCTCCTCGAACAAATCCTCCCTCAGGCGAACCTGCGAGCAAAGCACGAACTTTCTCATATAATTTCTATGGACTTGCTCCACCTGTAATGCCCCGTTCAGTTCGGCTCAATCGAAGGAATCAAAACATCAACAACGTTCGGACTTAGCCATGCAACGTCTTGCTCGAAGTCCTGCTCGATCGAGACAACTCCTCGCTAAGGTGGGTGGCTTCTGTAAAATTGCATCAGCTTAGCCTTCGCACTAATAAAATAAAAGTTTTTAAGTGCACAAGTAGACTTGATAATAAAAGAGACGAATCCAAATAGCTAAGGAAGTAGTCCTAAATTGGGTCGGATTGAGCTAGAATATGGAAAAGACCCACGGTCGGCTTAGAAATGTTGCACGACATGCTTTCAAAATGGCAATCGGTCATTCGTCATGTGGCTTGGGAGAAGAAAAGTTAGTCGATATTGCCACAAAGCGATGAACTTAGAATAAATCATAGGCATCGTGCGCACAAATGCTTGATAAAGCATTCACGGTCGTATCATCCAATGCTTGGCATAGACTTTGCTCGTCCCACGGGTTAAGTTGTTGCACAATTGAGTTAGACAAAAGTTATGTTGGGTTATCTAAGTCATAGCAAGCACTGTCCCACGCTTTTAGCGGTTATTGAAGTCACACAACCCACGATCTCAAGGCTCGTCATATAAACTATGGCTTGGGCGGTAATGTCGCATAGAACACAAGTTGGTCTAAGGCACGAGCCACGATTGATTTAAGGATAAGTGTGCCACGGACTATGGCATGTAAAGAACACATTTTGTTCGAGTTAAGTTGGAAGACTATGCAGTAGCCATTCCCTGAGTTTTAAAGAATAAAAATTTTACGCGACCGTATGTCGCCAAGACCGGTCCCATAGCTTGGGAGTCTCTCAGGAAGTATGGAAAGCATAGTCATAATTAAAGAAGAACATGGTTTAAGTCATATGGTGAATTAGGTGGACACCATTGCATGGTCATAGACAACTTATGCACAAGGCGTAGTCTTCTCAAATGATCGCGGGGGCGCCGGGATCATGTCGGCCCGGGAGAAGCGAGTTTGGAGCACAAGATGTTGGATTGATCGCAAAGGAGATTTGGGACTTCCATAGGCTAATTACCCTGGATGGTTCGCTGTCTATCCTAGCATACTGGATGGTTCATCGTCTATCCTAGTGACATTTCATATAGATAAACTGGTGTGCTAAGCGGCAATCTGCATGCACAAACTGCTATCGAATCAAATCTAGCGCAAGTATAACGCGAAGTGAGTTAAGAAGGTGTGCACGGTTGCAACACAATTATGAAGCCTAAGATTTGGTTATAGCAAGGTCACATGCTTCGGCACGAATGTGGCATCGTGTTTGAATCGCGAACACAAGATCTACAAGTCGAGATTGAGTCGTCTCGAGTTATGTCAGAAAGGACCGTAAGGAAAAGTTGGTTAAGTCGTGTTGAATTGTGAGGCACACCTCGAATGTTTGAAAAATGAATCAAGTCAATGACACAAAATGTAAAGCCGTGCTCTAATACAAATTTTTCATGCCCCGATTCCGTAGAGTCAATTTATCTATTGGAATCGATCGTCCTCGCTTGGACATGATGCCATACAATTCTGGAATTGCACTTGTACAAGTCAAAGACGATACATAATCGATATTCTTCAAATAGGAATACATTGCAGTGACAGAAGCAGACAAATTGAAGTTAATGAGGCCAATTTTTCTTATCGAATGGAACTCGTCATTGTTGGAGTGGGTGGGGTTCCCAACCTATGTGGAGAAGACCCCGGAGTGCGACGAGCGCCATCCGATGTCGGAGAAGCTCGGGAAGTAGGCGACGGAGTTGCTGCTGCTGCTGCTGGAGCTGATGGAAGCAGGGGATCCGAGTTCGGCCCGAACTCGGTCCCAGGCCAAGTTCTGGCCGAACTCGGTCTGGCCGTTCCAGGGTTTGGCCAGTAGGTGCTGGTTGCCCCACACAGAGTTCTGGCCGAACTCTGTGTCGTCGGGGGCTGAAGCGAATTTCAGGATGAGTTTTTATCATTGGATCTAATCCAACGGTTCAGGTTGGTTGCGGGATTAGGGAGTTAAGTTGAGTTTTCTCAACCCTAATTCATTACTGTATGATCGCAACGGATTGGACAACACAAGTTTGAGAGAGGGAAGGAGGCAAGAGTGCCATTACAACTTCGGAGAAGAAGACGGAGGATTGAAGGTCGCTGTTCGAAGGAGATCGTGTTCGGGTAATCTCTACTCGTCGTTCTCGCTCTTCGTAGCCTTGTAATCATTGTTCTTATCTCTGAGTGTTGTGGGGATCCGATTTGGATCAGGAGGAGTTTGTAGAGGGTGTAATTCTTCTATTCCATTAGTGGAGGCTTCTCAGGGTTGGACTCCGATCGTCCCGTGGTTTTTCCCGCAAGGGTTTTCCACGTCAAAAATTCTCTGTGTCTGCGTGGATTGTTTTTGTGTGATTGTTTTTGGGTTCGTGCGTTGTATTGCTCGGTCCTCTCGCAGGTACTCTCCGGTTTGGGGAAAGGTTTCCGCATTTTTTTCCCAACAGAGTGGTATCAGAGCTTTGGGTTCAAAGGGTGTCAGGAGTTGACAGAGGAACCAGAGAGGAGAGATGGACGCGAAGCCGGTGCGCATGGTGAATCTGAACGGCACAAACTATCATTATTGGCGGAGCAAGATGAAGGATTTGCTGTTCGTCAAGAAGCTGCATTTGCCCGTATTTGCATCCGAGAAGCCCAGTGATAAATCCGAGGAGGACTGGAAATTCGAGCATATACAGGTGTGCGGATACATCAGGCAGTTCGTTGACGAGAACGTGTACAACCACGTTGCCAATATTGAGCACGCGAAGACGTTATGGGATAAGCTAGAATCTTTGTATGCGAAGAAGACCGGGGTAAACAAGTTGTTCCTGATCCGGACGATGATGGGTCTGCGGTACAAAGATGGGGCGTCTATTACGGATCACTTGAGTGATTTCCAGGGCGTGGTTGACCAGCTATCTTCTATGGGAGTCAAGTTCGACGACGAAGTTCAGGGACTGTGGCTGCTGTGTACATTGCCAGACTCGTGGGAGACCGTACGAGTATCTATGATCGTTTCTGCTCCAGAGGGCGTGGTCAGTCTGGAGTTTGCCAAGAGCGGGGTGTTGAATGAAGAGATGCGGAGACGTTCTCAGGGCACTTCATCCACATCCCACCACTCAGAGGTACTTGTTTCAGAGAGCCGCAGAAGGGACAAAAGCAGGGGTCCAGGTGGTGGCAGAGACAAGAGCAGGGGGAAGTCCAAGGGTCGTTACGAGGACTCAGAGTGTTACCATTGCGGTAAGAAAGGCCATATCAAGCGGAATTGTTTCGCTTGGAAGAGAGAGAAGAAGGGCGACAAGGGGAAGCAAGAAGAGAACACTACAGCGGCGGCCTCGGTGCAGGGAGGCGATGTGATCGTCGTAGGTGATGAGGTCATTACTAACCTCGCCTGCGATGATAATTCTTGGCTGGTGGACTCAGGGGCTTCAGCATATGTATCTCACAATAGGGTACTGTTTGCCACTTACACGACAGACGACTGCGGCGTGTTGAAGATGGGCAACGGAGATGTGTCGAAGGCGGTTGCCGTTGGAGATGTGCATTTGAGAACGAAGACAGGTGCGGTTCTTGTTCTCAAGGATGTTCGTCATGTCCCTGATATCCGTTTCAACCTGGTGTCGGTTGGAAGGTTGGATGACGAGGGATTCTTCAGTCTCTTCGGGAACAGTCAGTGGAAGCTTTCCAGAGGTTCGATGGTGATTGCCAGTGGAAGCAAGAAGTCCGGTCTCTACTATATGGAGGGGAGCACAGAGGGGGCACAGGAGGTGAACGCAGTCAGTGATGTGTCAACCGAGTTGTGGCACAGGCGGCTCGGCCATATCAGTGAGAAGGGGATGAGCTACTTGGTGAACAAGAAAGTGATTCCGGGGCTCAAGTCTACAAAGTTGGAGAACTGTACGCACTGTTTAGCTGGAAAGCAAAATAGGGTATCTTTCTAAAGTCACCCAAGTTCGAGGAAGCCGGCGTTGCTCGAGTTGATTCACTCGGATGTCTGCGGTCCTATGAAGGTAAAATCTCTTGGTGGTGCTTCTTACTTTGTGACTTTTATTGATGACTGTTCCAGAAAGGTTTGGGTCTATGCCTTAAAGACCAAGGATCAGGTGCTGCCTACTTTCAAGGAGTTTCAGGCCTCTGTTGAAAGGGAGACGGGCAAGAAGTTGTTGTGTGTTCGGTCCGACAAGGGCGGCGAATACATCGGTCCCTTTGATGCGTCTTGCAGAGAGCAAGGGATACGACACCAGAAGACTCCGCCAAAGATACCTCAGCTCAATGGTGTAGCGGAGCGCATGAACAGGACACTGATGGAGAGGGTACGGTGTTTGCTGTCAGAAGCAAACTTGTCGGGCAGTTATTGGGGTGAGGCTCTTCTCACAGCTGCTTATATTATTAATTTGTCTCCTAGTGCTCCTTTGCAGGGTGATGTGCCTGATAAAGTATGGTACGGCAAAGAGCCGTCATACAATCACCTGCGGGCGTTTGGTTGTAAAGCCTTCGTGCATGTACCGAAGGACGAGAGGACCAAACTTGAGCCGAAGACGAGGCGATGCGTCTTTGTCGGCTACGGTCGGGATGAGTTTGGCTATAGACTCTACGACCCAGTGGAAGGAAAGCTCTATAGAAGCAGGGACGTGGTGTTCGTCGAGGATCAGACCATGACCAACACTCAGGATTCCGAGACGCCTTCTGAGGCTGAGGAATTGCCTGAGTTAGAGTCATTTTGCTTCGAGCAGTTTCCAGAGGACATCGCAGAGGATCCAGTTATGGGGGAGCCGGTACATGGAGTTGCTCCCAACCTTGATCATCAGCCTACTGATGGTGGTCAGGGTGTCCCTCAGGAGGATGAGCATGCCGGAGAGGTAGTTCCTGAAGGGGCGGAGGCTGTCGGTATACAGCCAGCACCAGTGGCTCCACTGAGAAGGAGTGACAGGGATCGTCGACCATCTACGAGATACTCACCAGATGAGTATGTGCTATTGACTGACGGGGGGGAGCCCGAAAGTTTTACAGAGGCTATGGAAGACGAACACAGGCAGGAGTAGATGGTGGCTATGCAGGAGGAGATGAATTCCTTGCACACCAATTCCACTTATGATCTGGTACGGTTGCCAAAGGGCAAGAAGGCTTTGAAGAATCGATGGGTGTTCAGAGTGAAACAGACGGATGATGCTACTCGCCCTCGATACAAAGCGAGGCTGGTAGTCAAAGGCTATGGTCAGCGGAAAGGCATGGATTATGACGAGATCTTTTCGCCTGTCGTCAAGCATTCGTCTATCCGGGTGGTGCTAGCATTAGCAGCCAGTTTTGACTTGGAGGTCGAGCAGATGGACGTGAAGATGGCATTCCTCCACGGTGATCTTGAGGAGGAGTTATACATAGAGCAGCCGGAGGGATTCTGTGAGAAGGGCAAGTCACATTTGGTCTGCCGGTTGAGGAAGAGCTTGTATGGTCTGAAGCAGGCTCCGAGGCAGTGGTACAGGAAGTTCGAGTCATTTATGGGGGAGCATGGTTATGCACGGATGACGTCGGACCATTGTGCATTTGTGAGGTATTTTGCCGATGATGATTTTATCATCTTATTGCTCTATGTTGATGATATGCTATTAGTGGGTCGGAATGCCACTAGGATAGCGGAGTTGAAGCGCCAACTGGGCGCGGCCTTCTCTATGAAGGATTTGGGCGCAGCGAAGACTATTCTTGGGATGGAGATCAGCCGAGAGAGAGAGTCCAAGCTGCTACACTTGTCCCAAAAGAAGTACATTCACCGGGTACTTCAGCGTTTCGGGATGGACGGGTCGAAGAAAGTGAGTTCCCCCCTCGCGGCTCACTTTAAGCTCACTGAGGAACAGTATCCATCTACCGAGGGCGAAAAGGAAAATATGGACCGGGTTCCATATGCCTCAGCTGTGGGAAGCCTTATGTATGCTATGGTGTGTACGAGGCCAGATATTGCTCATGCAGTTGGTACGGTTAGCAGGTATCTTTTAAATCCTGGAAGGGTACATTGGAGTGCGGTCAAGTGGATTCTACGATATCTTCAGGGCACTGCTGGTTGGAGACTTTCCTTTGGTGGTGACGAGCCGAAGCTGGTTAGGTATACTGACGCTGATATGGCTGGAGATGTAGACACGAGGCGATCGACTTCGGGCTACGTGATGATGTTTGCAGGAGGAGCGGTGTCGTGGCAGTCGCGGTTGCAGAAGTGTGTCGCCTTGTCGACGACGGAGGCGGAATACATTGCGGCGACGGAGGCTTGCAAGGAGCTGTTGTGGATGAAGAAGCTGCTGTAGGAAATGAGACTGAAGCAAGAGCAGTATACTTTACTTTGCGACAGTCAGAGTGCGATCCACCTTGTGAAGAATCAGACATTTCATAACCGGTCCAAGCACATCGAGACTCGGTATCATTGGATACGGGATGTAGTTGAGAAGAAGGACGCGGAGCTTGAGAAGGTGCATACAGATGACAACGGAGCTGATATGTTCATGAAGATTCTACCAAAAGGGAAGTTTGAGTACTGCAGGCAGGTCGTCGGGATGACGACATCCTCCCCATAGTTGTGAAGGGGGAGATTTGTTGGAGTGGGTGGGGTTCCCAACCTATGTGGAGAAGACCCCGGAGTGCGACGAGCGCCGTCCGATGTCGAAGAAGCTCGGGAAGTAGGCGACGGAGTTGCTGCTGCTGCTGCTGGAGCTGCTGGAAGCAGGGGATCCGAGTTCGGCCCGAACTCGGTCCCAGGCCGAGTTCTTGTCGAACTCGATCTGGCCGTTCCAGGGTTTGGCCACTAGGTGTTGGTTGCCCCACACAGAGTTCTGGCCGAACTCTGTGTCGTCGGGGGCTGAAGCGAATTTCAGGATGAGTTTTCATCATTGGATCTAATCCAACGGTTCAGGTTGGTTGCGGGATTAGGGAGTTAAGTTGAGTTTTCTCAACCCTAATTCATTATTGTATGATCGCAACGGATTGGACAACACAAGTTTGAGAGAGGGAAGGAGGCAAGAGTGCCATTACAACTTCGGAGAAGAAGACGGAGGATTGAAGGTCGCTGTTCGAAGGAGATCGTGTTCGGGTAATCTCTACTCGTCGTTCTCGCTCTTCGTAGCCTTGTAATCATTGTTCTTATCTCTGAGTGTTGTGGGGATCCGATTTGGATCAGGAGGAGTTTGTAGAGGGTGTAATTCTTCTATTCCATTAGTGGAGGCTTCTCAGGGTTGGACTCCGATCGTCCCGTGGTTTTTCCCGCAAGGGTTTTCCACGTCAAAAATTCTCTGTGTCTGCGTGGATTGCTTTTGTGTGATTGTTTTTGGGTTCGTGCGTGGTATTGCTCGGTCCTCTCGCAGGTACTCTCCGGTTTGGGGAAAGGTTTCCGCGTTTCTTTCCTAACAGTCATTTGATTTATAGTAGCAGAAAATGAGAAGATAACTTGCAGTCACTGAGAAGTATATAAAAGTATTCTCTTTATTAATAATTGAAGAATAATATAAGACTTGTATGAAATATAATGCTTACAACACATTTTACTGTACAACATATTTCTTGTTCCGCAGTCTGATATGGATACAAATCAAACAGGACTGAGAAACATACACAAAAGGAGAGGAATAATTTATAAGAGAAGAGCAAGAAAAACATTCATAGACAAGGAAACGGCCACGAAATTCTCGACTACCCATGCTTCAGGGAATGTTTTGCCATTACATATAAGTCAGGTCTACAAGGATGAACAATGATTCTGGAATAGAGCAGTACTGGGACTATAACTTGTCCTAAAAGATCTAGTTCATGGCAACCTTTTATAATGATATAATGAAAAAAAAATTATGGCAGAAAATGTTTACTCTTATAGAGTTGGGTTTCCTAGAGCAAAAGAAACCACACATTTATTTGGCAGGGGAAGGTGATATATACCTTTCATTTTCAAAGGCTCTTTTTGGTTAAAAATAGAAGGTAAAAAATGATAATTGCAAGGTATCCGTTGCTTCTAGTAGTAAAACAATAACTTGTTCTCTAATTTTCTACAAAATATTTAGCCAATAGCACATTACATGCATGCAGTTGCTAAAATTGCACTTTCCCTCTCAGGACATTTAAGTATTTTGTATAAGAATAAGAGTGGTGTAATATTTATTGAATATAAATATTACCCCCCAATCAACTCTAGCTCAAGTGGCCGAGGTGGACGGCTTCATCCATGTAGGTTGTGAGTTGGAAGGAAGCAATTTAATTTCAAAATTAAATTGACTGCGTTGCGGGTTAGTGTTGGCTAGAAACACGCAGCGGTGGAATAGGCCTTTGGACCACAAGCGGGCCACCAGGCCATGGTGCAGGCCTTCGGACCATGAGCAAGCGCACGGTTTGGATTTGGATTTTCAGGCCGGGTTGTAAGCCTACAGACTAAATTTTGAGTCGAATTGTAAGCCTTCGGACATGAGATTAAGACCATTCTAACTAGACAAGTATAATGCTATTATTTTCTTCCCTTCAAAGAGAGAAACCAATATACAGAAGAATAAGACGAAAAAAAAGAGAGATTCAAATATTACTTTGTAGTTGGTGTAGCTAGTTAAGTCAAACAAAAATACTAGGATTAATTAGACAAGTATTGTCGAGTGATAAGTACCTTGTTAAAAAGAATAATGGAAACATTGCATAGTACTTTTCAATTAGTACACATGAACATAGGCATACACAAGTATACAAACCTATATAGAAGTAAGAACACAAACGTGATGATATAAGGACATTTTTTTACCTTACTATATAATATGACACATAAAGTGCAGAATATGCCAACTAAAAATGAAGGTCCACACTGATCTATGAAGTTTAAAATACCTAACACAAGAAGTTTTACTTCAAATACTTCCTATCTAAACATCAAGTGGTTCAAAATAAGATGTTCCAGCAACAATTAAGTTCAATGTCAACCACTTGAAGCAAGTAATATTTCCACTTCATTTCTATCCTCCTTCCAAACAAAGAGAAAGTATGTAGGACACCGGGCACCAATAACAAGAAAGAAGGGTATTTAGAAAAATCCTATTGTATCAACACAACATAACAAGGTATCATGAATATCCTATTGAATCCAAATAGTAAACTTTTTTAGTAGGCCAGTTATTTGTGACAAATAAAAGAAACACTACATTGACTGACTATTAAGTTTTCTTTATTCTTGCCAAGTATATAAATATAGAAGCACTGACCAAGAAGGGAAGACATGCCACAAAAACTTACCAAGTGTATTATGATCCTTCACCCAGTCATTTACTGTAAGATTCACTGTTGGGAGCTGTGAATACTCCATAATATTCATCATCTCACTAAGATTGGCATTTGTATGATGTAAAAGGAAGAAGCAAGATACGAGAAAAAGCAATTAATCATATTTTTGGAGAAATATCTTGTTACTCATCATTGTAGTGGGCAAAAGCTACTCAAATTATTTTTCATAAAGAGAACATATTCCATGCTACATCAAGAAGTTACCTAACAATAATCTTAAAACTAAATAAAAGATACAATTACATGCCTGACAAAGGCTTCCTCGCGAGAGTTTTATCTATTTTTGAGCTTTGTGATATTAATTGGTCCAGCCTGTCACATTGTCCAATTCCTTATTACTCAATAATTTAATGACAAACTATTTTGATACAAAAATTGGCTTACAAGTTCACAAAATTGTTTATAACTCCTCGCTAGAAATGTTGCAAGGACAGCTTCTCGTTTTCGACCAACATCAGCGAGCTCAGTTACCAACCGAGTTTATTAAATTGAAGTTCATGTTATCTCTACTAGTTACTGTAACAATATTTACCCTTTTAAACCATAGTACTTGCAATATGCCTCTGTCCCTGCTAGACAAAGAGCAGCAGCTGGTTCCAAAATGCTCCTTTTTTCCTCAAACTTATCTGGTTTTAAATACAAATATTAAACTTAACTTCCATTATTTCATTAAGCAAGAAATGTAAGAACTATATAATAGTCCGTGATGACAATTTTAAAACATAAAATTATTCAAGAAAATAGAAAGTGCAAAACATTATTGACACATAATTTAACCATTTTATCAAGGAATAGTTGATTACCATTAGAAGTTATTTATATCATAGAAACTACACCAATAACATTATAAGCATTAAGGTATTACAAACTATGTTACTACATGCATATTTTTATCACCAAAGGAGCATCCACTATGAAGAAGTAGAATGACACCTCAACTAAAGAAGCTTCATAGAAAATTGAAGAGAACAAGAGTTGGGCAGATAATTCACAAAATTCACGTTTTATACGCAAACTATGTGAGTAATTCATGAATAATGATTTTCATATTTTTTTTAGAATCAATACATTTATAAAATATCAATAAATAATTTATAGGGCCATATTTTGAGATCTGCACAGGGCCTTCAATTATCCAGGACCGGCCCTGTGTCGAGGTCATCAAGCAAATAAAGAAAGAGTATCATAAACATGCAACTAAGTTTTACCTATTTCAGTGTAACTTAGTTGCCAGGTTATAATTGGAAATTTTTCAATAAAGGTAACTTAGAATATGGAAACTAATTTAACTTATTTTAGAAAAAAATTTTAACAAAATGTTAAGACAATGACTGAAAATGATCCTTTTTGGTCATTTCCTGAGCAGTTCCGGCAGGCGTGAATTAAAAACAAGCCAAAGAAATTAAAAACATTCTTCTATCCAAGTCATCCTTGATAGCGAACCCGATTTTGGTTGAAAAATGATACGATGACCATATGATGATCGTAAATTGACACTAAAAGAACCTATGATTTCAAAAGGTCCTTGACAACTGCAGATGGTGTACTACTAACTAACCAATAGACAGGCACTCCAGGTACAAAGGACACAATAAATTAAATGAATAATTTATGTGATAAGGCTATGACTCAAACAACATAAACATAGAAGTCAATGCTTTAAAAGAGAAAATAGAGAACATTCTGAAAGCCTGATAGGATTTGCTGCTTCCAGAAATAGAAAAAAAATGTCTGCAAGAAGAGAGGCACTTCTACATTGGAAAATAGAACAGCGTGGGCATGCTGTTGTAGTGAAACTACATGCTTCAAAAAGTGTAGACACAACCTAGCTACAACATCTTGATTAGTTTTAATCCTGAAACGATGATTACAAAAGCATGTCTTAAGGATAATCTCGTACAGTAAGCCCTCAAGGAAAAAAAAACATCCTGAGGTGAAAAGTCCCAATGTACACCATACCCTCAAATCATGTTCTCTTCTTTTATCCCTACTAGTACATTAGAATGAACATGGAAAAGCCAGTTACTAAACAGATTCAAGTAAGAAAATTGTAAAATATCAAATAACTATTAGTAGTTGTGGTGTATATTGAGTTCTGAATCTTAACAGTTCTTGCCTATATAAAATATTCATGACAATATAAGTGAATGGTTCTAGTTTGATATATTCTTAGGAACACTTCAATTCCATATCATATAGTTCTTATCCTCAAATGTTGCTTATGGATATTTTTTGAAGAAGATCCAAGTATCTGATCTTTCTTATTGCTATTATTATTAGAAGCCACTAGGTGAATTCTATATGATGTAGTAGCTAGATGGTATTGACCTTGGTGAAGTAATTAGAGCCTACAATATTTAATGATATGAGCATTCTGGTCTCGCTACATGGCTTTGTCTGGATGCATTCTAATGTTGTATTTGACTTCCTGTAGTAGGTCCGGAACTCAAAACTATAGCTTATAGGCAATATATTTGTTTGTACTGCTCATCATATAATGAAATATTTTATGGATTTATAGTTGACACTAGTTGAGACGAGAGAATATCAATGTTAATTAGTAGCTATAGATCTTGTTGGTCCCTTGACGAACAATCGATGGAAAAAACACGAGTTCAGAAACAATTGTAAAGACAATGTTTCTGGCAACAACACCCTAAAGAAGGTGAAGTTGTTTTACGAGAATCTAAAAAGATTATTTCGTAATATTTCTCGAAGGCAACAGAACCGTATAACTTCTAAAGAGAAGCGACGGTATTCTCGAAGGCAACCGAACCGTATTACTTCTAAAGAGAAGCGACGGTATTCTCGAAGGCAACAGAAAGAGGGAGGAAGAAGAAGAACGGATCTCGCTGGGGTGTAGAACACCGGCGCTCAAAGCTATACTCGCAGTACGGATAAGCTCCCAGGAACCAGCAAGTTCAGGAGAACTTCTGGAACGCTCGTAAGTCAATATTTGAGACTTGAACGGGCTTCCTGGACTTAACAGACTCCCTCAACTCTCTTCTTGGTGCATCTTTCAAAGGAGGCCAAGGGGCTCTATTTATAGAGTGGAGTTGAGACTTCACCTCTTCTCCTATCCGATGTGGGACTAAAATACCAATACTCAAAAATAGAGTTTGATATTTTAGATCATCCCACAATCAGCATAGAAGTGTGCCAGTCCACGCCTACCCCCCGAACACTCCCGTGCATGCACGAGACATCCTGGAGTCCGTGTCCGAGTCCAAGTCCGCATCCGTACAACAAAAATTAACTTTCATCCTTGTTGGATTTAATCCTTTTTCCTTCTAGAAAATACTTCCACATGGCACAAACTTGTGCCCCACTACACCTCATGTGCACACCTCAACACAAGCAATGCATTATATTGAGATAATCACCATTTGGTGTAGCCGATGTGGGACTATCTTTTCTAGTCCAAAGGCAAAAACACCAACAATCCCCCACATATCTCAATATATGGGTTGAGCGTTCCCCACAGTGATTGTCCATCATGCATTAGGAGAGATGTCGCTACGACTTGAATCTTTCCGCATAGGTTAAATAACAGCATGATACAAGAATGGACTAAGCCTTGAATTCTGCACCATAACTGCAATTCTTCCTACTCACATAATGACATCAACTGTGCTTCTGGCTGCACATTGAAGGCCTTGTGCCAGCCTGGTTTTAGTGTATAATTTTGGGCGTCTATAAGCTTACCCTCAAGAGACGGCCTGATATCTCTTTCCATACACTATAGGTGAGTTCTTTATAAAGAGTCATGGCATGAAGCATTGCGCTTCTTTGCGGTGCTACGCCGCTATGACATGGCTTAAAGCCGAGGCTTTACCCCACCTGGGTACCTCATCGTAGTGTCATACTACTGTAGCATGAGGTCACAAGCCCCTTTGTAGTGCCAAACTACCCAGCATGAAGCCTTGCGCTTCCGTGCGGTGTTACGCCGCTATGACATGGCTTGCGAAGCCGAGGCTTTACCCTACCCGGTACCTCTTCGTGGTGTCATGCCACTGTAACATGAGGACATCGTCCTCTTTGTAGTGCTGTCTACCTCTCTTTATTACGATTATCATACAGCATTAGGCTACCTGCCTATTTGCGGTGCTACTCCGCTGTGACTTAGCTTGCAAAGCCGAGGCATTATCCCTACCTGGGAACCTCATGGTGGAGTCACCCCACTGTAGCATGGAGTTTCACTCCTTGTAGTGCTGCTCTACCGTGCTTCCTGTAAAGCACACCAGGCATTCACTCTGCCTGAGAACTCATTAAGGCGTTTAAGCCATCCTTCCCACAGGATCAATTTTCTGCAGAAAATACATAGTAGACAACAGTGGTTATGGGTCCGTAACCCTTCCATGTTCCGCAGAACAAGTACCCACTGTTAACTGATATTATTCTAGTCAATGATCCTCCTTTGAACCAAAAATTAAATGTCTAGTAGATTTCTCTTTGAACCAATAACATAAAATTTTATGGTAGGATTACAATAACACAATATCAGAAAGTCTTCAAGCCCATCTTCCTTGCTGTGTCCTCGACCAGCTGACGCTTGAGACCCTTCGTGAACGGATCCGCCAGGTTTTCCTGACTCCGAACATCAATCACTGCAATGATGCCCCTTTTGATGAGATCGTTCACTGCTCTGTGCTTCAACCGTACAGTCCTCTTCTTCCCGTTGAATAGTTCATTTGATGCCACTGCTGCTGCCGCCTGGTTGTCACAGTATATCGAAATCGCCGGTATCTGAGCTCCAACCATTGGAAGGTCATATATGAGCTCCCGAAGCCACTCTGCTTCATCTGCAGCAGCGTCCAATGCAAAGAATTCAGATTCCATGGAGGAACAAGATAACATAGTCTGCTTCTTCGACTTCCACGATATAGCAGCTCCACCCATGGCGAACACATATCCACCTGTGGAATATTCGCTCTCCACCTCTGAACACCAGCTAGCATCACTGAAGCCTTCCACTACTGATGGATCTCCGCTGTAGTATAGTGCATATGTCTGAGTCTTCTTGAGATATCTCATAACACGCTTCACAGCTTTCCAATGCTTTACGCCTGGATTGCTCGTAAATCGACTCAGCATTCCCACTGCAAAGGCTATGTCAGGCCTTGTGGCAGTAGTAGCGTACATCAAACTTCCGATGACGCTAGCGTACTCCAACTGCCTGACACTCTCCTTCGAATTTGGCTCCAGTTTCAGATCACTCCTGTACGGTGTATCAATAATAGGAAGATCTTGATACCCGTAGCGAGAGCATCTTCTCAATGTAATGAGACTGTGACAGCGCTATTCCAGTGCCTGTCCGGATGATCTTGAGCCCCAAGATTACGTCGACATCCCCCAAGTCCTTCATACTGAACTTGGTCGAGAGGAATTTCTTTGTCTCTGTGACGCAGCTTAAATCCGTACCTAGGATTAGCATGTCGTCCACGTATAGACAAACGATTACTCCTCTTCCGTCAGCAAACTTCGTATAGACACACTTGTCTGTTTCACTGACCCTGTAGCCATTTGACCTTATCACCTTGTCAAACTTCTCATGCCACATTTTGGGAGCTTGCTTCAAACCATACAGAGACTTCATCAACTTGCAGACTTTGTCTTCCAGAACTCTGACGACAAAACCTTCTAGTTGTTGCATGTAGATCTCTTCGGTCAGCTCGCCATTAAGGAATGCCGTTTTCACATCCATCTGATGTATCACCAGCTTGTGTATTGCTGCTAAAGCAATTAACAATCTGATAGTTGTCATCCGAGCTACTGGAGCATAAGTGTCAAAGTAGTCGATCCCCTGCTTCTGAGCAAATCCCTTCGCCACTAGCCTGGCCTTGAACTTGTTAATGGTTCCATCTGCTTTCATCTTCTTCTTGAAGATCCATTTGCATCCGATGGGTCTTGCTCCTTCTGGTAGGTCGACCAATACCCATGTGTTATTGGAGGTGATTGAGTCAATCTCGTTGTCAATCGCCTCCTTCCAGAATATAGCATCTCTGGTCTTCATCGCCTCATCATAGGTAAGTAGATCTGCTTCCACATGATAGGTGACGAAGTCATCTCCGAAGTCTTTCGGCCTCCTCGCTCGCTTAGTTGACGGCTCAGCGAGTTCTGGTTCAGCTGATGTCTCCTCGACAACAGCTCCATCTTGGACTACCGGTTCGATAAAGACCTATGTCTGCTTCGCACCCTCATTATTCTCCGGAATATCCGCGAGAACAATGTTCTTGTGCCTTGCAAACTTTTCTTCAAAATATTCAGCATCGCGAGATTCGATGATATGATTTGACTCGATATCAAGGAATCTCCGAGCATCACTCTTCTCGGCATACCCCAGGAAGATCGCCTTAGTAGTCCTTGTCCCCAGCTTCTGAATCTTCAGATCCGGGAGCTTCACATAAGCCAGGCACCCCCACACTCGAATGACATTCAGGTTGGGTCTGACTTTGAACCAGAGTTCATGAGATGTTATGTCGGAAGTTGCATATGGCACTCTGTTCAGAATGAAAGTGGCCGTTAATGCAGCTTCTCCCCAATAGCACTTTGGGAGACCCGCAGTCAACAGCATAGAGTTCATCATCTCTGTCAACGTTCTGTTCTTCCTTTCTGCTACTCCGTTGGATTGTGGAGAATACGGAGCCGTCGTCTCGTTGATGATTCCATGTTCTTTGCAGAATGATGAGAATTCGTGAGACCTATATTTCCCACCTCGATCACTCCTCAGCCTCTTGAGTTGTTGTCCAGTTTGCCGTTCAGCCTCGGCCCTGAACTCCTTGAACTTCTCGAATGCTTCGTCTTTAGATTTGAGTAAATAGACGAAGGCATACTTGGAGAAGTCGTCTATAAAAGTAATGAAATACTTCATCCCGGCCTTTGTAGAGAATTGTTTGAAGTCACAGATATCTGAGTGAACCAACTCCAGAAGATCTGTGCTTCGATTGACCCTGTGAAAGGGTTTCCTTGTGATCTTCGTCTGAGCACATATCTCACATTTCTCTACCTTACCCCCACACTTGGAGATAAGTCCTAGACTAGACATTTTGTTTATTCGCTTACAATGAACATATCCTAGTCTATTATGCCACAATTCAAGAGAGTAATTCAAACTAGTGATAGCATTAACATTATTATGCTGGGTTACAACAAGCTAAATTTTGTACATTCCTTCAGTCTGAAAAGCTTTCCCGAAGAAAGTACCCTTCTTGGACATCACCATTTGGCCAGCATTGATGTCCATCCTCAAGCCTGCGTTGCAGAGCAGGCTCCCAGAGATCAGGTTCTTTGCGATTGCAGGAACATGCTTCACACCTTGAAGCGTCAGAATGTTCCCCGATGTAAGCTTCAGCTCCACCGTCCCGATCCCCAGTACTTCAGCTTGTGCCTGGTTCGCCATCATGACTTTCTCGAAAGTAGGCTCATAGGAGACGAACCAGTCCTTGTCTGAACAGACATGACATGTCGCGCCAGTGTCTATCCACCAGTCCAAGTCTGTCCCCACAGTTGCAACCTGTGCTATCATGGCAACCTGATTAGTAACCAAAGAAACCTTGTTAGGCTTACCTTGCTCTTTGGGCTTGGACTTGCATTCACTTTTATAGTGACCCTTCTTGCCACAGTTGAAGCAAGTCACATGGGACTTGGACTTCTGTTGCTTGAATCCTGGACCCTTCACTTTCAGATTCGAGAAGTCCTTCTTCTTGTAGTGAGAAGCCGCCTGCTTCCCTTTGTTCTCTCTGGTGGCTTGAACCAGATTTGCCGTTGCTAGTTGCTTGGATAGGGCGTCCAACTTCTGTTGAGAGCGCATTTCGTCCTCAACATGAATCTCACTGAGGAGATTATCCAGGCTAATCTCCATCTTCTTCCTATGCATCCTTGCATAGATGTTGCTCCATCCTGGAGGAAGTTTTGCCACGATCCCTCCAACGACGAACTTGTCGACGAGGGGCATGCTATCATCCTCCAGTTTCTGGCGCAGCTTCAGGAACTCTTTCACTTGGGGCAGCATGGTCTTCTCGTCTTCAAAGACCCATTTGTGGTATTTTTCAACCATGAACATCTTCGACCGGGCCTCGTCGTCGTCATACAGCTTCCCCACGGACTCCCAGATCTCTTTGGCAGAAGTCTTCTTTGTGTAGGACTCGGCCAGAGAGTCTTCCATGGAATTCAGGATCAGCAGCCTGCATATGCTGTTATCCTTTTTCCACTTCGTCTGCTTGCTCGTAGCAGCGGCCAGAACAGCAGCAGATCCTGTTGCTGGAACGATTGGTTCTTCCTCATCCAACACGTGATCAACATCCACGAGTTGAAGGTTCAGAGTCACCTTTCGCTTCCAGATCTGGAAGTGTTCACCGTCGAATTTCTCCAACTTGTTAAAGCCGGTATCGACAAGCGAAGCACGAGTGTTTTCCATCGAATCGTATAGCTTTGAGATTGTTGGTCCCTTGACGAACAATCGATGGAAAAAACACGAGTTCAGAAACAATTGTAAAGACAATGTTTCTGGCAACAACACCCTAAAGAAGGTGAAGTTGTTTTACGAGAATCTAAAAAGATTATTTCGTAATATTTCTCGAAGGCAACAGAACCGTATAACTTCTAAAGAGAAGCGACAGTATTCTCGAAGGCAACCGAACCATATTACTTCTAAAGAGAAGCGACGGTATTCTCGAAGGCAACAGAAAGAGGGAGGAAGAAGAAGAACGGATCTCGCTGGGGTGTAGAACACCGGCGCTCAAAGCTATACCCGCAGTACGGATAAGCTCCCAGGAACCAGCAAGTTCAGGAGAACTTCTGGAACGCTCGTAAGTCAATATTTGAGACTTGAACGGGCTTCCTGGACTTAACAGACTCCCTCAACTCTCTTCTTGGTGCATCTTTCAAAGGAGGCCAAGGGGCTCTATTTATAGAGTGGAGTTGAGACTTCACCTCTTCTCCTATCCGATGTGGGACTAAAATACCAATACTCAAAAATAGAGTTTGATATTTTAGATCATCCCACAATCAGCATAGAAGTGTGCCAGTCCACGCCTACCCCCCGAACACTCCCGTGCATGCACGAGACATCCTGGAGTCCGTGTCCGAGTCCGAGTCCGCATCCGCACAACAAAAATTAATTTCATCCTTGTTGGATTTAATCCTTTTTCCTTCTAGAAAATACTTCCACATGGCACAAACTTGTGCCCCACTACACCTCATGTGCACACCTCAACACAAGCAATGCATTATATTGAGATAATCACCATTTGGTGTAGCCGATGTGGGACTATCTTTTCTAGTCCAAAGGCAAAAACACCAACAGATCTTCCTCATTAAACTCAAATCAATAGTAACTAGCTTCTACCAAACCAAATCTAAACCTTTATAAAGGTTGATCCCAAGCTAAAAATGTGTCTAACTGGTATTACATATTACAAAGTGAAATTCAATAAAGATTAACAACTGTCAATAAATTCTTCAGCCCCTTACTGATTTATTACTATGATAATTTTCTATAAATCCTAAGTGACTGCATATGTTCGTAAGAAAATGTTCCCTTAGTTTGAGAGGATAGTGGTATGAAATCAATTGTGTTAATTAGTGTAGCCTAATGAACCTGACACTGTCCAATTGAATCTGAGAATGATCCATCCTGACACAACCCATAGCGACCTGTGTTTGGGACCAAGTTGGTCTCTTGTTCTAAAAGTGCCAATGATCTCGTAGGCTTGCCCTACATCCTACTCTATGTAACCAAGTTGCTATATAAAATATGTAATAGTGCCTCCATATTGGCATAAAGGAAAGGATTTCAAATGATATCTAAACTCATATCAAAACAAGGTATGATGATTGTGGACGGAGGTATACTAATATCTCAAATAATTGGATGATTTAATAAATTTCCCTAAATCATAAACTCTAACCTAGAAAGAAAGGACTCAACCTATTGTCGTCAGGAACTCATCATCATTGGAGTAGGAGCAAAATAAGGTTAGGGCCGGTCTCCTCTTATGTTTCTTCTTCTTAGCTTCTTGCTTCTTCGAACCTGGCGACATGTAGAGATTTTAGGGTTAGGGTTTAGATCGAGAGAGAGAGAGACAGGGAGGGGGAGAGATAGTAAAAGATTTGTGGTGGGATTAGTAATGTCGCCCGCTCCTTCCTGTCCCAGAGTCCAACCCAAATGAGGACATAGAGTGATCACTACAACAGATATGGGATATGATAGCGTGCGCTGAACGCTGTAGAATGCATATTATAGCATATTTCGCCCGCTATATATGCCCCCGCTATAATAACCCCATGTACAAGAACGCTATAAAGTTATAGCGTTCATGAACGCTATTCATGGATTATAGCGTTCATTGACGCTATAGACAATGTATAGCGTTTTGAAATGCTATATGATAGTTATAGCAATTAGGAACGCTATAGAACTTTAATAGCATTCATGAACGCTATTAATATATTGTAGCATTCATCAACGCTATAGACATGTTATAGCACTTACAAACGCTATAAAGTTTACATAGCCTTTACGAATGCTATAGTTCATTAATAACATTTGTTAACGCTATAAATGTGTTATGGCGTTCCTGAACGCTGTTTATTTTTAATTGCGTTCCCGTATGTTATTGTTTGTTAATAGCGTTTCGATATATATCTGCTTTTTATAGCATTTCTTTCCTGCTATTATATGTGCAACAATAGTATGTCAGAATGCTATTGCCGTGTCAAAATTCTGTATTCGAAAATTTGCAGAATGCAGCACATCAGAATACTATTGCAGATAATGCCACAGTTACACAAAATGCAGGTATTCAAAAATTTAAATGCTAATCAATCACAGAATGAATTTTGGACATAAATAAATTTACTGTCTAATATATGTAGAACAACGAAGTAGTACCAAACATTCAAAATCTTTAATTTCTCCATGTAGAACAACGAAGTAGCACCAAACATATGTCGAAAAATTAAACATTAACAGTGTAGTCAGCTATATATATCCCAAAATGTTGACTATCTAACATTTAGCTCCCTTCGAGCCTATCCACAACCAAAACTCCTCAGAAAGCATCCTCTTCCTTCATCCAACCTACACAAAAATAGGGAGAAAATCATTAGGGTAAAAAAAACCATCTCGAGCCGATCCAGACAATTGACGAAAAGTAAATTATTGGGATAGGAAAAGTGATGCCTTACCAGTGCACTAATTGAGTCTTATGTGTTTATATATTCTGTTGTAATTGTAAGTGTTCTCAACTCTTCTTCTCGTTTTTTGACTGAAAGCTTGAAAGGATTAATAAGTTCCAACTGAGTGCGTGTATTTTTTCATATAGATGAAGCTGATATCGCTAAATGTGGTCTATACTAAAGACTTATCAGTACATACCAAAGCTTTCAGTTTTCCATATCTGTTGTGTAGTAGAAAATAGGTTTTCTGTCGGTAAAGTTCAGTAAGGTATTATGTGCAGATATTTACTCTCCAATGTGCATCAGATCAGACGATTTAGTGTTCATTAAACAGTAGATTATAAGTTCAGATTATTGAAGAAGTGTGCAGTTTGTAGTTTTAGCCACGACTGAGATTATTAACTAACTTGCTAAGTAAATCCTACATAATCAGCAAACAAGGTTTGTTATGTGATGGAGAAAATTTGACTTGCTCGGAAAAGGATGTTGCCCCATCCAGACCACCACTAGTAGCAACTTTTACAGCAATAACACTTCCTTCGGTTTCCAAAATTATCCTACAATACCAGCAAACAATGAACTCAGATAAGCATATGTGTAAGTCCAGCTTCAGAAAGTTCCTGAACATCGTGTCCTCGTGTCTGTAACTCAAAATTTTGTAATTCCAACTAAACAATGATCAAAATCAACCAAAATTAACAACTTACCCCCCATCAACAATCTCATCAAGGCATAAAAGGATCATATCCAAATTTTCGAGTGCGGTCCTTTTATCTACATTGTTCCTGAAGGAAGCAACACATTTTAGTTGTTAGGACGACCAAGTGAAAACGGAAAGCAAAGGTAACTGCAACAAATAAGACCTGAGAAGAAGGCCCACTGCATCAAAGAAACCCTGGAGAACTGTTGCTAAGATAAGCTCATTTTCCTTATCTCCCCCGGTAACAAAAAGTGGAGGTCCTGAATAAACTTGTAGACAACAATGCAACTATCGAACATAGCTATCTCAGCTGCAGATGGAAAGTAGAATACAATTAGAACATATAGAAACTTAACAATTAGCTATTCTGCACGAGGAATGAAGTATTATATAAAAATTCTAATATAGTACATGAAATTTGAACATTAAGCATGTGACATTCATTTCAGGTAATACAGAAGAAGAAAAATTGTTACTTTTATTGAACTACCAAAAACAAAGGAAACTATAAGCACCAAGAGACAAAATGCATATCAAGATAGTATGCATATCAGACAATTACCAATCAGAAGCCACTCCAGAGGGATTCCGGATTACATCACATGGTACACAAACATTTTGGTATTAACAAACAAATGCACCTATTTGTCAATAACTTGACCAAAAAATACAAAAACATACCCCTCCTATCAACTAATATTGCAGGGAGGAGCGCTCTCCTTCTTACCGCCGTGCTCGGCACGGCCATCAAGAACGTCCTCAGGAAGCCCAGATTCCTAAAGAAAAACAAAAATACAAATACAGAAGCCCAGAGAGAAGTGGGCAGTAAATTCATGTATTTGACATAAAAACCAAAAATAGGCCCGTTCTGGAGATGATCAGCGGATGAAAAATCCGGTGGCGTCGGCAGCAGACTCCAAATGGCTCCGGCGTCGGGTCATAACATCCTGTACGGCTCTCCGCGGAGGAGATTGACCGGCCTCCGATCGGTTTGCTCTGACTGTCGACGAGACCGAGCACGGGAAGGAGGCAACCACTGCCGCTAGAAGACGACAACTACGCCTGCTCGACGGCGCCATGGCGACGACGTGGACAGTAAAGCCCGAGCTCCCACCGGTCATTATAGTGTTAGGGATTTTGTAGAAAAGGGGAAAATATGGAAATATTTTGAATGACTGCTGCTTTTCTCTTCTTAAGGAAGCTAGAAAGATGAAGATAGTTAATTAGAGATGTTTGATTTGGGAATTGGGCCTAGCCCTTGGATGAGGATCCAAGGGACACAGCTAAAAGTGAAAATTTGTGCGTTCTTCATCATGACGTGTATATGTCAACAAGTATAAAGGTTGGTCTATTAACCTTGTTAGACTAAATTACCAATCAAAATGTAACAATATATGTCCAAAAAGATGAAACAAATTTACTTTCAAGTGGTTTTTCTTCAAAATGCCTTTTCCAACTTGAATTTGAGCTCCCATCGATCCAAAATGGCCTTAGTATATGTCCAAAAAGAAGAAACATTTCCTATCAAGTGGTTTTACTTCAAAACGTCTCGTCGAACTTGAACTTTAGCTCCCATTAATCCAAAATGGCCTTCGTCATAATGAAATTGAAAGAAGAACATATTAGTAGATGAATAAAGACTACATAAATTTTAGCTAATAGTTTATACGACAACAATGAAAATAAGAGACTATCAATAATCATCAGAAGAAGCAGTTTGATAATACAAACTTAACAACACAAATAACCCAACAAGGATGCACAAAGCGACAAAAATAATTGACTTGATGAACACAATCATCCATTAAAATCAACCATGACAGGAATAATGGAAAAACCTCAAAAGCTTAACAAAACAAACAAGCATAACTAGGATAAAAGGAAACAATGAGCAGAGATTTGTGTAAAGGATTCTCTTTACTAATTTTGGTACAGGCAATGAAGAGAACATACTATTTTTTTTTCTTTTTGACTATTAAGTGTTTATCAAATTTAGGCATAGATTACGTTGTTAGAAACAGTTACATACAAATGTTCGAATCAATCACTATTACACTACTTACCAAGTACTGACATCCTAATACTGAGTCGAGAGTGATGACAAAATATCATGCACAAAAGATTAAGAAAAAGTTTATTAGTTGAGTAAAAACTAAAAAAATAAAACAATCTAGCTAATTACAAGAATCCCTTTATTAACAAATAAGACCTGATTTAATTTGGAGAGATTAGAGATAATTTATCTATATAAGCTTGTCCATCTTCTTGTTTGTCTCCTCACTACTATTTTGCATCTCATCTCGATCTCGATGCAATATTTCAACTTCTTCCCTTAACTTCATAACCTCATCATCATTTTTTCTAGTAGTTGAAGAATATTATCCCCTTCTTCTCTTCGATTTCATGCCAATTCTAACACCATGATACCTCCCCGATTTCTCTGGTCTCATGACTTGGGAGTAAATGTCACCATCAAGTTGAGCAAGTGATTCTTCCACACCATCTTCACCTTCCTTCCGTTTTAGCTCCTCCATCTGACTCTAATCGTGAGCATATCGCACAATTTTTAGATCACGGTGTTAACAAATAAAAAAGAATGATCATTGTCATTCAGACTTTAGAGTTGAAGTTATCAAAAGCATTCTTCTAATCCTATAACAGAGTATGAGCAATGAGTAAAAAGAAGAACAAAATATAGACAAAGACATGAAAGAGGATCAATATATAAATAGCTTTATGATTCCTCCCTTATCTAGGAGATTAGCGTTATGATTCCTCCCTTGTGTAGCTTTAATTCTGGCATACAAAAGTTGACACTATACCTAATTTTTCTAAGAGAAAACTAAGATGGCACAATGTATATTATGAAACCATGTTCACTAGTTGATACTGCACCTGACTTCCAAATTCAACTTGTCAAATCCAAAGCTAATGGAATGAGATGGCACTATTATAAGGAAGTATGTGTCATTGTCAAATTGTAGAACATTCCAAAATATCATGGAGGGCTAACATCCAACCAGCCTGTAAAATTATGTATTGAATCATTACTACTGTCAACCTCCCTAGTGAAGAGGCCTAACATGCAACCAGTTAAATGCCAACAAGTATCCGAGTATCAAAACAAGCATCCAAAAAACCTGCTTGTTAAGCTATTATAAGTCATGATTGATTACTAGAAGAATGAATACTTATACTTATACTTGCCTCATTAAAGCTTTGTCACGTTTGTCGAGCTCCAGTTAGCACTTGGCACCTTAGAATTGCATTGGTAGTTGGATGTTCATTTATATTCTTAATTTCTTATAGTTTTACGGCGAATACATTTGTAAGATACATATATAACAAGGCCGACCTTAATATTAGTATTTGATGTAGGATTCTTCTTTATAAACCCTTGTTAACTGCCATATACCAACACTGATACCAAAGCATGTAAAATAAGCATGTTTGTTGACACAAACATACTTCAAGTAAGATTCTTTTACATGGTAGCAAATATCAATCGAAGCATGTAAATATGATTTGGCTAGACAAGCTATATTGAAAAAGTAAAGTCCTGAGTAATTAATCTGCTGCATGCATGCACAGGCAACAGTACATCTAGCCTGGAAAGGCCGACACACCTAAGATCATCAAAGGAGTAGCCAAAGATCATGGTTACCTACAGAAGCAGATATATATCTGATATATAATTCTTCTCATGATCCCAGTACTCTACCCTTACTGGCTTACTAGTTCTCTGCTTAAGGAGGCTATAAGGTATATATATATATATATATATATATATATATATATATATATATAAGACATACCAATCTTTCTTTTGCCATATCGCAAGAATTGTTATGTTTCCTTCCACATACATCCACTCGCATTGCTGGTTTTTCTGTTTCATCCTCTATCTGTAAAAAAATATTATATGTTAGTGTTAGTGCCGGGGCACAATTTTTCGATGGAAAACTGAGAATATGAAACAATTGTAAAAACAATGTTCCAACGCAACACTTCTAGGAAGGTTGCGCAAGGATAACGAAGATCTAAAAAGATATCGTTATGATATTACGAGAATCTAAAAAGATTTCGTAATCACAGCAATCAGATCGTAGTACTTCTAAAAAGAAGATACAATCAGAGTTACTGGCAGCAATGAAGAAGGTGACTGGCGAAAGATGGAAGAACGCCTGCTGGGGTGAATGATCACCGTTGCTCAAAGCTTTATTCGCCCTACACGAACAGCTTCCAGGAACCAGCAAGTTCGTCGGAGAACTTGGAACACTACTGCTCTTCTGACTCCTCGGATGGACACGATCTTCCGTGCAAAAAGCAACGCTGGTGCGGCGCCTTTCCTCTCTCTCTCTCAGGATGCAGATCAGAACTGTGTTAAAGAACACGTCTGAAAATCTCTGTTTACTTGTGCTAAAGAACACTTCGTAAACTTTCTGTTGGCTTCTCTTTCTATTTTGTAACCTGTGAGAGAGGAGGAGGAGGCCTTATATAAGCCCCTGCAACAACTGCCCGGTTAGCACAATATTAGGGACGTGGTAGTAACCACCCCGAACATGGAGCAACCGCTCAGAACATGCAAGGATACGTTCTGCTGGAAGTTGTGCCACCAGCATAATTTACACTTTACGCACACAACCCCTTTTACGCACCCTACGTACACTACGCACACTGCGTATGCTGCACATACTGTGCACTCTACGCACGCTGCGTACGCTGCGCACACTGCGCGTACTGGGCGTACTGGGTTGCGTACTGGGCTGCGTAACTGGGCCAGCGTAACTGGGCTCGCGTAACGGGCCATGCAACGTGGTCGCGCAAGTGGCTCGCGCAACGAGCGCAACTTAAGCGCACTATGTGCCTAGCGACGACGCTGACGTGCTAAGTGCAAAGTGTGCCAACAAAATGCCACATTATGCCTCATGAGCCCTTGAGCCCGAGTCCGAGCCCGAGTCTGAGTCAGAGTCCGAGTCGCTAAGCCCCAACGGGGCTTAGCTCCTATGGAAATAAATTTCCCAAGAGCAAAAAGCATGAATGCTTTAATTATTGATTTTAGCCTTTTTCCCATTAGAAAACTAATCCCACATGGCAAACCCATGTGCACCTCCACACCACATGTGCATCTCCAATAATAGCAAAGCTAATATATAGAGATACAAACCATTTGTTTTTTCCGATATGGGACTAAACCTTTCTAAAGGAAAAACCAAAAAACCAACAATCCTCCACATATCTCTATATATGGATATAAGTGTTCTCCACAGTAACTGTCCATCATGCATTAGGAGTGATGTCGCTTACGACTTGAATCTTCCCGCATGGGTCAAAAATCAAACTATAATACAAGAATGGACTAAGCCTTGAATTCTGCATCATAGTTGAAATTCTTTTCACTCACATAATATAGTTACATGTGCTTCTGGCTACACATTAAAGGCCCTGTGCCAGCCTGGTTTCAGTGTATAATTTTGGGTGTCTACAAGTTTACCCTCAAGAGACGGCCTGATATCTCTGTCATAAACTATAGGTGAGTTCATTATAAAGAGACATGGCATGAAGCGCTTTGCGCTTCCCTTGCGGTGCTACATCGCTATGACATGGCTTAAAGCCGAGGCCTTACCCCGTACCGGGAACCTCATCGTAGTGTCATACTACAGTAGCATGAGGCAACCGCCTCTTTGTAGTGCCAAACTACCTAGCATGAAGCCTTAGGCTTCCTTGCGGTGTTACGCCGCAACGACATGGCTTGCAAGGCCGAGGCTTTATCCCTAACCGGGTACCTCATGGTGGTGTCGTACCACTGTAACATGAGGAACTCCTCCTCTTTGTAGTGCTGACTACACCCCTCTTTATATTTAACATACAACATTAGGCTAACTGCCTATTTGCGGTGCTACGCCGCTGTGACTTGGCCTGCAAAGCCGAGGCTTTATCCTATTCCTGGACAGCACCCCACATATTAGAACCTCATTGTGGAGTCACCCCATTGTAGCATGGAGTTTCACTCCTTGTAGTGCTACTCTACCGTGCTTCCTGTAAAGCACTCCAGGCATTCACTCTGCCTGAGAACTCATTAAGGCAATTAAGCCAACCTTCCCACAGGAACCGTTTTTCGCAGAAAACAATAGTAGACAATAGTGGTTATAGGTCCGTAACCTCTCCATGCCCAATAGAACATGTACCCACCGTTCCTGATATTCTTCCGATTAGTGGTCCTCCCTTGAACCAAAATCTAGATGCCTAGTAGATAAATCTTTGAACTATTAGCATAAAACTTTATGGTAGGAATACAATAATCCAATATCAGAATGCCTTCAAGCCCATTTTACAAGCTGTGTCATCGACCAGCTGGTGCTTGAGGCCCTTGGTGAACGGAAACGCTAGGTTCTCCTGACTTCGAACATCAATCACTGCAATAACACCTCTCTTGATAAGATCGTGTACTGCCCTGTGCTTCAACCGCACAGTCCTGTTCTTTCCGTTGAAGAGGTCATTTGATGCCACCACCGCAGTCGCCTGGTTGTCGCAGTATATCGGTATCGCTGGTATTTGCTCCCCAACCACTAGAAGATCATACATGAGCTTCCAAAGCCATTTTGCTTCCTCGGCTGCGGTATCAAGTACAAAGAACTCAGATTCCATGGATGACCGCGAGAGCATAGTCTGCTTCTTCGACTTCCACGATATAGCAGCTCCATCCATTGTGAAAATGAATCCACCTGTGGACCTCTCGCTCTCCACCTCTGAGCACCAACTGGCATCACTGAAGCCTTCCACTACCTGCGGATCTCCGCTGTAGTACAGTGCATATGTCTGAGTCTTCTTGAGATATCTTATAACCCGTTTCACAGCTTTCCAGTGTTCATCACCTGGGTTGCTCATGAAACGACTCAGCATTCCTACGGCGAAAGCTATGTCAGGCCTTATGGCAGTAGTAGCATACATCAAACTTCCTATTACGCTTGCATACTCCAGCTGTCTGACGCTTTTCCCTGAATTAGGCTTCAGCTTCAGATCACACCTGTACGGCGTATCGATCCCTGGAAGATCCCGATACCCATAACGAGTGATTATTTTCTCAATATAATGAGACTGTGACAGCGCTAGTCCAGTATCTGTCCGGATGATCTTGATTCCTAAGATCATATCAGCTTCCCCCAAGTCCTTCATACTGAACTTGCTAGAGATGAACTTCTTTGTCTCAGTAACACAGCTAATATACATACCTAGGATAAGCATATCGTCCACGTACAGACAAACGATAACACCTCTTCCATCAGCGAACTTTGTGTAAACACACTTGTCCGTATCGCTGACCATGTAGCCATTTGACCTTATAACTTTGTCAAATTTCTCATGCCACATCTTGGGAGCTTGTTTAAGACCGTACAAAGATTTCACCAACTTGCAGACTTTGTCTTCAAGACCCCTGATGACAAATCCCTCTGGTTGTTGCATGTAAATCTCTTCGGTCAGCTCGCCATTTAGGAAAGCCGTATTCACATCCATCTATTGTATCACTATTTTATGTATTGCTGCGAGAGCAATCAACATTCTGATGGTGGTCTTCCGGGCTACTAGAGCATACATGTCAAAATAGTCAATCCCTTGCTTCTGAGAAAACCCCTTGGCTACCAACCTAGCCTTGAACTTGTCAATAGTTCCGTCTGCTTTCATCTTCTTCTTGAAGATCCATTTGCATCCGATGGGTTTCGCTCCTTCAGGAAGATCAACCAACACCCAAGTGTTATTTGAGGTGATAGAATCAATCTCATTGTCAATCGCCTCCTTCCAGAAAACTGCGTCTCTGGTCTTCATCGCCTCATCATAGGTAAGCGGATCTGCTTCCACATGATACGTGACAAAGTCACTTCCGAAGTCCTTCGGCCTCCTCATACGCTTAGCTGACGGCTCAGCTTGTTCTGGTTCAACCGTTGTTTCAACAACAACATCTTCTTGGACCACATCTTCATTGAAGACTTCAGTTTCTTGTGACCCTCATTATTCTCCGGAACATCCGGAAGAACAATATTTTTGTGCCTTGCAAATTTGTCTTCAAAATATTCTGCTTCGCTAGATTCAATGATATAATTTGACTCAATATCAAGAAATCTCCGAGCATCACTCTTCTCGGCATACCCCAAGAAGATCGTCTTTGTAGTCCTTATCCCAAGCTTCTGAATCTTTAGATCTGGAAGCTTGACATATGCCAGATACCCCCACACTCGAATGACATTCAAGTTTGGTCTGACCTTGAACCAGAGTTCTTGAGGAGTAATGTCAGAAGTTGCATAAGGCACCCTATTTAGAATAAAAGTGGCCGTCGGTGCAGCTTCTCCCTAGTAGCACTTAGGAAGACCAGCAGTCAACAACATTGAGTTTATCATTTCTGTTAACGTCCTGTTCTTCCTCTCAGCTACTCTGTTTGATTGAGGAGAGTACGGAGCCGTAGTCTCATTGACAATTCCATGTTCTTTGCAGAACGATGCGAATTCATAAGACCTGTACTCCCCACCTCGATCACTTCTTATCCGTTTGAGTTGTTGTCCAGTCTGCCGCTCAGCTTCGGCTCTGAACTCCTTGAACTTCTCGAATGCTTCGTCTTTAGCCTTCAGCAAGTAGACGAACGCATACTTTGAGAATTCATCGATGAAGGTTATAAAATACTTCATCCCGGCCTTTGTAGAGAACTGTTTGAAGTCACAGATATCGGAGTGTACCAACTCCAGAAGATCTGTACTTCGATTAACCCGAGGAAAGGGTTTCCTTGTGATCTTTGTTTGAGCACAAACTTCACATTTCTCTACCTTACCCCCACACTTAGAGAAAAGTCCTAGACTAGATATTCTGTTTATTCGTTTACAATGAACATGTCCTAGCCTATTATGCCACAACTCAAGAGTATAAGCAGAATGAGTGACTTCATTAATCACATTAATTACATTGGACTGATTTACAAGCTGAATTTTGAACATTCCTTCGGTATAAAAAGCTTTTCTGAAATATGTTCCTTTGATAGACATCACCATCTGGCCAGCATTGATGTCCATCCTGAGGCCTGCTTTACAGAGTAGGTCTCCTGAGATCAGGTTCTTGGCAATAGCAGGTACGTGCTTCACGCCTTGAAGCGTCAGAGACTTCCCCGAAGTCAGCTTCAACACCACCGTCCCGATCCCGAGCACTTCAGCTTGTGCCTGGTTTGCCATCATAACCACTTCAGAAGTAGGTGTATAGGTGGTGAACCACTCCTTACTAGAGCAGACATGGCAGGAGGCTCCAGTGTCTACCCACCAGTCAGAGTCAGTCCTTACTGCATCAACATGTGCAATCATAGCAACTACGTCAGTGATCATAGATACTTTACTGGCTCTCCTTACTCTGATTGCTTGGTCTTAGCTTTGCACTCATTCTTAAAGTGGCCCTTCTTGCCACACTTGAAGCAAGGCATTTCAGACTTTGGCTTCTTTTTCTTGATAGAAGTTCCCTTGACTTTTAGATTGTCAGGGTTCTTCTTCTTGCTGTGGAAAGCCGCCTGCTTTCCCTTTGGTTCCTTGGACTGAACCAGATTGGCGTTAGCCAATTGCTTGGACAATGTGTCCACCTTCTGTTGAGCCCGCATCTGGTCCTCAACATATATTTCCTGCAAGAGATCTTCAAGACTGATCTCAAGCTTCTTTCTATGCATGTTTGCATAGAACTTGCTCCACCCAGCGGGGAGCTTTGAGACAATTCCTCCAACAACAAAATTGTCGAGGAGGGGCATCGCCTCGTCTTCCAGCTTCTGTCGCAGTTTCAGGAACTCCTTCACCTGCGACAGCATAGACTTTTCGTCCTCAAAAAACTACTTGTGATATTTTCAACCACAAATATTTTACTGCGGTTCTTGTCTTCTTCGTAGAGTTTTTCTAGAGACTCCCATATGTCTCTAGCGATATTCTTCTTAGAATAGGATTCTGCAAGGGAATCCTCCATAGCATTCAGGATAAGCAACCTGCAAATGATATTCTCCCTTCTCCACTTGGCCTGAAGTTTAGTAGCCGCAGAGATTGCGGCGGCAGACCCATTATTTAGAAAGGTAGGTTCCTCTTCAAGAAGCACGTGATCCACGTCTCTGAGTTGAAGAGTGAGATAAACCTTCCTCTTCTAGACTTGATAATGCTCTCCATCAAACTTCTCTAACTTACAGAAGTCAGTGTTTAGGAGTGAAGCATTAATGTTTTCCATCGTAGCAATAAAGCTTTGAGATTGTTATTGCCGGGGCACAATTTTTCGATGGAAAACTGAGAATATGAAACAATTGTAAAAATAATGTTCCAACGCAACACTTCTAGGAAGGTTGCGCAAGGATAACGAAGATCTAAAAAGATATCGTTATGATATTACGAGAATCTAAAAAGATTTCGTAATCACAACAATCAGATCGTAGTACTTCTAAAAAGAAGATACAATCAGAGTTTCTGGCAGCAACGAAGAAGGTGACTGGCGAAAGATGGAAGAACGCCTGCTGGGGTGAATGATCACCATTGCTCAAAGCTTTATTCGCCCTACACGAACAGCTTCCAGAAACCAGCAAGTTCGTCGGAGAACTTGGAACACTACTGCTCTTCTGACTCCTCGGATGGATACGATCTCCCGTGCAAAAAGCAACGCTGATGCGGCGCCTTTCCTCTCTCTCTCTCGAAGGATGCAGATCAGAACTGTGTTAAAGAACACGTCTGAAAATCTCTGTTTACTTGTGCTAAAGAACACTTCGTAAACTTTCTGTTGGCTTCTCTTTCTATTCTGTAACTTGTGAGAGAGGAGGAGGAGGCCTTATATAAGCCCCTGCAACAACTGCTCGGTTAGCACAATGTTAGGGACGTGGTAGAAACCACCCCGAACATGGAGCAACCGCTCAGAACATGCAAGGACACGTTCTGCTGGAAGTGCGCCAACAAAATGCCATATTACGCCTCATGAGCCCTTGAGCCCGAGTCTGAGCCCGAGTCCGAGTCGCTAAGCCCCAACGGGGCTTAGCTCCTATGGAAATAAATTTCCCAAGAGCAAAAAGTATGAATGCTTTAATTGTTGATTTTAGCCTTTTTCCTATTAGAAAAATAATCCCACATGGCAAACCCATGTGCATCTCCAATAATAGCAAAGCTAATATATAGAGATACAAACCATTTGTTTTTTCCGATGTGGGACTAAACCTTTCTAAAGGAAAAACCAAAAAACCAACAGTTAGTTTCAATATGTTTAATACTTTATTAGTTCACTAATTGTATGACGTGCACGATGAATACCTCCTTCGCATGACGTAGGATAATCGGTCAATTGCTCCATGTTCCCTGTGTTACGTACACTTGATTCCTACAAAAAAAATCAACAATTACTACACACACACAAAAGCATATAAATTTAAACTTATATACCTTGAAATCAGTCGTCTGCCAATAATCAACCATATTCTCACAGTAAGTAGGAATCACACTTGTTGGCCACTTAGTATACCACAGTTGTGGTATAAAGATTAAAGTGTTTCACCTTTTTCCTATGCTTGTTTTTCCTCGAGTATATGGCATATAGAATATCAACAATTGCCTTTTTATATGCATGACACTATCAAAACTTATTATTTATGATTTCCACAAGAGCAAGAATGTAAAACAAGAATGATACAAATAGCCAATTTAATAGACATGCCTATGTTCGAAACATTGTAAAACTACCTCAGAAAAATATAACTATGTTTGTAAAATTGGCTCTGTATTATTGGCTCTGTAATATTATCTCAAACATTGTAAAATAAGAATGATGCAAATAGCCAATCATGAATGATACAAATTGTAAAATTAGCTTATGTAATTATTTGTAATATGTGACACCCATGTTTCACTTTCACCATAACTCAAATCTGAAAAAATGTGAAATATAACTTGTGATATATCTAATATTATCCAAAATTGGATGTAATTGTCATCATCTAAATATCAATACACTCTGTACTTACTGTTAGAAGTGTTTTGCTTCCAAGAACCTGACAATTTTGCAATATATCAGAATTGCTAGTGTGCTAATTTTTCAGTTCCAGATATTATAGTATGTCATAATTGGTAATATGATTTCGCACAAGAGCTTGACAGAAATTACTGAGGAATAATTTCATATTAAGAGAAATTTGTTAAGAATAAAATAATCAAAAATAAATAAACTACAGAGAGAATTAAAGAAATTTCCATTCTCCTTCTCTCTCTCCCTGAAAAAGATTATGACAAAACTGTAAGTAAAATAGAGATGCTTTTTTTTCTTTCTTCAATCGAACTCAGCAAAGACTTCATAAGAAAAATTTGGAACCCTAAATAACGAGTACCAAAATAAATCTAGAAAATAATGGAACAAAATAAAAGAAAAAAATCATATAGAAGAACAATTTGTATAGTTGAAGAAGGGAATCGAAACCAAATTTATCATAAATTTATGCAACTCGGTTACAGACAAAGAACATGTAAAAAAAGGGGCATTTTAACCACAATTTTCATAAAATCTCATGGAAGATAATACATTAAAGCATTTCAACCCAAATGAGGATATATATATATATATATATATATATATATATATATATATATATATATATATATATATATATATATATATATATATATATCAGAATTGCTATCTCCCGGTTCCAACCTCGTTTTTCATTTCAATGAAGGCTTTAGCCATTGTTAAAATATATATATATATATATATATATATATATATATATATATATATATATATATATATATATATATATATATGTGTGTGTGTGTGTGTGTGTGTGTGTGTGTGTGTGTAAAGATCATCCCTCTAAGAAAAACAACCAAAAGAGAAAGAAAAGCATCTATCCGCACCTATTATCCCCGACAGAGGAAGAAGAAGAGTTAATAGAGTTGTAAAGGAAAAAGAATACCGGGTACAAGAGGAAGAATAAGACCCTGGTTGTCTTTCTTCCCGATCGGCACCTTGGATTGTTCTTCTGTTTCCCCAATTCTCTAACTACTAAGAATACAAAATGGGAAATAGATCATCGGTTCGTGTGTATAGCTAAAAAATTGGCACAAAATTTTGCCCCCAATATTTTCGGTTCCCTCTAATTTTTTCCACTATGCCCACCAAAATTGAGCCGTACCCCTTCTAATTTTCTTTACACAGTTGTGATGGCCCACCAAAAATGACAGTCCAAAAAAGAACAAAAGTTGTGTTGTTGGTATTATTTGTGACACAATGTCTCTATTGGTCCAAGATCGTCACAATAAGACCACCCATTAGTGACTGTCAGCAAAATCTGTCACAAATAACAACTTTTTCTAAAGGTCAGTCACTGAAAGCCAACTATTTTGTAGTAGGGGTCGTCCGCTATCGAGAACGCTATAAATTATACAGCAAAACTGAATCGCTCCTATAACTTATTTTTTTAATATAAAATAGAAAACTGTGTTGCTTCTCCCATGATTGGAACAGTAGATAGTTCAATTGTGAGCATTCGATTAACTCGGTTAACCGAACCGAATTACCAAATACCGAATTCGACCGAAAATCGAATAACAAAAAATGAAACCAACTGAAATATCCCGTACCGAACCAAACCGAACGGAATAAATCTGTTCAATTTTTAGTTTATTTGGTTTAACCAATATTTCAATTTATTTATAATTTTTTGTTGTCAATATATATAGTAACTAAATGTACAAAGATATATTTCGTATATATATTACTAAATTTTCTTATTCGGTTAACTAGGGAGAGAAATTTTAGATAAAATTTTTGAAAGGTTAGTGGGATTAAATCGAAACCGAATAAGAAATTTTAGTATTTTCGAAACCGAAATCGAACCAATTTTTTTTTCAAACCGAACCAAATCTCTTATTCCATTAGGTTCGATTCGAATTTCGGTCCAAAAACCGAATAACGCTCACCCCTAGACATATGGGCAAAGCAACGTTCAGAAAAAACTATACCTTTAACGGCGTTCATAACACGCTATATAAAGTTCTGTTAACAGCAGTGCATAATGAACGCTATTGATAATGACATTCTAATAGCAGGGAGGCTTCAACGCTATAGATAAACTGCTATTGTATGAACGTTTAATAGCACTTCAACATGAACGCTATGGATGATTATATTATAATAGCAGGAAGGCTCGAACGCTATAGATAAACTGCTATTGTATTCTATTTTAATAGCACTGCGGAAGGAACGCTATTGATGATGACATTCTACAGCAGGAAGGCTTGAACGCTATAGATAAACTGCTATTGTATATCCTATTTGTTGTAGTGGATGGTGGATTGAGAAAAGGGGCATCGGCTTCCAGCAGGGGCGATGGTGTTCTGAGGGAGAGGCTTTGAGTAAAGAGATGAAAATGGAGAAGAAGAGAAATTTTGAGGGGAGAAATTTTTAAGAAAGAGGGAGTGCGGGTTTTGGTAAAAAAATTGAGGTATGTAGTTTTTTAAAGGATTAGAGAGCCAAAAATTTCAACCAAATTTGATCTTAATCAATAGTTTTAATCCATTGAAAATGAAACGATAGTTTTAATACGTTGTTTTTGGACAACTCTAACTGTCGCAAATCCTCCATTTGGTGTCGTATATAAAGCTTGCATATGATACTTTGATAACAACTCGATACCAACTTGGCTTGCAACTCACTGTTACAACTGATTACAATGTTCCATACAACTGATTACAATGTTCCATACATTATGCTCTTTATTAACAGAAGACTTTATCTTGTACAAGGAGAGCTTATTCATGCCCAACAAATCTTCGATGTCGCGGGACCGATCAAGCCAATCTTCATGTACAGAATATCTCATGCACGAGCACCTGCCCATGAAAAATGTGGGTCAGTACATCATATATGTACTACAAGCAGAATCCAACGCACTCGCCTAAACCAATATTAATTGATCAATTTTAGCAAGCAATTATTAGAATGATCTTTCTACTTGGGGCCTAGCATTAGTTTACAGTTCATGGACAATATTCATAATGAAGCATGTAAACTTGTTATCTCGTTTCTTATGTAAAGGCATCATGCAGCATACTTGGTGTTATTCAATTCCAACAGTGTTCATTTAAAGGCATCATTTAAGAATCGTTTGAGTCTACATATATTGAACATGTTATAGTGATGCTTTTAGCAAGGCAATACATTAGCATATTGGTTTAACACGTTAGGCAAGTTCTCATTGAAAGGCAACAACAAAACATCAGTTTATTTAACATATTAAGCAGGCAAGTCGAACCAATATATATATTGAGTGTATCACATTTAACTGATTTCTTATCGATAGCCAACTCCTCGTACCTGCATCAAATACAGTTTACAAGATATACTTACTCTGCCTGTACAAAACATTCATTAGCGTGCATCCTGACTATATATGGTCACTGGTGTTATCATTGTGTAACCATTTTGGACGTTGCCATATAGGACTTCGTAAGGTATACGGTGTGCCATTTTACCAGGTTGCGAGTCCAAATGAAATATCCCGATACCACGTACCCTCAAAGTACATTTACACTTCTCCCATGGTCGGACCGGTACCCCTAACATCCCAGGGTATCGTCCGAGGAAGCAGTCACCCCTTGTATACAAGTTATTCCTGACCATGCGAATGTGTGTCAGACTCGATCGTGAACATAAAATGCATGGTAAAATATTGAACTAAGTAAAGGCAACAGTGCATCATTCAACTCATCCATGTCGTGTTCAATGATGCATCATTTCCAATATGTTCTATCATTCCACTTGGTGATCTCGACGATCCCAAGCCTCATCATTTCTCATTCATTGTTTCATTGCAATAGTTCCCATAATATTTCTTTCAAGGAGGAATAACCCAAATTCATTCATTTCAAAGGGACTTGTAGCATTTCATTCATTTTATTGGAACATTTATTCTTTCTTTCATTGCTTATAAGGAAACAGACAACTTTTATGTCTATGCAATAATTATACAGAGTGTACATGATTCTAGTATTTCATTTGGATCACTAGGTCGATAGCATAGCCAATTCTTTTCTTATTCTATCATTCACAAGACATCTCATTACTCAAACGTTATACTTATTCCGACAATGTTAAGTATAAGGGACATTATCATTTCATTCTCAGGCATCGTCATATTAGCAGTTCAACTGTAATTCGTTCAGTAAATTCAATGTATACGTGTTATTCATTTCAACATTAGGCAACTTAAGCATCTCTATTATCTAGCAATCAAAACATGGAACATTTAGGGAAAATTTATAGCATCATATTATTCTATTTAATTAAGCATGAAGGAGTAAGGAGGAGGGAGGACAGTTTCACTCACAATGTATAAGGGTCTTTCTATTCCAATTGCACATATTTTTGCCAAGCGTAGCTCCACTAGCGAGCCACGTTCCAATGCTCATCATGTCCAGCCAACTAAAAGATTGCATCAGTCTCAATTCTCTTGATTTCCAACACAAGTCTTTATCCAACATTCTGATAGCATCCAATAAACCAACCAAATATTTCGTACGGAGCAGGACATTACAACTTCAAGATATTTACACTACTAGTAAATATCTATTATTTCCTATATAATATTTGTGAAATATATATCATGATTTATATTATATAATGTATAATTTATAGTAATACATTATTGTAATCAATATATAAATTACTATATATTGTTATTATATATTACAATTATTATACTATATCCTAATTATATGTATTATATCATATTTAATGAACAATTATAATTATACAATATAATAATTTAGATTATTATTATACCATAATAATTATGTTTATAAATTAAATAAGTTTCACAATAATTAATATATCAATAATTTATTCTATAATCCCATAAGCTATATAATCTATTTTTTGATAATATTTATATGTCCTATAAATATCGATCATATTTACTACTATATACAATAATAACTATAATTTAATATAGTTCTTTACATTTTTTTCATATAATAATTTATTTTAATAAATAAGAACAAAGTAGTCATCATGAGCAGTTTTTTACACATTGAAATAACTAAATATGTAATTGTTTAATTTACAAATTTGGATGTAAAATATTATTGTAATATTTAATTTACCAATTTAGATGTGAAATATTATTGTATATTAGCAATAGAAGTTTATCAGTATATAACTATCAATAATTAGTATAATTATTATTCATTTCAACGATTATCACTAGTATGTGTATTCATTGATAATTAAACTTTATTGTGTATCAAAAATTTTATTATAATTATTTTGCATAACTTTTATAAATTAGTTATTATAATTACATAATACTATTTATATTATGTCAAGAATATATTACTATATTTAGTTATTAGAACATAGATATATTAATTATCACAATTGATGTTTAATACATTTAACTAATAGATTATATTTAAATATATTGTGTGAATATATTATGAATTGATAATTATTGAGATATATCCATAATGTAATTATTCATAATATATAATATATCCATAATTATATATCGTATTATAATGATATACCCCAATTTCAATAATTTCATATAACTTATAATATATATTCTGTGTACATGTATGCATATAATAATTTTAAAGTTACGGATTTGTCAAAATTATCAAGCTTCTATATTACAAGCTTATGGCACATGGAGATTTATTATTGATATTTAATATTACTATATTATCACTAGTAATATATATCAAGTGGGGGTATGATCACATAAGTTATGGGATAACATATAGTAAGCAAAATCTATAGATTGTATTATAAATCCTACTCGTAATTTATTATGAATTGATTATAATTAATTATACAAACTTATAATAATTATAATTTTTATTATAATAATATGCTTATATAAAATAATTTTACAATATTTCATAATACTGATAAATAACTTTTAAGATATATCACATAATCAATAATAACAATTATATCAATGTTGAATTGCAAATATTTACTAGTAGTAATATATTAGTATAATTAACTATAGATATTATAAATTTATGTCATATAGATATTATGTATAATATTATATTGATATATCTAGTATATTATTCTAAATAACAGTAATTACTATGTAGAATAATTATTATTGAATATGATGATTTGATATACGAAGGTATACATATTATTAATATTGAATGATATTGTATTATTCAATAGATTATTACTATCTGAATATCACATATACTTATCAATTAAAGCAATTTTAAAATATGCCTAAAATATACAATTAGAAGTTATTTAAATTTGTTATCATCTATTTCAGTATATAATTTTATACAATAATGTACTATATGTATATTACACAAATTTACACAATAAAGAATATAATAATAATTGTATAATTAAACTATAATTATATTTACTAATATAATTATAATATATTTACTTAAACGTGTAAAATAATTTTATATACGAGTATATATCATATATAATTTTAGGTAGTCATCATAGTTTATTATACGTATATAGCATTTTGGTTATGATATAGTATATATATTAATAATATATTACATTAATTTGATTATACAACCATTATATAATTTATTGGAAATAACTTTATAGAACATATAATGGCTTAGTTATATGTTAATGGCTTATAATCTATAATTGACATATATTTTTATTCAATGGCCTATAATCTGTATTATATAAATATATTGTTCGCTATCATTAGAAAAATATATAAATTATATATATATATATATATATATATATATATATATATATATATATATATATATATATATATATATATATATATGAAATTTGATGTTATTCCTCACTTTATAAATCTCCGCGTGCCATAAGCTTCTAATATAGAAGCTTGATAATTTCGACAAATTAACAACTTTTTCAAAATTATTTATATTCATACATGTAAAAAAGAATATATATTAGAAGTTATATAAAATTATTGAAATTGGGGTATGAATTGCTATTATATAATTATTAGTTTATTATATAATTATATAATACAATCTATAGTAATAATATATGTATAATAATATAGTAATAGAATACTACTATATACAATAATATCTTGAATCACTCAGAAAGTTATGCAAGGTAATTAAAATATAGTTTTTCGATACACAATAATATTTAATTATCAATGAATACACATATTAGTGATAATCATTAAAAATATACATATCACTTCAATATATTATTTTAATATATAAAATCATTATTAGATATATTGATCAATTAATGATATTACCACTGAATAAATTATTAATTATTAGATAATTATAACCATGATGGATACAATCAAATAGTTATATTAAGAGTTAAAAGATATATGTTTTTGTAACTATTTTATTATGTTAATATTTATACTTATATAAGGTGGAACGTAAACAATGTCATTTTGTCTGTCAATCTTGTATTTAAGTTATGTCAAGATAATTTAATAACGAATTATTTATCAATGAATACACATATTATTGTTTAATATAAAGTATACCCCCTTGATAAAATTTAATTATCAATGAATAATATATTATAGTAGTTAGTTTTCGTATAGATCATTATAATAGTTATAATATCTTGAAACCTATACGATTATATTATATATCATAAGATATTATAAGCAATAGATTATAAGCCACTATAGTATCAACAATAATAGTAAACACATGTTCACAAAGATGTAGAATATTATATTCAACGATTATAAATATCATGATTATAGAAGACTATATTATGTAGACAATGATTATACTTGGGTAAAATTTTATTGATAGTCTAAGAATAAAAGACCATCTTTTAAAAATTATTTTCTAATAAAAGATTTATTCTTTGAAAATACTACTTTATTGGATTCCACTATAATATTGTACCATGATGCTAGAAGAAGGGACTATTAACTAAATTTCTTCTGACTGGCGGTGGATGAAGTACATCACGAAGAGGCAGAAAATTTCATGATATCATCTTCAAATTTATTCTACTTTTTCCTACGATATGTGTCGTTGAGCCATCTCCTAAGATTATGACTCTTCCATCTGACCTGATAGTTTGAAAAACATGAGCAACCAAATGAAACGTGAACATTAGCTCTAGAATCCAACCACCAATCATCAAATGGTAAGAAATATTGACTAAAGGTTGATAAGTCACAAAGACCCATTCAGAATCATATAAGGAGTCTTTACAGCTTCTTTCTTTCTGTAGAAGAAGGCATATGACAGATTCGTTCTTCCATACACTAAGCAAAATTTCTTCTGATCATAAGTATGACTGAAGTTTCTAGGTCTATGATTTTGCTAATGTTGATGGTTCTCGTGGTGAGGTTGAAAGTTATTCTTCTTCTTGAAGAAGTTATTCTTGGATTTGGGATGATGACTAAACTTGGGTTTGCCTTAGGATTCTACAAGTTTTACCTTAGCCTTAGACTCAGTCTTATAGGTTTAGATCTTAACTTATGTTCTTCATTTTAATTCTCTTTAGGACTAGTGCAAAGTTAAGGTCTTCTTGTGTATGGATAAAATATTTAGCAACATCAGACCAAGAAGGAAGAAGCTTATCTATCAGACAAGCTATCTTATGCTCATTGGAGAAGGTTGTGCCTTCGTCCTGAATATACCTAAGGTATTCTTGGAACTCATAGATTTGTGCATTCATACGTTGTCATCTATTATAAAATACCTATTGAAGGTAGGAGGATTGAATCTCTCAATTCCAGCATCATCACAACCATATTTTTCTTTCGAAGCATTCGAAAGGTTTTTAGCGCACATATATTCAAAGAATATATCATAAGGAGATCCCGACATGGCGCTAAGAAGTCTATGGAAGTAATGACAGTCTATTTCCTTAGGAGTTTGGGTTTTGAGGAGCTAGAGAATCTCGACACTCTAATGTCAGACTCAGTGTCATCAGAGTCATTTTTGATGGCTATGGATCCATTAACGGCTGAGATGAGTCCTAAAGTGGTGAGCCTAAATTTTATTTGACTATGCAACCTTTTGAAGAAGGAGCCATCAAATTTACCTACCTTAGCAGTATAAGTCTCTTCTTTGCCAGTCATGATGTCTACTTGAGATAATCAAAACTCTGCAAAAATTGACTTTATCCAATAAGAGTGACTAAGGTTCAAGAATAATAGTTTAAGTGATATTGTGAATCAATCTTAAGAAATCCTTAGTTTATCAAGTTTTGATCAACTTGGGTTAGCTGTAGGGACTGGTTCCAGCTAGCGGTGGTCCGAAGATATTTATGTAATTTACCGCTCCACATGGTGTATTATGGCTAGTTGTTGACTCGAAGAGTTGCGTTGACCCGATAAGGTATCGATGCGAATCGATACAAGTGTTACGTTGGCCCAAAGGTAAGCATTGAGTTGATTCAAATGAATAAGTTGAATCGATGCAAAGCATAAGTCCGGCTTGAGACAAAGTATTGACTTCGGTTAATCTGGCGTGCATGCTACGCTTCTACGCTGGACGATAAGAGGTCGGCATTTTGCCTTATTCAGTTAAGTGTCCACAGAACCAAACTCATGCCTTGTAACATGCTAAGGCATGGGCGCGATAGGCTGCACCAACCGGGTGACTCAACAGAATGGCTAAGTCAGAAGAGTTAGCTGTAGTGCCCCATCCCTACATTGTGCCCCATACTCCGTCCATGGGGTGTGCGAGAAAGGAACACTGTCGCTATCGATTCGGTCGAGACCGATAGGTCGGGATCGATCGAGTCGATCGAATGGGAACGGTTGAATTAAGATCAATTCCCCGTTATAGAATGGCTCCTTCGAAACCAAGTCCTATATTCAGCGGGTTGCGCCTCAAGGATTGACTCGGCGGCTGAGTCGGGAGAGAACTCCCGTTGCTCTGCTTTTCACGCCGTTTGCGTTGGTTTTGGCTTTGTTTTCTGAATGCATTTTTGTGAATGTTTTCGATGATTTTCATGGAATGCATTTCGAACTCGTATTTCCTATCAAACTTCTTGAATAATGCAGTGTTCTAATCGGTTGCTTGTACGATTTAAGGTAATCGCGTAGGCGACGTCTAGCACGACCAACAAGTTCTCTCGCCTGAAGTAAACTCAAGGTGAGTGGCTGACCCTTCTCTTCTCGACCCCTTCTTAGGCAAATCGATAGTGTTGTGCGGATGAAAGAATAAATGCAAGGGCACGAACATGGTAAAATGATCAAGTTTCAAAGAGAACATAGGCAATACCTTAACAACTAAATAATGTCTTAACTCGGTCATTGGACAACTTGTCGACAAGGAGAGAGTTTTCTCGAGCGACAACCCAGGACCACGGGGCCGACTCGGCCTAGGAGGAAACACGGTATAGATGTGCTGGATGATAGCACGGGTTAAGCAGGGACTTGCAGCGGAGACTTGCAATGGGGCTCGCTACTTGCGCTGCAAGGGCCCCGGCTAACAAAGCTATAGTCCAGGATGGCTTGTCATGCTAGTGACCAATCATACGCAATATTGCACTTGGTATGTAAATGATAACAATTGACAGGGAAGAACATGGTAAGTCTCATAAGGCGCGGCTCGACCCGTCGTGGGTAAGTTCTAAAGTATTTTCACATTATGCTTGTCATTGCTCGTTTGAAATTCATTAGGATGGTTAGAAACATTCATGAACTAAGTCGTATAAACTCTTCAACCAAATGAGAGCTTGGAACTTAATTTGCCACGCACTAGTACAAAATATAATGTACAGATCCTCGCTCTCCACGCAGGTACCCCGAACCACGAAGGGCGTGCCACTTAGAACTCAGCGCGACGTGAACACTTTTGAAGCCGAGTTCGTGTGTTGAAGGCTTGTTCCTAAATCCTTTTGAAGACTCCGCACTCAGTACAGAAGAAAGAAATGACGACTCGGCTTCCCTCGATCGCATGTGGAAGTGTAACTATTTTGCTTGTAAAAAGGGATGTAATGTATGGAACGACTATCTCATCAGCGTTCGTTTTGTAAGTCGAGTCATGTTGTAGCCCTCGCGACAATGATTGTAATGGAGTCAATGTAAATAAAATGTTAATATCAATGAAAAGTCTACTTCTATTTTAAATGTGTCAATCAATTTCTCTGTATACTCTAACTTGATGTTGTGTTTCGGATGACCTTATGACTACGCCTTGTGCGATCGCAACTTAGGTTCGTACGGCATCATGCCCGGGGGACGACTATCGATTCTACGAAATCGGGGCGTGACATATTGGTATCAGAGCACGGCTTTACATCCTTTGGCCTCGCGTCTAGAGTTATAGATCTTTGACCTCGCATCGATGAGATAAGTTGTTTCATACAATGAGCCCGTAATAATTGTGACTGATGTGTTTGCCTTCGTATCGCAGAAGTGCCGGAACCCACGGCCGGGCAAGAGCAGAATGCTTCTAGCGGCTCTAGTAGTTCGCATCATTCGCGGGCCGGACCTTCTAACAATACCATCGAAAGGATGCTGCGCATGATGGAGGCACAGCAGAACCAGTGCGAGAACCGACATCAACAGACAGAGGAACGACATGCCCAGTTCGAAGCTTGCTTCGAAGCTCGCTTCGACGCACATGCTAAACTTCAACAAAAGCAGATGAATACCCTGTCGCAAATCGTCCAGACAATGGCGGCCAGCAGAAATTCTACGACTGCGTCTACCATAACTGCACCTACTGCCACCGTGCCGACGGTCCAACCCATAAAAGTCAACACAGAGGAGTCCGAGCGTCAACCAGCGGCACCGAAAAAGTATAACTTTGAAGTGTCAAAATTCAAGAAGGCGTGTTGCACTTCCTTCAGCGGTACCGAAGGCCCTTCCATTGCAATCGACTGGTTGGAAGAGCTGGAAGATCACTTCGAGCTCCTCGACATTAAAGAATCAAAGCAAGTCACTTGCGCACAACTTCAGTTACGGTTGAACGTGCAAGACTGGTGGACCGTGCATAAGCGAGCGATCCGACGCGACAACAACTCAGCGCTGATCTCTTGGGCCACGTTCCGCAAAGCTTTTGAAGTCGAGTACCTTCCATCAGCCGTTTGTCAAGCGAAGGAGAATAAATTCATGCAGTTGAGGCAGGGGAACCGGACAGTAGAACAGTACGTCGCAGAATTCAACAAGTTGTCCAAATTTTCTAGTGCATTTCTGTCTACAGAGGAGTGCCGTGTGCGACAGTTCAAAGTGGGTCTGCAACGTTATATCGGTGTGCATGTCGGGGTTCCGAAGTACAAGACCACGGGCGAGGCTCCGAATCACGCTCTTCGCCTTGAGAGCCTACATCCTTTCGTTGCTGACGACGTTGTGCGCCACTCTAATCACGAACATCCAGCTATACGGAAGGCAATAATTATGTGTCAAAGCGCCCAAATCATGGAGGCAACAGGGGGAGAACCCCTCCGTTTTCTTGCACCAAATGTCACAATACTGGCCACTACGCTAATGATTGTTCTATTCACGAAGGAGGATGTTTCTTTTGCGGACAAAGGGGGCACCAATTTTGAGATTGCCCGACTCGGAAACCCAATCATCCCAATGCACCACCATAACAACACCGTCAAGAGAATCGAGGACAGACGCCCCGACTCCTCAGCCCACTCAACCCAACAACCAAGCCCGACGCCCTAATGTTCAGAGGCGTGTCTTTGTTCTGACTCGAGACGAGGCATTCGCTTCTGACAATGTCGTGATAGGTATATTAAGTTTCAATAATGTACCTGCTCGTGTGTTATTTGATTCAGGCACTTCGCATACTTTCATATCGGCGGACTTCGCCGCCGAGCACAAATTTCATGTAATGTCGTTAGACCTTGATCTTAGCGTAAGTATGCCTTCGGACGTGCCACTACTCACAAACTTAGCATGCGGTGGAGGAACCATATGTATTAGGGGTTAAAAGATCGGTCTTGATGTGATAGTTCTAGATATGAAGGACTTCGATATCATATTGGGCATGGATTGGCTCTGTCCTTGCAACGCCACCATCGACTGTGCAGGAAAGAAGGTCACCTTTCGCATACCTGGATTGCCTAAATTCAGTTATTCGTGTGGTGAAGCATCGCCGGCCTGCATGGTGATCTCGACGATTTCTGTTCGGAAGCTGCTTCATTCCGAATGCGAAGGCTACTTGGCATCCGTTCGTGACATGAGACAGGATGGTGCAAACGCGGGTCAGACCGACGTTGTGGCAGAATTTCCAGACGTGTTCCCGGATGAGTTATCCAGCATACTGCCCGATCGAGAAATAGAATTGACTATCGATACATTTTCTGACACCCGGCCGATCTCGAAAGTTCTGTACAGAATGGCCCCTACAGAATTAAAAGAATTGAAGGCACAACTACATG
>JANAVB010019800.1:28338893-28438893 GCA_029216955.1 Iris pallida | reverse complement strand
ATGAAAACTTAAATTGGAATCCAAGATATGTTCTGAGGTTCCAGATTCCATCATGGGATAACTAAGAAAGGAAAATCAAAATAGAAAGTAAGTACAAAGTATTGAGATTTTAATGGAAACATCTTTTCCTAAATATAATAGATAATATTAGAAGTATATTATTAGTATAAAGGGTTTATTAGACCCTAAAACAACTGCAAAATCCCATGTAGTGATTAATCTTTCTTGCACAATATGAATAAAATAGAATACCACTGTTGCTGCAATTGTACATCGTGATTAACCCACTTTCCATTAATTTGCTCAGGGTCCTAGGAAACAAGTATCAAAATAGATTACTTGAAGTTACAGATGCAAGGTGTATTCCTACCAAGGCATTTTATTTTCGGGTTTTTTTTCCTACTATCTACTAGTCTACAGGTTAACTAACCATATCTCTCCTTTCTTATGATTTACTCCGTCAATTGCCAGATTTCCTAGGTGGTTCATAAACAATATCGATGGAGGGTCAGGTCTACCATAGAATAATCATGTCATTATGAAGGTATGACTTCCTTGCATTGATCACCTAATATAGAAAAATTAATGTTTTGATCAGTTAAAGCAACAACTTGAACGCCATATTGAAGTAGCATGGATCCAGAGTCAAATAAGCGTGAAACAAAGAAGTGACTTTTGTTAGTCCCGAGGCATGAATATAGATAAAAAATATGAGTTCAGTAAGCCTACACAGTAGGTGTCACAAATGAGGAGTTTAGCAAGCCTACACAGTAGGTGCCACAAATGAGGAGTTTAGCAAGCCTACACAGTAGGTGCCACAAATGAGATATATCTCAAGAACAAAGTTAGGCCTCCTTACTTAGTAGGTGCCTTAAAACCTGAAAAATGGGTTACAGAGAAACAGAAGAAGAAGAGGATGATTAAATCTGCTAGGGTGCAAAAAAAATCGTTGCTCAAAGCAAGATTCGCCTCTATACAATCCGCTTCCAGGAACCAGCAAGTTCAAGAGAACTTCTGGAACGCTCGTCAGTCAATATTTGTGACTTAAACGGGCTTCCTGGACTTTATGGACTCCCTTAACTCTCTTCTTTGGTGCATCTTAGAAAGGAGGCAAGGGGGCTCTATTTATATAGTGGAGTGAGAACTCACCATCTCTCATATCTGATGTATGACTAAAACACCAATACTCTAAAATAGTGTATGATGTTTTACATCATCCCACAATCAACATAGTCGAGTGCTAGCCCATGCTTTCCTCCCGAACACTCCGTGAATGCACGAGACAACCTGGAGTCCATGTCGAGTCCGAGCCCGCACAACAAAAATCAACTTGTATCCTTATTGGAATTAATTATTTTTCCTTCAAGGAAAATACTCCCACATGGCACACACTTGTGCTCCACTACACCTCATGTGCATACCTCAACACAAGCATTACTTTATATTGAGATACTCATATTTGGTGTTTCCGATGTGGGACTATCTTTCCTAGTCTAAAGAAGAAAAAAAACACCAACAATCTCCCACATATCTCAATATACGGTTGAGCGTTCCCCACAGTGACTGTCTATCATGCATTAGGAGAGATATCGCTGATGACTTGAATCTTCCCGCATGGGTCAAATAATAGTATGATATAAGAATGGACTAAGCCTTGAATTCTGCACCACAGCTGCAATTCTTTCCACTCACATAATATAGTTATTTGTGCTTCTGGGTGCACATTAAAGGCCATGTGCCAGCCTGGTTTTCGTGTATGTATTTTAGGTATCTACAAGTTTACCCTCAAGAGACAGCATGTATCTCTATCCATACACTCTAGGTGAGTTCTTTTAAAGAGTCCTTGACATGAAGCCTTGCGCTTCCATGCGGTGCTACGCCACTATAACATGGCTTAAAGCCGAGGATTTATCCCTAACTGGGTACCTCATCGTAGAGTCATACTACTGTAGCATGAGGTCATAAGCCTCTTTGTAGTGCCAAGCTACCAAGCATCAAGCCTTGCGCTTTTGTACGGTGTTACGCCGCTATGACATGGCTTACGAAGCCGAGGCTTTAACCTACCTGGTTCCTCTTCGTGGTGTCATGCCACTGTAACATGAGGATACTGGACTCTTTGTAGTGCTGTCTACCACTCTTTATTTATAATATACAACATTAGGCTACCTGCCTATAAGTGGTGCTACACCACAGTGACATGGAAGCCGAAGCATTACCACTACCTGGGAACCTCATTGTGGTGTCACCCCACTGTAGCATGAGTCCATGAGCTCCTTTGTAGTGCTGCGCTACCGTGCTTCCTGCAAAGTACAACAGACATTCCCTCTGTCTAAGAACTCATTAAGGTGTTTAAGCCATCCTCTCCACAGGACATGCTCTCCACAGAGAACTATAGTAGACAATAGTGGTTATGGGTCCGTTTCCCTTCCATGTCCCTCAGGACTATGTACCCACTGTCACCTAATATTTTTCCAATCAGTAGTCCTCCCTTGAACCAAATGCTAGAGGCCTAGTAGATTTTTTTTGAACTAATAGCATAAAACTTTATGGTAGGATTACATAGATACAATATCAGAATGCCTTCAAGCCCATTTTTCTTGTTGTATCATCGACCAGCTGGCGCTTGAGGCCCTTTGTGAACGGATCCGCCAGGTTCTCCTGACTCCAAACATCAACTACAGTAATAGTTTTCCTTTTAATGAGATCGTTTATTGCTCAGTGCTTCAGCCGCACAGTTCTCTTCTTCCCGTTGAAGAGGTCATTTGATGCTACTGTTATAGTCGACTGGTTGTCACAGTATATCGGTACCGCCGGTATCTGAGCTCCAACTACTGAAAGATCATACATGAGCTTTCGAAGCCATTCTGCTTCATCTGTTGCAGCTTCTAGTACATAGAACTCAGATTCCATGGAGGAACGAGAGAGTATAGTCTGCTTCTTCAACTTCCACAATATAGCAGCTCCATCCAAGGAAAAGATGTATCCACCTGTGGATCTCTCGCTCTCCACCTCTGAACACCAACTAGCATCACTGAAGCCTTCCACTACTGTCGGATACCCACTGTAGTACAGTGCATATGTCTGAGTCTTTTTGAGATATCTTATCACCTGTTTTACAGCTTTCTAGTGCTCAATGCCTGGGTTGCTTGTGAACCGACTCAGCATTCCCACGGCGAAAGCTATGTCAGGCCTTGTGGCAGTAGTTGCGTACATCAAACTCCCGATAATGCTAGAATACTCCAGCTGTCTGACGCTTTCCCTTGAATTTGGCTTCAGCTTCTGATCACACCTGTATGACGTATCAATCCCTGGAAGATCCTGATACCCGTAGCGTGTGACCATCTTCTTAATGTAATAAAATTGTGACAGCGCCACTCCAGTGTCTGTCTGGATGATCTTAATTTATGCCCAAGATGACATCTGCATCCTCCAAGTCCTTCATACTGAACTTGGTTAAGAGGAACTTCTTTGTCTCCGTGACACAGCCTATAACTGTTCCTAAGATTAGCATGTCGTCCACGTACAGACAAACGATGACTCCTTTTCCATCAGCAAACTTTGTGTAAACACACTTGTCCGTCTCGCTAACTCTGTAGCCGTTTGATCTAATAACTTTGTCAAACTTCTCATACCACATCTTGGAAGCTTGCTTCAAACCGTATAATGATTTCACCAACTTACAGACTTTGTCTTCAAGACCTTTGACGACAATCCATCTGGCTGTTGTATGTATATCTCTTCGATCATCTCACCATTCAGGAATGCTGTCTTTACATCCATCTGATGTATCACCAACTTGTGTATTGCTGCTAGAGTAATTAATATTCTGATGGTGGTCATTCCCGCTACTGGTGCGTATGTGTCAAAGTAGTCTATCCCCTGTTTCTGAGAAAATCCCTTGGCTACCAGCATGATCTTGAACTTGTCAATAGTTCCATCTGCCTTCATCTTCTTCTTGAAGATCCATTTACATCCGATGGATTTTGCTCCTTCAGGTAGATCTACTAACACCCATGTGTTATTGGAGGTGATAGAGTCATACTCGTCATTCACTGCCTCCTTCCAGAAGATAGCATCTCTGGTCTTCATTGCCTCATCATAGGTAAGCGGATCTGCTTCTACATGATAGGTGAAAAAGTCATCTCCGAAGTCCTTTGGTCTCATCACTCGCTTGGCTGACGCCTCTTCGAGTTTTAGTTCAAATATTGTTTCATCAACAACAATTTCTTCTTGGACTACGACATCGTTGGAAACCTCAGCTTCCTTTGCACCATCATTATTCTTCGGAATGTCTGTGAGAACAATATTTTTGTGCCTTACAAATTTGTCTTCAAAGTACTCCGTGTCATGAGATTCGATGACATGGTTAGACTCAAAGTCAAGGAATCTTCGAGCATTACTCTTCTCGGCATACCCTAAGAAGATCCTCTTCGTAGTCCTTGTTTTGAGTTTCTGAATCTTTAGATCCAAAAGTTTTACGTATGCCAGACACCCCCACACTCGAATGATATTCAAGTTGGGTCTGACTTTGAACCAGAGTTCATGAGGAGTAATATCAGAAGTTGGATACGACACTCTGTTCAGAATGCCGTCAATGCAGCTTCTCCCTGAAAGCACTTTGGAAGACCCGCTGTTAACAACATTGAGTTCATCACCTCTGTCAACGTTCTATTTTTCCTTTCTGCTACTCCATTGGACTGAGGAGAATATGAAGCAGTAGTCGCGTTGATGATTCCATGTTCTTTGTAAAATAATGTGAAATCATGAGATCGATATTCTCTGCCTCGATCACTCCTCAACCTCTTGAGTTGTTGTCCAGTTTGCCTTTCAGCTTCAGTCCTGAACTCCTTGAACTTCTCGAATGCTTCGTCTTTTGTTTTTAACAAGTAGACGAACATGTACTTTGAGAAGTCATCGATGAAGGTTATGAAATACTTCATCCCGGCCTTTGTGGAGAATTGTTTGAAGTCACAGATATCGGAGTGCACCAACTCTAGAAGATCTATGCTTCGATTGACCCGATGAAAGGGTTTCCTTGTGATCTTAGTCTGAACACACACTTCACATTTCTCCACATTTCTTCCATATTTGGAGATAAGTCCTAGACTAGATATTTTGTTTATCCTTTTACAATGGACATGTCCTAGTCTATTATGCCACAACTCAGGAGTATAAGCAGAATTGGAAATTGTATTAATATTCTCTGACTGGGTTACAAGCTAGAGTTTAAACATTCCTTCGGTATAGAAAGCTTTTTCGAAGTACATTCCTTTCAAGGACATCACCATCTGGCCAGCATTGATGTCTATCCTCAGGCCTGTGTTGCAGAGCAGGTCTCCAGAGATCAGGTTCTTGGCAATCACAGGAACATGCTTCACACCTTGAAGCATCAGAGTTTTCTCGGATGTCAGCTTCAGCTCCACCATCCCGATCCCTTGAACTTCAGCTTGTGCCTGGTTTGCCACCATCATCTTCTCAGAGGTTTACTGGTATGTAGTGAACCATTTCTTGCTTGAGCAGACATGGCAGGTTACACCAATGTCTACCCACCAGTCAGAGTCAGCCCCCACCGAAGTGACCTGAGTAATCATAGCAATACCGTCAGTAATCAATGAAACCTTATTAGGCTCACCTTGCTGTGACTACTTGGGTTTGGATCTACATTCACTCTTGTAGTGGCCCTTCTTGCCACAATTAAAACAAGTCAAATTGGAAATGGGCTTCTTCTCTTTGAAAGACGGTCCCTTCACTTTCAGATTTGTGAAGTCTTTCTTGTGGTGAGAAGCCGCCTGCTTCCCCTTGGAGTCTCTCGTATGTACCAGATTGGCCTCGGCCAATTATTTGGACAGAGCGTCCATCTTCGGTTGAGAATGCATCTCGTCCTCGACGTGGATTTCTTGCAAGAGATCTTCCAGACTGATCTTGAGTTTCTTCCGATGCATTCTTGCATAGAATGTACTCCATCCAACAGAAAGTTTCGAGACGATCCCTCCAACGACAAACTTGTCGATGAGGGGCATCTTTTCATCGTTCAGTTTCTGACAAAGTTTCAGAAACTCCTTCACTTGAGGAAGCATCGCCTTCTCGTCTTCAAAGAGCTACTTGTGATATTTTTCGACAAAAAATATCTTGCTCCTGTTTTTGTCTTCCTCGTATAGCTTTTCCACAGACTCCCATATTTCTCTGGCACTATCCTTCTTTGAGTAGGATTCTGCCAGGAAATCCTCCATAGTATTTAGGATTAGAAGCCTACAAATGCTATTCTCCCTTCTCCATTTGGCCTGAAGTTTAGTAGCCACAGTTATAGCGGCAACGGACCAAGTATCTGGAACAGTAGGTTCCTCTTCAAAGAGCACGTGATCAACGTCTCGGAGTTGAAGGGTGAGAAAGACCTTCCTCTTCCAGACTTGATAATGCTCTCCATCAAACTTTTCCAACTTGCAGTAGTCAGTTTGGAGTGAAGCATTAATATTTTCCATCGTACTAATCTTGCTTTGAGATTGTTAGTCCCGAGGTGTGGATATAGATGGAAAATAGGAGTTCAGCAAGCCTACACAGTAGGTGCCACAAATGAGAAGTTTAGTAAGCCTACACAGTAGGTGCCATAAATGAGGAGTTTAGCAAGCCTGCACAGTAGGTGCCACAAATGAGATAGATCTCAAGAACAAAGTTAGGCCTCCCTACTCAGTAGGTGCCTTAAAACCTGAACAACGAGTTACAGAAAAACAGAAGAAGAAGAAGAAGAAGAAGAAGAAGAAGAAGAAGAAGAAGAGGATTAAATCTGCTGGGGTGTAAAAACACCGTTGCTCAAAGCAATATTCACCTCTATACGATCTGCTTCCAGGAACCAGCAAGTTCAAGTGAACTTCTGGAACGCTCGTCAGTCAATATTTGTGACTTGAACGGGCTTCATGAACTTTACGGACTCCCTTAACTCTCTGCTTTGGTGCATCTTAGAAAGGAGACAAGGGGGATCTATTTATAGAGTGGAGTGAGACCTCACCATCTGTCATATCCGATGTGGGACTAAAACACCAATACTCTAAAATAGAGTATGATGTTTTACATCATCCCACAATCAACATAGTCGAGTGCTAGCCCACGCTTTCCCCCCGAACGCTCCCGTGCATGCACGAGACAACCTGGAGTCCGTGTCGAGTCCGAGCCTGCACAACAAAAATCAACTTGCGTCCTTGTTGGAATTAATCATTTTTCTTTCTAGAAAAATACTCCCACATGGCACACACTTGTGCTCCACTACACCTCATGTGCGCACCTCAACACAAGCATTGCTTTATATTGAGATACTCACCATTTGGTGTTTCCGATGTGGGACTATCTTTTCTAGTCTAAAAAAAAACACCAACAACTTTTACCCAAAAGGCAAGAATTTAAATCTCTCTCATAGATTGTGAACCTTTAACGACAATAATTTAAATATCTGTCTTGTAGAATATGGTGGTTCCTTTGATTAGATGTTGACATGATGCCATGAAGTGTATTTTTGTTGGTTTGGTAGATATCTCTTGTGGCAAACATCTAGATACAACATGGAGTTTATATTTTGGCAGAATGCCATGAAGTATACTTCTGACAAATTTAGTTATGGAAATTCAAGCTTCATAGGGAGAAGGAATCATCTTACTTAGTAAGTTTGGAGAAAATGCCTTTTTCTAGGACAACCAACCGCTAAGCATGACCATTGCAAGACTAATATGAGAAAGCTATAGTCCTCTATCAATAACTTGATTGTAAACCTCCAAAATACACACTAAGAAAAAGAAAAAAAATCGTTCCCGTTCTTGTATGATATGATCTCAGGATGAAGTTATAAGCTGAAGGTGGAAACTAATGTATTTTTAGCAACAATATGCCGATTACTAACAAAGAGGGTCGTTAACTAATATTTTGTGTCAACGGGGCTCTATTTCCTGTACCTAGTGTAGGGGTGGGAAGTCCTTGCGTCTTTTAGTTTTTTGTGGTCTCTTGGACCAATCACATATTTTATTGACGTTCTGGGCTATCTCCCAACGTCAATCTTAAGCTTTTGCTCCTTTTGTGTTATATACAGTACCCTTCCTTTCTAAAAAAACTAATATTTTGTACAGAGCTGTAAGGGTCATGTGGGATCAAAAGACTAAGATGTTCAAGAGGGTTTGGCTTTGTTTCTTTTCAAAATCAACATGCGTAGTAAATAAGCTGTTTGATCTTCTTGACATTTCCTATAAACCACATGAAATTTTTATCATGCATTTTGAATTTTCTATTGTAGGATATAGAAAGTGCAATAAATGAGTTAACTGGTAAGTTGCCTATGTAGTTGTAATTCATTTAAGCAACCTTGGGTATTCTACCTTGCTACATTTTCTGAATCAAGGATATCAAGTTCTTGAGTATAACAATTTGTAAATTTTACTTCCACTAATTAAATATTCACTACATTTTTATGCAGTCAAATTATCTTGCTCGGTGACCGAGACTATAGAATCTCATTGCCCGAATCCAAGACATGACTGTTAGTAGAACAGAAGGAATTAATGGAATATCTTGCTAGAGAAAGATCGGGTACTATATACTTGCAACTTAATTAAAAAACACAATGTTTAGGTGCTCTTTTTTTAAAATCATCTGTATTTACACTTTTAAAATCACAACTTGATTATTTTATCTGTACATCAAAAATATCCATTATATAATGACAGTTGTTTGTTAGAGTAAATGAGATGGTTCATAAATCTGAGTCTTTTCTTGCAGGCTGAAAATGAAATTGCTGCTCTAAACTGTAGAGTGCAATAATGGGATCTTTGCCACATAAGATGCACTTGCAGTTACACCTCTCAAAGGGTAGAGAAACACTTGGATACATCATCAGACTCACAATTACCAAGCTAAAAGGCCAGTTGAGATGGATTGCAGCACATACTGACAAGTTCTGCATCTCAAGTACCCCTAGTGTATTTTGGAGTTGTGTCCGAGGCGTGTCCGATACATATTCAACGTGACTATCTTGCAATAAAAATAGCAACAAAAAGATGTTTGGGGACTTTTTAAAGTTTGTTACTTGATATTGTGAATTTTCGTACTATGAATAATTGTAATAATTTATATATGTATTATTTGTTAATAAAATATCTAAAGATTTGATATTTTATTATGCACTTTTTTATAAATCCAAATTCCTATTTTCAGTTTGATCGGTTCCAACAAATTCAGGTTCGCTTTAACTTTACCAATCGAATGTGCACATATATTTGTAAATAGCTAATGAATTTATGAAATATTTATACCTATTGTGACCAATCATAGTTGTGACAGAGTGTCATAGGCGACCAATGTGTTATATACGGTACTCTTCTAATTCTTCTGCTTAGGACTTGTTCGCCATCGAGACTTCTTCAAATATAGGCTTGTCTTTAATAAACAGCTCCTCTTAGAGCATATGTGGCTTGATGCACCAGTGTCCACCCACCAGTAACCATGCTAGATCGTTCAACCTTTGCAACTATATCAACCAAGTTAAGTAATCAAAGCAACTAAGTTAAGCTATAATTTGTTGTTTTGGTTTAGGATTGGGTCAGCGGTCCTCCTTCCAATGGCTCTTTATGTTGTAACTATAATCCAACCTAGACTTAAATGAAGCTGCCTTCATGTTGGGTAATTAAATTCCTGGAGAACCTATGCACCGACACAGTAGAACCCATTGGCATAATTGGACCAATAACTATGCGCCTACTCGATCAGAACTCATGCGCATAGTTGGAGCAAAACCTATGTGCCTATCTGAGATGAACTCATGCTAACAGAATTCAAGCACCTAATCCTAGCAGACTCATGCGCATGATCTGAACAAAGCATATGCACATCATCTGAGAAGACCCATGCGCATAATCAGAAAGACATACGCATAATCTGAACAAATCCTATGTGTATCATCAATTGCGAATATGTTGCCAAGCAGAGACAATGTGCATATACTATTGTGCATCAGCCATGCACAAATACTGTCGCACATATATTAGCACCATTATGAGTCATGCGCACAAATGCCTTGATATTTTTCTCATCTGACCTGGGATAAAATTTGGGTAGGGTGTCAGTAGTACAACCATTTGTCGACTGCTATATACTGACATATTAGACTGCCACATGCTAATAGATAGATATATGTTCATATTTATCATTTTGTATATGACACAAATATCACAAATATAACGAACGAACTATAAAAAGTAACATATCATTTTATAGAACTTGGGCAATTGTGGTTATTAAAATACAGCTAGCCCATAGACCTCATTAGCACAAAATTCTGACTCGAACGAACGACCTTAAGGAAGAGTCGCCAAAGGGTAGGGGTGAGCATGCATTCGGTTTATTTGGTTTAAGTCGAACCGAAATAGTCAAAACCGAATAAATCAAAATTCTAAAAATTCAAAACAGAAACCGAACAAAAATTAGCCAAAACCGAAATTGAACCGAACCGAGTAAGCTATTCGGTTTATTCGGTTGAACCTAATAAGTAAAAATCATGATTTAATTATATTAAAAAATGATAATTTTCTATTCATTTTTGTTATATTTCAAAAATATATCCAAAGTTGGACTCCAAAACACACACACATATATATATATATATATATATATATATATATATTACAAAAAAAAAAAAAATATATATATATATATATATATATATATATATATATATATATATATATATATTACACATTCTTAATCACTAAATATGCATAGAAGAATTAAGGTATTTATAAAATTACATAAATCTTATTCGGTTATTGGTTTTAGACCGAAATCGATTTCCAAAACCGAAACCGAACCAAATAAGAAATTTTTGTTTTGAAAATGAAGGAGAAAGAGAAGAAATTGGTAGCCAGAAAGAATGCTCCGTAGCTTTTCTCATTGATAACATATATAGAGGGAATGTGATAGAAGTTGTTGTGGATATGGATAAGGGCATCCACATTTGGATTTATCTAAATTACAACACTCCCCTTGGATGCCCACTCTAATTATTGCCTCATTAAAAACTTGTCTAAGAAAAAACCCATCTTTTGGAAAAAAATCAATAGAAAAGAAAAGAGTAAAATAATATTCTTCAGGAATATGATTCTTCAGGAATCCATGTGGGTGCGGCTTACACTGCCTCGTTAAAAACCTTTCGAAGGGAAAATCCAGTAAAAAAATCTCAACGAAGGAAAAGAGTACAATGCGCAAAGACATACTTTAAGATGTCTCCATTAGCATCTTCAGGATGCTTGCTTCTACCGGATGCTCCCCCTCAAAAATATTACATTATTGTTCTTACATCAATTCAAAAATGAAATATCAACCCCCAATACAATTTAAATTTTACATATCACCCAAATACTTTATTTGTCTATACATTTATACGTGTATCCTTATGAAGCGGTTGCAAGCTTTATTTGTGATTCCTGAAAGCTCACAACTCCCCCTGATATGTCAAACTGTTGAAAACATAGCCATGCACATTCCCTGTTCGTTTTGATGAAATTGCCGAGTGATTTGATTTGCCTACAACGTTATTTAAAAATATACCTTGTTTGTGGTATCCACTTAATGGAATATCAGATAAATATCATTCATCTGCATATCTCATTAGATCAGAATATTCATCAAGAATAATTTATGTACCTAATATTATTCTAAAACATTGTGCTGAGTAAATGACAATAAATAATTTTATATTCTTTAAACATGGTACTTCAGGACCCAGAACATGTTCTTTTGGTTGTAAAAGATCATATTGATCTGACCATTATAGATATATCATTCATATTAAATCTTTGTAGAAGATTTATCTCTACATGACATTCATAGTAGATCTCTTCTAGAGATTCATCCTTTTATGAGATTATATGAGATCTCTTTTGGATATTTATTTTTATCTCTTCTGGAGATTCTTTTCTTCAGGAGATTCCTCTCTTCAGGAGATTTTTGATCTCTACGGGAGATTTTTGATCTCTAAGGGAGATTACAATCTCTACGAGAGATTCCAATCTCTTCGAGAGATTCTAATCCCTTCGGGAGATATTTTAAATCTCTTCATGAGATATTGTCGTATTCTCTCTCTCTTCAAAAGATTTTCTCCTCATGAGACACTCTTTAGGAGGCACTTTTAATCTCTTCATGAGAACTTCTCTTCAGGAGGTGACCATTTTTATCGATGATCATTCAAGATATACATATGTGTATTTGACAAGAACCAAGGGTGAGGCTTTTGAGAAATTTAAAGAATATAAATCTGTTGTGGAAAATCAAAAGGAGAAAAAGATCAAAATTTTACGTAGTGATAGAGGGGGAGAATAATTTCCAGATTCTTTCAATTTATTTTGTAAAGAAATGGAATAATTCATCAGAAAATAGCCCCATATACTCCACAACAAAATGGCCTTGCAGAAAGAAAAAATAGATTCTTGGTTGAAATGATTAATGTAATGCTTACAAATGCTAAGTTACCTTCTAATCTTTGGGGAGAAGCTTTATTAACCGCTTGTCATGTTTATAATAAAGTCCCTTTCAAGAAGTTTCATGTATCAACATATGAACTTTGGAATAATGGAAGGAAACCCAACTTAAATTATTTCATGTGGGGGTGTATAGCGTTTTATAAAATTTCTGATCCACATAAATCCAAATTAGGACCTAGAGGCATTAGAAGTGTTTTCGTAGGTTATGCATAGCACTCTAAAGCATATAGTCTATTAGATTTAGAGTCTAATAGTATTGTTGAATCCATACATGTTGAGTTCTTTGAAAATAAATTTGTGCATTCAACTTTGCATGAAAATAAGATAGAACAAGAAAGTCAAATAACACCCTCAAGTAATGTGAGGGTTGGTGAGAAAAGAATGGTTGAATCCAATGAACAAAGAAGAAGTACAAGAATGAGAAAAGATTAAGAAAAGGAAATTCTTGAGTTCAGATTTTATCTCACCAGAATCCATTGCCTTTCTCGTGGAAAGAGATAGAACCAAAATACTAAATAAAACACCTATGGTTCTTAATATAGATAACGATACTAAAAATTTAAAAGAAGCAATGGCTTAAAGAGATGCAGCTTTTTGGAAAGAAGCCGTTAATGATGAAATGGATTCCATCATGTCGAATGGAACTTAGGTCATTGTCAATTTACCATCTGGTTCAAAGACTATTGGATGTAAATGGGTGTTTAGAAAAAAAAAATATAGCACGGATGGCACTATACAAACCTTTAAGGCAAGATTAGTAGCTAAAGATTTTACACAAAAAGAAGGCATAGATTATTTTGATACATATGCACATGTGGCAAGAACAACATCCATTAGAGTTCTCTTTGCTCTTGCATCAATTTATAAATTACATCATCAAATGGATGTTAAGACGGCCTTTTTAAATGGAGAATTAACAGAAAAAGTTTATATGGAGCAACCGGAGGGCTTTGTGCTTCCTGTAAATGAAAATAAATTGTGAAAATTAGTTAAATCCTTATATGGATTAAAATAGGTTCCAAAACTGTGGCACAAGAAATTCGATACAACAATTTTATCAAATAGTTTTAGGCATAATAATGCTGATAAGTGCATTTACTGCAAGATAACAAAGGAGTATACAACTGTGCTATGTCTCTATGTAAATGATATGCTAATTTTTAGCATCAATATAAGAGGTATTATTGATACCAAAATGTATCTAACTTCAGTTTTTTCAAATGAAAGATTTAGAGGAAGTTGATACTATTTTGGGAATAAAAGTTAAGAGATATTAAAGAGGATATGGCTTAAATCAAAGTCATTATATTGACAAACTACTTGATAAATTCAAGTATCTCAATATTAAAGAAGCAAATAGTCCTTTTAATTCTAGCATTAAATTTCAAGAAAATAATGGTAGAATTGTTGCTCAATTAGAGTATGCAAGTGCCATTGGAAGCCTTATGTACATTACACATTGCACAAGGCCGGACATAGCATTTTTTGTTTGCATGATGTCAAGATATACTAGTAAACCTAGCACAGAACATTGGAAAGCAATCACAAGAATTTTTGGGTATCTTAAACGAACAAAAGAATTAAGTCTTGTTTATAGTGATTATCCGGCTGTGCTAGAAGGCTATTGCAATGCTAGTTGGATGTCAATTAATAATGAAAATAAATCCACTTCGGGATGGATTTTCATTTTAGGCGGAGGGGCGATAAGTTGGGCATCCAAGAAACAAACTTACGTTGCACATTCAACGATGGAATCTGAATTTATAGCACTAGCCGTTGCAGGCAAAGAAGCAGAATGGTTAAGAGATTTATTAATGGTTATAGAGTTGTGGCCACAACCAATGCCAGCTGTTTCAATGTACTGCGATAGTGAAGCAACTATGTCTAGAGCATATAGCGAAGTATATAATGGAAAATCTAGACATATCAATACAAGACATTCATATGTGAGAGAGTTAATAACTAATGGGGTGATCACCATAATATATGTTAAGTCTAGTAATAATCTAGCAGATCCTCTCACTAAAGCATTACCAAGAGCCTTGGTAAAAAGCTCGACTTTTGGTATGTGACTCAAATTGTTAAAAGTAAGCACCGGCAATAGGAACCCAACTTCGAATTTAGTAGAACACTAAATTCAACTTCAAAGGGTAAAAACAAGTTGTTGTTATGTGCTTGGAAGCACTAGTAACTCCTATACTAATTAAAAGTACTAGTACGAATAGTTGCGTGAAATAAATGGAGGATGAGTTTACACTCTTAATGGAGTTTACAAGAGTCTTAAGCAACTAGGACTAGAGTGAAACTTCAAAGAATTGTAGTCGTGGTTCTTCTACAAATGTTCATGATAATCCAGGATTTGCACATGGCCAAATATAAAAGTGCTAAGCAGTTGTTGAAATCTTTTTAAGATTCTAGATGAGTATTATGTGTGTTATTTTTTCGTTTATAGCACAAGAAGTCAAGGTTCAATCTGCGGACACCTATGACTTTGCTAAAACTTTAAGTTATATACACTAATTAAAGGTTCAAATCGAAAGGTACCTACATGTACTCATAATACTTGTCAGGCAGATATTTTTGCATACAACCTAGTGGGGAATTGTTATATAGTTTGTATGCAAAATATAGTCCCACATTGGAGAAAAGGAAAGTTGCTAATGCCTGTAAATATAGATGACCAATAACAAGACAAATTATGGGCTAACCATGGAGTGGGGCTATTCATGGGCTTTGGCTACCAGGCCTTTGCCTAATTATTTAAAAGTATATGATAGGCACTTGGGCACTTTGGGGCCTTGTTCATTTAGAACAATTTTACTTTAATTTTTTTAAATGTAAAGACACATAATTTATTGGCAAGGGACATTTCTTTAGGATTAGGCATAATTAAACAATTATGACTATTGGCCAAAAGACACCTCTAATCTCTATATAAGACTAGCATATGTGCACGTGCCTTGCACGTATTTTAATATTTTTTAATTAGTTTAGGAAGATTCTTTAGGAAGATCAAAGGGTAGTCTTCCTAATTACTAAGTTGTCCTTATTAAAATTAATGAACTATTTTTAATTAGTATAAGTATGTAAGGATATTTTTGGAATTTAAAAGTTTCACCATCTAAGTTTATCTATTATATAGTAGAATAGATAGAGTTCTAAAACATTGAGGGACATCTCGAACAATTTTTGCTTTGATTTATCCTGGAGGCTAATTTCCTTTCCATATATAATCAGTGTAGTGGGAAAAATATTGTCTTTAGGAAAGTGAACTTTCCATCACGACTCAAAGCATTCTGTTTTCATCTAGATCTTTGACAAAATAAGCAATCTTGAGTATGAAATTTCATTAGCCAGCAAGAACACACACCCACAAAAAAACAAAAAAACAAAAAAACTAAAATTTTGAATTTTTCTTGACCAAAAAATTAGGGAAAAGTAGGAGGAGCACCTGAATGAAAAATCCTCAGCTTGTGCTTTAGAGAGAGAGAGAGAGAGAGAGAGAGAGAGAGAGAGAGAGAGAGAGATAGAGAATTTTCTTTTCTTTTTTAGAGAGAGGGATTTGGAGGCGGCAAATGGAGGGAAAAGTTGGCCTGGGTTTGGAGGTTAGGTTATTTAAGGGATGGGATTAACTGGTGAGACTTTTTATCACATGATGCTTTACAAAAAAGACAAAAATTGGTCATAGTAATGATGGGTTCCATCTATGTATTGTTTTTCTTTTGGGTGGGAAATCAATTTGAAAATTGAACCAAGTTGGTGAACTTAGATACTCCACAACTCTACGTTGTGTGGCACACCACAAGACCCATGTTTAGGTTAAAAAAAAGTTTTTTATTACAATCTTACATCTTCTTTTTCAATATACTTTTTTACAAGTTTTATTAAAAACACCAAACAAGTTTTTGGATTATTTAAAAAATAGAACATGATGAGCAATTTTACATGCATTAATTTTGGATCGTTGGAATTTTCTAAACCCAAGAAACAAACCTAAACAACATAAATAACCAAAACAATTAAATAACCAAAACCCAAATCAACATAAAAAACCAACCAAAACAAAATAAAATAAAATCCATCAAAATCAACCAAGGCAAAGTAAAAGCCAACAAATGAAAATCAACCAAAGGAAAATAAGTCAAAATAAGAAAATAAACCAACCCAATCGAAAAAGCTCATTTTTAGCCAGATGGGCTAGCTAAAATTGAGCATGCTCGTTTTTTTGCCAGATCGTCTAGCCATATTATCGTTCTATGTAATTTTCTAACTTTTTATATCGCTAAGCAAATTTATGATAAGTTAATATCGGTGGAGAAAATTTGTTGAAATAAAATTTATATAAAAGTCAACTTTTTTTTTTACGAAAGGAGATTGTTTGGTCTGATAGTTATATGCAGCGGCGGAGACATGATTAAAATTATGGATGGGTCATGCTACTACATATAGATATCTTTGAAGTTGTCATGTTAATTGGACTTCAATAACAAAAAATTATACTAAAACCCAAAGAAGAATGAGCACAAAAATAAAGCCAATATTTTCAAATTGTTACAAAAGAGGAAACAAAACAATATACATAAAAGATTTCTAAAATATGTAAAATATCTAATAATGTATGAGAGGTGAAGTTTGAACTTGTAACCTTTAAATTAAAAGGCCAAAACACTACCACTTGGCTATCTTATTCTTTATACATTAGAGGGTCAAACTAATATATATCTTAAACTTCTAAAAACCTTCTATATAGTAATCAACATTTGGCTATCTTATTCTTTATACATTAGTCGTATATACTAATATATACCACTTGGCTATCTTATTCTTTATACATTAGAGGGTCAAACTAATATATATCTAACGTTACATTATCCAATACAACGTGGGTGTATACTTGTGCACCAACAAATGTAGCAAAACCTTTATTCAAATTGTGGGATCTATATGAATTCTTTTGTTCCATTCAGCTTTGTTAAGGTTCATATCCGATATAAAATTAGGTGGATAAGAGAGTTTATCATTGGAATAAGTAAAATAAGGACATATTCTGAGGAAACAGCACACGAGCCACATGTGTCCTAAATATCAATTGAAATATTTGATATGAATAACCCTACCAGATTTAATAAACCATTTACCTATAGGATAGGTTATCCAGTCCACATAAACCACCATACAAAATAAACCAGTGATAAATTATAAAGATGGTACCTTCTTCTTAGAGCTCACTTCTTGATCATCTTGTTGTTTTCACTCATTACTCTCCACTGCATTTGTAATAATGCTCTCTGCTTCTCCTCATGCAGTGCAGCAAATCAATGAAGTACTAATAAGTAATAAGATCTGACATAATCTTATGTAGGAAGTCTTACTTTTGACTTTTGGAGTTCCAATTCATCTTGTAGTCTTCTGCAATCATCTTCATGTTGCATCTTCAGAACTTTCATTTGAATTTCGTGTTCTCTCCTCAGTGAGGATGTCCTCTGTATGGATTCATAATTAATGGTCAGAAACATAAAAAGACACAACGTAATTAAAAAAACAATTCAGTAGTTCGTACCTCCCTCAAATCTTTTTTATTTTTTTTATTTTTTACCTCCCTCGAATCATTTTCAGAATGAAGCTGGATCCTCTGTATCTCTTCCTTCTGAAGAGCTCGAAGGCTCAATTCCTTTTGATCATGATCCTGTTGGATTTTGCTAATATGCAAATAAGGTGTGAAATTTGTCCCTATAATGAAGCATTTGTTCAAATTGAAGCAATGCAATTGGTGCTCAAGATAACAAAATCCAAATTGAGCAGATTAATGTACTAACTGTGGTAATATCAGGGAGATTCCATAGTAACTAATTTAGCAAGGAATACTTGCTTGCTATGAAAAAATAAGGAAAGATATTGCTCACGTTACCGACCTAACAATAACATAGGAAATCAAAACGTGTTTTATTCGACATTTTGAAGTGAGGAGCTTATTAGACATTTTGAAGCTTTTTTGTTGAATGTGTTTTAATTTCTTGTAATAAAGGGACATGATGTATGGAACGTATTATTTCTTTTGGTTTCATAAGTTAGTAAGCCAATTTGATATATTTCAGTTGGCTATTGAGAGCCTTTGTATTCCGCTGCAAATTAATCAATAAAAATAATTGTTTTCATATATCTGGTGTCTATAAATTTTTCTGCTTATTTTCGCTGCGACAAGCTTATTTGAGATGGTTTATTAATGTTCCGCATTCATATCTTGTATAAGTGCAACTTACACACAATGACGACTTATCGACTCAGTGGATTCGGGGCGTGACAATCATGGGGTAGTTTCAGACACAAAACTCATAAAATAAGATACAATGGTATTGCTCTATATTTGTAGACATCTATTATTTGTGTAAATTTGTGTTCATCTTCGTATAGCGTATAATTAAACAACAAAATAGTTTGCAATTCATAAATACATGCACGTATTTGTGTATAGATTCTTGTTACACACAGGAAACTGGACGATTCAATTTTAAGTATTGATATGAAAGGGTTGTTAGGCCATCTCCAGCTCATCCTTAAAGTTTTCCTCAATTTGAGGAATCAAAATGGAATACTCTCATGTTATTAAGTTCTCAAATTTTTACAACTCCACCCACCTATCCTTAAACAATAAACTATTATTTTTCTACATAAATTCATTTCTTTAGAATTATTTTAATATAATCATACTCATTGTTTTATTATATATTATTTATATAGAAAAAAGTTATAGAGAAACAAGTCTCTGAAATTTTGTGGAGGATGTTAATTTTTTTAATTCTAGATAATAAACAATACTAATAACAAATATATTCAATATTATATTCTAAGGAAAGATCCCAATAATAACTTTCCAATGGTATAATTATTATATTTATTATATTTATTATAAATTAAAATATATAGGATAAAATGGATATAGATATTGGATTCTCAAATTTGAGGATTTTCTCCCTTCCTCCTCAAAAATGAGGACGGTTCTCCATCCTCAAATGCTCTCAATTTGAGGATGGTTTGGAGAGAGAGGAGTAAGCGGTTTGAGAACTTGGTTGGAGATGGCGTTAGTAGAAGTACCGACAACTAGCTCCAAACAATAACAAAACAAGGAATTTTATTATAATTAAGTCGGTTCATACGGTACCCAAAACTCACATGTAAAAATATTTTACTCAAGACAAAAAGGCTAGAAAACAGCTGCTATCATGATAATTCAATTATCAATGTTATTAGAAGTTTTGTTGTCATATACCATTGCGCCATGCTCCTCCTTAACATGCATCAAGTACTGCTCTGCTGCTTCTTTTTGTTTTAATATTTTGTCGGCACATTTCCGCTCCATTTCTTTTATCAGGTTATCTGCCTGAAGACTTGGAAAAAATCAGATACAAGTTAAGGTTGTAACGATAAACTTAGCACTCCGGAAGAGATGCATACCTTTTCTTTTTTGTTACTCACAATCTCCACTTTCTCCTTTTCATATTTCCTTTGGATCTCATATATTGCCTGTGAATTTCATATAATTTTTACAACAAATCGAAATATGTAGATAAAAAAGATTATTGTTATACCAAACTCAGTATTAGCACCTGATCATGTCTCTGAAAAAGTTCCTTTAAATGCTTTGACAGTTCAAGCTGTTTCCCTTCAAGCATTTGATCAAACTGCTTCCTATTTTCAGTGAGTTTGCATTCAGCTGCAGTAAGTGATGCCATAATCTGAAACAAACGAGGTGGTTTCGGGATGTTAGGTAAATATCAAACCTCATTAACTAATTGGTGTGGGGTAATAAATAACCTCTGATTTTTGCTCTTCCAACTGTTTTTCTCTCTCCATAAAACTGATATGGAACTGTTCTTTCTTATTTAGGATCTTTCTAAGCTCGCTTATCATCTTGTCCAGTGAATCCATATGCTGATCCCGCTTAAAAATTTCATCACGGAGAGCTCCTGCTTCTTCAGTTTTTTCCTGTAAAGCTGACTGCACCTTCTCCAAAAGGTTTTGATTCTCAGATTCTAAACTCGCCATCTTCTGTTACAGAACTTGCTGTAAAGTTCAATAACATATTAGCAATCAGATAATTCTATTAATTATATTCAGATAGTATGTGTGACAGACCATTTCGTTTTCTGCCCTAAATCTGTAGACAATTTGTTTACGAGAAAAGATGTCGTGGTATATGATGAGATCGTGTTTACGAGGAAAGATGTTGTGGTATATGATGAGATCACGAACTAGACATAGCTTCCCGAAGACCATTTGAATATAAACGACAATTACAAACATAAGTTAGATATATATATGGCACACCTTGTCGAGTAGGGCTCGAACCCTCTTTATGTGTAGCTAAAGATATAACTTAAATGCCCGGTGCTAAGATGCTTTGCTCCTGGTAAAAGCATTACCCAAGGTGCCTCGGATGGGGCTTTGAGAGGGGATAAGACTGGATTTGGATGTTGCTTAAGGGATAGATCAGGGGATCTAAAGGCCTTTAGTTTTGGCAGTTCTTTCCCCTTCAAGGATTCCTTTGTTCATGAATTAATTGGTGCCAGACAAGTGGTCACGCTTGCGATAAACCTAGGTATAAAAGATTTGGTGGTAAACACGGATTCCAAACACTACTTTCTCACAAAATTGGTGAGACAACTGATCTTCAAATTGAAAAATGGTACCAACAAAAGTATGTGTTACCACTACAGTTGGTTGAAAAAGTTGTTGAAGAATATAGTGAAGTGGATGAAGGATGGACAAATGTAAAACCAAAAAATGGAAATCTATAAAAAAGAAGACAAAAGTAGAGGTTGAGCAAAGGAAAGAAGAAAGTTTGGTTTGTGAAAATGTAGTACAACTTGTGGATGAATTCGAAAATGAAGTTGTAGATAAATTTAATCAACTTTCTATTATCTGGCATCCAAAGGATACTCTATATGCTGCAGACTGTCTCTCACGGCTAGAGAATAAATTTTCAAAAGAAACCGTCTGGCATGAAAGAAGTAATGGAAAGATCGATGATGTTGCTCCTAGATTTTTTATATTTCATTAAAAGAGACCAGGATAAACAATATTATTTACGTTTCAACAAGGGATCAGGTTTATATAAGTTTGTGGAGTCCAAAAAAGATAATTTCAAAAAAGATAGGAGACCCTCCACATCGTAGGTTAGCCACCATCTATTTCTGTTGCCATCTGAAACTCAACAGTATTCACAGTTTACCTGATAAATTTTGCTCAGATTTTTTTAGTAGCCTGTCACCCACAAGTTTTGTGTGCAAACTACTAGGGAGCCAAATTATGCCTCATAACAGAATTAAAACTCTGTTTGTCCTAGGGCACAATTTTTAATAGAAAACTGAGAAAATAAAAAATTATAAAAATAGTATTTCGCACCAACAATTCAAAGAAGGTGCCAGAGAGAAATCATTGAAGGGTTATGGATTACGAAAATCTAAAAAGATTTTGCAATAGCAGCAAATGACAGTAGTACTTCTAAAAATAAGATACTAATCGAATTGCTAAAGGCAGCAGCAAATAACAGACGATAGATGGATAAATGGCCTGCTGGGGTGAATGATCACCGTTGCTCAAAGCTTAATTCGCCCCACACGAATAGCTTCCAGGAACCAACACGTTCGACGGATAACTTTCGGTACACTCCACTCTTTGGACTTCTCGGAAGGCGCACTGACTCCTGTGCAAAGTAACGCTGGTGCAACGCTTCTTTTCTCTCTCAAAGTCTGAGAAAATTCGTAAGGAATTCTGAACTTGTTATTTTTCATTGTGATAGAGAAGAGACCTTACATAGGCCCGTGCTGCAACTGCCTAGTTAGCAGAGCGTTCGGGACGTGAAAAAACCCATACTGAACGTGCTGTAACCGCTCAGATTATCTACAGACACGATCTGAGTCAACTTGCATACAACGCACAATACTTGTACCACTTACGCCACCCATGCAACTTACGCACCGTGCGTACCTTGCACACTGTGTGCACAACGCCCACAGCGCCACCTGCGCACTCTGCGCAACCTGCGCCAAACTGCGCGCCAACTGGCAGCACCCACTAGCGCGCCACTGGACCGCACAACTGGGCACTACTATGGGCCACGCAACTGGACGCGCCACTTGGCCGCGCCAATTGGTCAGCGCCAATTGGTCGTGCCTTCTGGCAGCGCGATTGGCTGCACAAGTGGCTCGTACAACGAGCGCTACTTAAGCGCACTATGCGCCTAGCGACGATGCTGACGTGCTAAGTACAAAGTGTGCCAACAAAATGCCACATTACGCCTCATGAGCTCGAGTCCGAGTCCGAGTCGCTAAGCCCCTACGAGGTTTAGCTCCAATGGAAATTAATTTCCCAAGCGCAAAAAGCATAAATGCTTCATTGTTGATTTAGCCTTTTTTATTAGAAAAATATCCCCACATGGCACATCTATGTGCACCTCCGCACCACTTGCGCATCTCTAAACAAGCAAAGCTTATATATATAGATACACTTCCTTTGGCCTAGCCGATATGGGACTAAAGTTTCCAATACAAAGGCCAAAAATCCAACAATCCCCCATATATCTCGATATATGGGTTTGAGTGTTCCCACAGTAACTGCCCATCATGCATTAGGAGAGATGTTGCTAACGACTTGAATCTTCCCGTATGGGTTAAATAACAGACTATAATACAAGAATGGACTAAGCCTTGAATTCTGCATCATAGCTGAAATTCTTTCCACTCACATAATGTAGTTACATGTATTTCTGGCTGCACATTAAAGGCCCTGTGCCAGCCTGGTTTCAGTATATAATTTTGGACGTCAACAAGTTTACCCTCAAAAGACGGCCTGATATCTCTTTCCATACATTATAGGTGAGTTCCTTATTAAAGAGACATGGCATGAAGCACCTTACGCTTCCTTTGTGGTGCTATGTCGATATGACATGACCTAAAGCCGAGGCATTACCCCTACCGAAAACCTCATCGTAGTGTCATACTACTGTAGCATGAGGTCACAACCTCTTTGTAGTGTCATCCTACCCAGCATGAAGCCTTAGGCTCCATTGCGGTGTTACGCCGCAACGACATGGCTTGCAAGGCCGAGGCTTTACCACTAACTGGGTACCTCATCGTGGTGTCGTGCCACTATAACATGAGGAACTCCTCCCCTTTGTAGTGCTGACTACACCCTCTTTAATTTCAACATACAATATTAGGCTACCTGCCTATTTGTGGTGCTACGCCGCTATGACTTGGCTAGCAAAGCCGAGGCATTACCCCTTGCCGGGAACCTCATGGAGTTACCCCACTGTAGCATGGAGTTTCACTCCTCGTAGTGTTGCGCTACCGTGCTTCATATAAAGCACATCAGGCATTGACTCTGCCTGAGAACTCATTAAGACATTTAAACCAACCTTCCCACAGGATCTGTTTTTCGCAGAAAACATACAGTAGACAACAGTGGTTGTAGGTCCATAACCTCTCTATGTCACAGAGGACAAGTATCCATTGTTCCTGATATTTTTTCCAGTTAATGATCCTCCCTTCAACCAAAAGCTCGATGCCTAGTAGATTTCTCTTTGAACTAATAGCATAAAACTTTATTGTAGAATTACAATAACATAATATCAGAATGCCTTCAAGCCCATTTTACATGCTGTCATCGACCAGCTGGCACTTGAGGTCCTTGGTGAACGAATCCGCCAGGTTCTCCTGACTCCGAACATCAACCACTGCAATGACACCCCTCTTGATGAGATCGTGTACTGCCCTATGCTTCAACCGCACAGTACTCTTCTTTTCGTTAAAGAGATCATTTAATGCCACTGCCGCAGTCGCTTGGTTGTCGTAGTATATCGATATTGCCGGTATTTGTGCCCCAACCACTGGAAGATCATCTATGAGCTCCCGAAGCCATTCTGCTTCCTCCGCTGCGGTATCAAGTGCAAAGAACTCAGATTTCTAGGATGACCGCGAGAGGATAGTCTGCTTCTTCGACTTCCACGATATAGCATCTCCACCCATTGTGAAAATGAATACACCTGTAGACCTTTCGCTCTCCACCTTTGAGCACCAGCTGGCATCACTGAAGCCTTCTACTACTGGAGGATATTCACTGTAGTGCAGTGCATATGTCTGAGTCTTCTTGAGATATCTCATAACCCGTTTCACAACTTTTCAGTGCTCAACGCCTGGGTTGCTCATGAAATGACTCAACATTCCAATGGCGAAAGCTATGCCAGGCCTTGCGGCAATAGTAACATACATCAAACTCCTGATGACACTTGCGTACTCTAGTTTCCTGACGCTTTTCCTTGAATTAGGCTTCAGTTTCAGATCACACCTGTACGACGTATCAATCCCTGGAAGATCCTGATACCCGTAACTTGTGATCATCTTCTCAATATAATGAGACTGTGACAGTTCTAGTCCAGTATCTGTCCGGATTATCTTGATACCCAAGATCATATCAGCTTCCCCCAAGTCCTTCATACTGAACTTGCTTGAGATGAATTTCTGTCTCCGTGACACAACCCATATTCGTACCTAGGATAAGCATGTCGTCCACGTACAGACAAACGATCATACATCTTCCATCAGCAAACTTCGTATAAACACACTTGTCCGTCTCGCTGACCATGTAGCCATTCGACCTTATAACTTTGTCAAATTTCTCATGCCACAACTTGGGAGCCTGTTTAAGACCGTACAAAGATTTTACCAACTTGCAAACTTTGTCTTCAAGACCCTTGACGACAAATCCCTCTGGCTGTTGCATGTAAATCTCTTCGGTCAGCTCGCCATTTAGGAAAGCTATTTTCACATCCATCTGATGTATCACCATCTTATGTATTGCTGCGAGAGCAATTAACATTCTGATGGTGGTCATCCATACTACTGGAGCATACGTGTCGAAGTAGTCGATCCCCTGCTTTTGAGAAAACCCCTTGGCTACTAAGGTAGCCTTGAACTTGTCAATAGTTCCGTCTGATTTCATCTTCTTCTTGAAAATCCATTTACATCTGATGGGTTTTGCTCCTTCAGGAAGATCAAAACACCCAAGTATTATTTGAGGTGATGGAATCAATTTTATTGTCAGTCGCCTTCCTCCAGAAAATGTCTCTGGTCTTCATCGCCTCATCAAAGTTAAGCGGATCTGCTTCCACATGATAGGGGACAAAGTCACTTCCGAAATCCTTCGGCCTCCTCACACGCTTTGCTGACGGCTCAGCAAGTCTGGTTCAACCGTTGTTTCAACAACAACATCTGCTTGGACTACATTCTCATTGAAGACTTCAGTTTCCTGCGCACCCTCATTGTTCTCCGGAACATCCGTAAGAACAATATTTTTGTGCCTTGCAAATTTGTCATCAAAATATTCTGCGTCGCGAGATTCAATGATATGATTTTATTCAATATCGAAAATTTTTTGAGCATCACTCTTCTCAGCATACCCCAAAAAGATCGTCTTTGTAGTCCTTGTCCCAAATTTCTGAATCTTCAGATCTGGAAGCTTCACATATGCCAAACACCCCCACACTCAAATGACATTCAAGTTAGGTCTGATTTTGAACCAGAGTTCATGAGGAGTAATATCAGAAGTTGCATGAGGCATTCTATTTAGAATAAAAGTGGTCGTCAATGCAACTTCTCCCCAGTAGCATTTTGGAAGACCCGCAGTCAGCAACATTGAGTTTATCATTTCTGTCAATGTTCTGCTCTTCCTTTCTGCTACTCCGTTTGATTGAGAGTACGGTGTCGTAGTCTCATTAACAATTCTATGTTCTTTACAGAATGATGCGAATTCATGAGACCGGTACTCTCCACTTCGATCACTTCTTATTCTCTTAAGTTGTTGTCCAGTCTGCCATTCAGATTCGTGTTTGCAAAAACAAAAGTTTGATTCCACAAACTAAGAAAAAAAGAAAGTACAATAGTACAATTGAATTCTGGGAAAGTACCACTATAGGAATCTGTTCAGAAGACGATCACTTTATCCCTTGGACGATGTGATATTGAAGACTCTAGCCTCTGGTGATTGCAACAACACTTTGTTACGATATTATGATCCTTAGTGATGCTTTGGGACTGATTTGAAACTCTATTTATATAGTCCTGAAATAACTGTTTCTGACTTGCACACACTTTAGGTTGCGTGCCTAGATCCAGTTGCGCAGACGGTTACTTGAACTGTTGGGGGACGCGTGACATCGTTTGAGTGAGATGTGCATGGTCGTGGGCAGTATAGAAGACACATTCTTCGAGATTGGTCGCATACGTGCCACGTCATCATGGTTCTGGACAAAAGTTGATCAGGTTGCGCCAGCCGAGGTGGCGCGAGGGCGTAACTTAGTGACTGGCGCCTTCATCTTGGTTCTGTTGGACCATGATGTTTCATTTCTCGCGCAACTTGATGACTTGCGCGGACTAGCTGTCAGCATTAAATAACATGCTGACAAAATCTTCTCAAGCTCGCGTTGCGCGAGATTAGAATGGATTTTCTTCGGTTTTTGTGCTGCCAGAGTTGTCAGTAATGATGACAGCCGTTACAGCTTCTCGAGGCAGCTTGCCACGTGGCGCTGGCACACTTGGGAGGTGGCACAACTTGAGACTTGGCACAAGTTAATGTTTTGGCGCCACTTGATGCTGGCACAATGTTTAGGGTGGCAACCTTTGATATTTAGGCTCCTACAAGACCGGTCCTTCTCCAAGGTGGGCTTGGTCGTCTCCTGTACAGCCTTTACCTTTTCTACAACTTTTATAAGAAAAGCATGCTCCTGCTCCACTGCAGCAGACACAACGATTTGTCGCAGTGTAGCACCCAGTTTACCAAATAAGGGTAATTTTGAAATTTTGTGTTTATAATTATTTTAATAATGATATTTAATTCATGATATGATTTTTGGTGATTTTAAATTATTTTAAAATTATTTAAATCAATGACTTGTGGTTTTGACGTTTTGCTAGTGAAACCCTAGAGACTGTTTGACCTAGAGCCTAACCATGTGATTATGATATTTTAATATCATTTTTAGCCTAAGGATATTTTTGCATTTGACCTCTTTGAATTATTTTGATATTATTTTATTATTTATGATATTATTTTGGGGTTATTTGAGTCGGGTTCGAATTTCAACTCAATCCGACTTGAAACGGGGACTCGGGGATAGTTTGACTCTAATGGGACCCACACACTAGTTAGGCATGACCCACATGACATTAATTTTAGTCCACATGATAGAAATATTTTAGTTAGAGGTTAGACTAATTATTATGGATAAGGTTAGTGTGATTAGAGACTTTAGAATGACTAATTTAGCCCCAACCAATTAGCCCTTTCCTAATACTCATAGAATAGGTTAGTGGGGGCATTTTGGACCTTACCATAATAGGACAAATAGCCCCATATGGCCAGCCACTTTGGAAGAGGATAGGCTCAAGTTCATTTCATTATTCTCATCCACACTCTCTCTCTTGTTCTTTCCCAAATTCCTAGAGAGCAATTCCTAGCAATTTCTCCACCAAATCATTCTATTTCACCACCAAATCTTCTTCTTTCCTTCTCCATTCTAGCCAAGGAGGAAGCTACCCAAGTTTGGGAGGATTCGGAGCTCGTTCGTGTCCTTTTGGAATCTCTACGTGTCGGTGTCGCTCCGGAAAGACTTTTCTTTGATTCGTTCTACCGGGAGGTATAAATCCCTTCTCCTTTTCATTTCTTTATGCATATAGGTCTATTTTGAACCCATAGGAAAGACCCCATAGTTGTATCTCCATTTGTGTCCATTTTGTGCCCATTTGGAGGTCATAGGAGTGTCCTTTGTGTTGTGGTTGTGTCCATGTGGAAAAATCCCAAATTTGGACACACTATGTGTTGTTGTTATGTATGAATGAATTATTACATGTTTAATCTCATATTTTTGTATTGGAGATGTGTTCTATAGTGTCTATATATATACATATTAGTGTAGAGAGTGAGTTCTTGATATATTATGTTATATACTTGTGTTCTTTTGTCTCAAACTACCTAAATCCGTCATGATTTTTATCCACGTTTTTAATTTCAGCCCTAACTTAGAAATGTCATAACTTCTAGCTCAAAGCTCGGTTTAATCTCCCGTTTTTTTTTAAAAGAAGCGTATTGAAGTTAGCTTTCCAAAAATATGTATTAATAGGCTGAATTCTTTCTGTAACTTTCTGGAGAATTATTTGAGTGTCAGCTGTCCGAAAGACAAACGCGTTCTCGGTGTTTTCGCGATTCCGGGAGTTTTCGGAAACGAAAACGCGATCCGTATAAAGTTTCGGAAAGCTAACACATAGATCTATAACATACTTTAATCCTAAATTTTAATTCATGCTGAGATGGTACAGTATTGATTATTAGTAGGAGTTACTATTCGGCATATGCATTTTGTGCACCCTTGTGTGTAATATATTGTTCTATTTGATTTTAACCCATGTTAATGTATATACATTATGTAATTAAATAGAGAATACAAGCATGAGTAAATGGTTAAATAAATGATATATGAGGTGTAAGTATCCTATCTAATGTAAGCATGTATAAGTATGGCTTGTAATGAATATATAGGTTCCATTGTATGTAATGTATGGTGCATATAGTGGTGCAAGAGAATAATGAATGATGAATGAATGCAAGCATGAATGTAATGTAATAATAGATGTAATGTATACAATATACAGGTTAATGAGATGTAATGTTCTATGTTAATACAAATCCTATATTACCTCATGTACCCCCTTACACTATGTTGACACTATCACACTTGACACATTGTTCACTTACACTTTGACACTCTTTGATATGTATACACTATGTATGCCTATTTAACCCTCACTTGCTCCTTTGCCATGTTCACATACACACACATAGCCTCTTAAATAAGTATTTATGAATATAGTTAACTTAGCTATATATGTATATTATATATATGTTAGCATATTGTGTTGTAATATATAAGTTTATATAACCATTTGAAATGCCATGATTATAGACCTAATGTTGAATACCAATATATGCATGTGTATACATGTGTAGACATATATAGCTTAAAGTAATAGATTACCTAGTGTATATCCAATGTGAATTCTTGCCTATTTGAGTATTGAATAATTGCATGCTATATAGAGTTAGGTGTATGTTGGCTTGTATAGACTTGTATTGATGTGTGCATGCTAGGATAGTCTTGGTTAGGCCTAGTAAGACTTACTGGGTTAGGACATGACCTAGTTTGACCTAGTTTGACTAGTGCAGTTGACCAGAGTTGACCAAGGGTTGACTTTGGCCTAGTTTGACCTAGATTCATGTAGAATGCATTGTAGTGCTTTATATTACCCTTCTGGACATGTTGTGACTTGTGCTGTTCTAATTAGGAGCCAGACACCTCTCCTCGGACAGTATCTTTACCTTGGACATTCAGATATCAGGCGAGTACATTCTCTGATCGTTTCATACTTGTCACGAATTATATTCTCGCTCTAGATTACTTTTACTTGATGCTGTCACGTTATCATCACGGATTGGTACTATACGGATCTCTTTTTGGGATGTTACCCCCTTAGCGGGCGCATCGGATACTTTATGACATGTGTTTCATGTACATCATGTATTCCTTGCTTCTGTGTTATTCATGTACACTCATGTTCTCTCATGTTCTTATATGTACGTTCATGTACTCTCATGTTCTTTCATGTACGCTCATGTTTCCTCATGTGTTTCCTGTGTAACCAAAACATCATGTACGTAACGTAACTTGACTGGATCCTTGTGTATTGATTGTGGGTAGGGGTGAGTATAAATGGTCATGTGATTTACCCATCATGTTCACTATGTTACTTTTCATGTGTTATCATGTACAACACAGCCTTCTTGGCTAGTGTCCTTCATGTTCACTCATGTACATCATGTTCAACCTAAGCCAATTACATGCCATCTCGTACTCTAAATCACTAGTCACTTACAGTTCTTACTTGTCATGTATATATTTTCAGTTATCAAATATCTCTCCTGTTTTCATGTACATCTTCTTACAGCGTTTCATGTATCTTACTCTATTGCTTGCTTTATATTTCTTGCCATGATATGAACTGCATGAGATGTACTGTGCTCGTTCCTGTCCTGACTGGACATGTTGATAAATTTTACAGATAGCTTGGAGGTTGTCTGCTAGCCTAGAGGAGACACCTTAGAGGTTGTTTAGATAGTTATTTCATTTGTCTTGAGTTGTATCTATGGATTACTGTATTTGGGTTTTGAGATGTATTCTGAGTTTGTATCTTAAACACTTAGACTTCTATCTGTTGTATCTCTTTTCAATTTTATGTTTTATCTATCTTCCTTTATGCTCTACCTTAGATGTGATTGAGTTTACATTCTGCTATGTCACCCCTATTCGGGGAGTATAAACTGCTTAACCTTATACTGTTAGATGCATGAGACCTAGGACAGCGTTCTACCGCCGATACTGCGGCATAGGCTGGGCGTTGTTACGTTCTCGTGCCCTAACTCTAGGGTGCGGGTCGTGACACGCAGTTTTTGCAAATGGATTAGGCGCTGATCAGCCTCTGCCAGCTTGTGCTTCAGAAGAACAGCCGTCCCCTCTCCACCCGGAAGCGTCTTCAGTAAATCAATCTGGCCTTGGGCGCAGTGACGGGCCACGACAAATGAAGTCCCTCTCCTTGAAGTAGCTTCAACCCCTCATTTTAGATGACAGTAGAAGCTCTCGACTATATCCTTTGATGATTCATCTAAGTTCTCTAAAGAGGACGGCGTCGAAGGGATATCAGCCAAGGGAGCTGAAGGCGTGTGAGAAGAAGGCATAGCAAAGCTTAACGATCATGTCAGAAGGGAAACAAATTCCGAGCGATGAGATTTTCGTACGACGGCAGTCTCCTCTTCTGCGGTCCGAATAAGCCAAAAACTGGACAGTACAGAAAAGTTCAACTTCCGAGAAAGAGGCAGCCTCAATCGATCCCGCATCCACCAAATAGGTTGAAGGAGCCGGAACTTCTGTGCTCAATGCGGAGGAAGGCCCCTCAACTTGAGCTGGAAGAGGAGAGGGGACACTTCTGGCTTTTACCAGGTCAGCCCATGGATCCTCTTCTATCCCTTCCTCTACGGCCACATCCACCCTCGGTAGCGGAAAGGCAGATCCTATAGGCCCAGAACAACCGACAATTAGCTTGACCCGAAAAAGATGGAGTTGTAGCGAAAAAATCTCCTCATTTGTAAGAATGTGGCATAACTTACCAGAGACAGGAGGTAAAGATTGAGGCTCAATCGAAGTAGTCTCAGCTCCTCCCGCCGCCTCCACATCTCCTGTGAGGTCAGCAGTGTAGGTCCTAAAAATCAAGTTGCACCCATCAAAAAAGCAATGAAAATCAAATTGTGCATCCTTCAAATGAACTGCGCAGGAGACAGATTGCGCAGTAACTCAACTGCGCAAGCTGAACTGCGCACCCATCCAAGCGCGCTAATTGACGTGGCCGCATCATCATTATCTGACAGAAAATCAGATCTTCTGACAGCTGACAGCCTGAAGAACGAGGAAACTGTTCGTTTCTCGTGCAGCACAACGCTCGAGGACAGCTGTACAGCCAGCGCAGTCTACCAGCCCACCCGAAGTGCAGTTCAACCCAGCGCAGTCCAAACCCAGCACAGTCTGATGCTAGTACAGTTCAAGTGGTGCAATCCATCAACAACTGATATTTTGTACGTGGCATACATGCCATCAATTGCTCACCACGTGGCAACCGTCTGTACACGATCATGCGTATTTCAATCAAATAATGCCATGTGTCTAATACAGTTGGCCCACGATCGAGTAAATGCCAGCACAGTCTGATGTCTGCGCGGTCCAATGCATGCGCAATCCATCCTGCGCAATCCAGAATAACTAAAAATTAGTTATTTCCAGAACTCTATAAATAGAGTTTCAAGTCCTTCTTCGGGGGGATCATAGGGATCAGAAAATCAGAATCAAGAGCAGAGAAATCAGGAGTTCTTGCCCAAGTGCTGCTGCATTCTTCAGAGGCTACTGCCTTCAACTTCAGAGGCTATCATCTTCAAAGTTCACATCGTCCAAGGGATAAAGCGATCGTCTTCAGATCGGATTCCTAAAGTAGTACTTTCCCAGAATTCTATTGTAATCTTTTTACAAAGTTTGTGAAATAAAGATCAACTTTTGTTTCTGCAAACAAAATGGCGACTCTGCTGGGGATGACTTTCTCCTCCGACGAGGAAGTGACAACTCAATGTGACGTTGCGTCTATCGGGAAGACGCAGAAGACGCTGGTTGTAAACGTCAACCAGACAGCCTACGAAGCGATGATCAACTCCGGGACTACTCGTCGCACTGCAACCTCTGCTAAGAGCAAGGTTCGTTCAGTCTGGACTCCAAAGTCCTCTGCACAGTCCTCTGCGCAACCAGCTGCACAGTCTACCGTCTCTGCTCCCAAAACTGTTGCACAGTCTGCTGTCTCTGCTCCCAAAACTGGTGCACAATTTGCTGCCTCTACTGCCCATGCGCAGTGTGTTACTCCTCTTGCCAGTGCACAAACTACTTCCTATGCTGCTCTGGCAAAGTGCAAGACTCATCTTCCTCTGGCGCAATTGGCTGCAACTCTTCCTGCGCAGTCCACTACTCCAGCAACCAGAGTGCAACTCAAGCACTCTGAAGTCAAGACTCCTGCTGCACAAGCCACAGGGTCTGTGGCCAAAAGGCCATCTGTCAAAGCTCCTCATGCACAACCAGCCAATGCGCCAACTGCCACTCCAACCCCTGCGCAAGCTGTTCCAGCGCGGTCCATGAGGAATAGCCCTTTGGCTAATCTTCCTTCTTCTCACAGCAAGGGGAAAGACTCAGCTTCTCTTTCCAAACACCCTGTTGCGCCAGCACAATCCATTGGGGATAGCCTGCTGACTATTCTTCCTCCTCTCCAGAACAAAGGAAAAGGCCCGTTGGTCTTTTCTCAAACTTTCTCGTTTTACGACTTGGAAGACAACAGAGGGAAATGCTCTTTAGCTAACCCTTCTTCACAAAACAAAGGAAAAGGCCCTTTGGTCTTTTCTCAGTCTTCCCCAGTTTTTATCTCGGAAGATCAATCTGAACGTGCCTCGGTACCAATCAGTACAAGAACTCTCTCAAACAAGAGTTCTTCTCTTCCTGCCAAAGGGAAGTGTACTGATCAAAGAGGTATTCTGCCTACTCCTGTAGCAGAATTCCAAGATCTCCTAACTCTCAGGATATCCCGATCAAAGCAGGGCAAATTACTGGTGTCTCAGACAGAAACCCCTGGAGGTGAGTTTGCTGATCTACGAAGTTATCTCAATAGATCTCGGTCTACGTCAACTTCGGCAAAACGCAAGCAGCCAATACCGAAGACGAACCTGCATCAAAAGCAAACTTTTAGGATCAAAAATCCTGACACCTATGCTAATGAAGTGAGTACTTCCCAGTACACTCAAGGGACAAAACATCTGAAGAACCGGAACCATGTTCCGAATGTTGTCAAAGAACATATCCCTCAAACTTCTTCTCGTCCCGTCGTCGTTCCTGACCTCCGAGAGCACCTCAGGCAAAAGCGGGACAACATCTCAACACCTCCAGTTCAACCACTTGATCATCATTGTAATCACAAAGTCATCATCCAGTGCTATTGCCAGGCAACAAAACGATCTGTCTTCGATCGTCTGACTTTTGTAAACACTGAACCAATGTCGGAAGACCAAGATGAAGTGTTGTACGCCTCTGTCAATATGGCATCCCGAGACACTGGGGGTAGAAAGTGCTCCAAGCACGGCAAACCTCGTCGGCCCAGCCAGCGGTATTTAGATTTACTCCAAGAATCTTCTGAAGGAGTATTTCAACATACCCGATCCCGAAGCCGAGATACAATCGGTCAGAGGAATCTTTTCCAAGATCCTTCTGGTCATCTTCCTACTTCTCATTCAGGAGATAATTCTTTCTCTGATTATGATGCATACAGTGAGAGTTCTGAACAAACAGTGTCTTCTACTGTACCTAGAGAAGTGACAGCTTATGTTGTCACTGAAGATCCAGATGCTTCTAGTTCAGCAAATCAAGAACAACGAATTGCTGCACTGGAAGACAAGTTGAAGACCATGGCTAAAATGGTCGCAAGTATGCATTCTATCATCGTGGCTCAACATACAGTACCACCGACCGTACCTACTATAAATCCTGAGATCATAGCATCGTCGGTGCCTGTCAATGCAGGGCTGGGGGTAGTATCTCCTCAAGTACCCCTTGTACAAATTCAACCCATACCTAGTCAGTCAGGTGCTGGGGGTAGTGCTTACCACGCTGTTCTTCCCCCTAACACTCTGATTCAGCCTGCTCCTTCTTCATCATCGGAGGATGCTAATGAAGCTGTCAAACTCTTGCGCACTCAGTTCGAGGCCTTCAAAGAAAAAGACAACTTACAGAGATTGGGGATCAAACAACCCTATCCAGTTGAATGGAAGGAAGTCCCGTTTCCTCCCAAGTACAAGATTCCAACAATTTCGCTGTTTGACGGCAGTACTTCCCTGAGCCAGTTCATTAACCACTTTAAGGTAATGACTGTTCAACTCCAGACAAATGACGCTCTTCTTACCAGGGTATTCGTCGGCTGTTTAGCCGGTGTGGCATACGATTGGTGCAGAAGCTTGCCTGATGGCTGTATCACTTCTTTCTCGGGTCTTAAACAAATCTTCTTGGAACGATTCTATGAAGAAATTAACGACATGACCATGTTAGCCCTTAATAAAATCAAACAAAGACATAATGAAACCGCTGAGAGTTTCATTGAAAGGTTCCGCCGAGAAGCTTTAAAGATGCCTCCAGGGACTCCGGCCACAGTCACTATAGACATCTGCAAGGCAAATCTTTTGCCTATTATCAGCATGTGGACGGGGTCAACTCAATTCCAAGACTGGCCATCCTTCATTGTCAATGCTAAAGCAGCTGAAGTTAGCGCTGACAAGTTCAAGCAGTTGGGAGTGCACATGTCTAACCCCGACCGGGATGAACACCCTACATCTGGTAGCGGTAATCGCCAGAAAAACTGCAAGAATAAAGAGACTATGAATATCAACTTGAAGAGCAAGGAATCTCTGGCTGTTAACGTGGCTCCACCTACGTCTACTTCTACTCCTTCTGCCCCTCCACCAAGGGAACCTCGTCCTAAAGTGGAGTACTCTTTTGATAAGAATGACACCGTGAGCATCTTTGATTGCTTGATCAAAAGCAATAAGCTCCAACTCCCAGACCCAAAGAATCCTGATGAGGTCGGTAAGACTGATCATCCCAAGTATTGCGTCTATCACAGGTTCATTGGGCATCCCACTCGAGCATGTTATGTGCTCAAGGACAAGATTTATGAGCTAGTCAATGCTGGTGTTGTCACTCTTCAGCAAGACGAGAAGACTGTTACCGCGAACATGGTCTCAGTACAGTTCGGTGTCATTCTCATAAAAAGAGGGAAACGCTCTTTAGCTAACCCTTCTTCACAAAACAAAGGAAAAGGCCCTTTGGTCTTTTCTCAGTCTTCCCCGGTTTTTACCTCGGAAGATCAATCTGAACGTGCCTCGGTACCAATCAGTACAAGAACTCTCTCAAACAAGAGTTCTTCTCTTCCTGCCAAAAGGAAGTGTACTGATCAAAGAGGTATTCTGCCTACTCCGGTAGCAGAATTCTAAGATCTCCCAACTCTCAGGATATCCCGATCAAAGCAGGGCACATTACTGGTGTCTCAGACAGAAACCCCTGGGGGTGAGTTTGCTAATCTACGAAGTTATCTCAATAGATCTCGGTCTATGTCAACTTCGGCGAAACGCAAGCAGCCAATGCCGAAGACGAACCTGCATCAAAAGCAAACTTCTAGGATCAAAAATCTTGACACCTATGCTAATGAAGTGAGTACTTCCCTGTACACTCAAGGGACAAAACATCTGAAGAACCGGAACCATGTTCCGAATGTTGTCAAAGAACATATCCCTCAAACTTCTTCTCATCACGTCGTCGTCCCTGACCTCCGAGAGCACCTCAGGCAAAAGCGGGACAACATCTCAACACCTCCAGTTCAACCACTTGATCATCATTGTAATCACAAAGTCATCATCCAGTGTTGTTGCCAGGCAACAAAACGATCTATCTTCGATCGTCTGACTTTTGCAAACTCTGAACCAATGTCGGAAGACCAAGACGAAGTGTTGTACGCCTCTATCAACATGGCATCCCGAGACACTGGGGGTAGAAAGTGCTCTAAGTACGGCAAACCTCGCCGGCACAGCCAACGGTATTTAGATTTACTCCAAGAATCTTCTGAAGGAGTATTTCCACATACCCGATCCCGAAGCCGAGATACAATCGGTCAGAGGAATCTTCTCCAAGATCCTTCTGGTCATCTTCCTACTTCTCATTCAGGAGACGATTCTTTCTCTGATTATGATGCATACAGTGAGAGTTCGGAACAAACAGTGTCTTTTACTGTACCTAGAGAAGTGACAGCTTATGTTGTCACTGAAGATCCAGATGCTTCTAGTTCAGCAAATCAAGAACAACGAATTGCTGAACTGGAAGACAAGTTGAAGACCATGGCTGAAATGGTCGCAAGTATGCATTCTATCATTGTGGCTCAACACACAGTACCACCGACCGTACCTACTATAAATCCTGAGATCATAGCATCGTCGGTGCCTGTCAATGCAGAGCTGGGGGTAGTATCTCCTCAAGTACCCCCTGTACAAATTCAACCCATACCTAGTCAGTCAGGTGCTGGGGGTAGTGCTTACCACGCTGTTCCTCCCCCTAACACTCTGATTCAGCCTGCTCCTTCTTCATCATCAGAGGATGCTAATGAAGCTGTCAAACTCTTGTACACTCAGTTCGAGGCCTTCAAAGAGAAAGACAACTTACAGAGATTGGGGATCAAACAACCCTATCCAGTTGAATGAAAGGAAGTCCCGTTTCCTCCCAAGTACAAGATTCCAACAATTTTACTGTTTGACGGCAGTACTTCCCCGAGCCAGTTTATTAACCACTTTGAGGTAATGACTGTTCAACTCTAGCCAAATGACGCTCTTCTTACCAGGGTATTCGTCGGCTGTTTAGCCGGTGTGGCATACGATTGGTACAGAAGCTTGCCTGATGGCTGTATCACTTCTTTATCGGGTCTTAAACAAATCTTCTTGGAACAATTCTATGAGGGAATCAACGACATGACCATGTCAGCCCTTAATAAAATCAAACAAAGACATAATGAAACCGCTGAGAGTTTCATTGAAAGGTTCCGCCGAGAAGCTTTAAAGATGCCTCCAGGGACTCCGACCGCAGTCACTATAGACACCTCAAGCAAATCTTTTGCCTATTATCAGCATATGGACGGGGTCAACTCAATTCCAAGACTGGCCATCCTTCATTGTCAATGCTAAAGCAGCTGAAGTTAGCGCTGACAAGTTCAAGCAGTTGGGAGTGCACATGTCTAACCCCGACCGGGATGAACACCCTACATCTGGTAGCGGTAATCGCCAGAACAACCGCAAGAATAAAGAGACTTTGAATATCAACTTGAAGAGCAAAGAATCTCTGGCTGTTAACGTGGCTCCACCTACGTCTACTTCTACTCCTTCTGTCCCTCCACCAAGGGAACCTCGTCCTAAAGTGGAGTACTCTTTTGATGAGAATGACACCGTGAGCATCTTTGATTGCTTGATCAAAAGCAATAAGCTCCAACTCCCAGACCCAAAGAAGCCTGATGAGGTCGGTAAGACTGATCATCCCAAGTATTGCATCTATCACAGGTTCATTAGGCATCCCACTCGAGCATGTTATGTGCTCAAGGGCAAGATTCAAGAGCTAGTCAATGCTGGTGTTGTCACTCTGCAGCAAGACGAGAAGACTGTTACCGCGAAGATGGTCTCAGTACAGTTCGGTGACTTCCCTCCACAGATGGTACAGCATGGTGTCATTCCTATCCCCAAGGTCACTCTTGAGATCGAGAATCTTCCTCCTCCACGAAGTGAAGGTCTCATCCCCTTATCTCTTGAAAATGGTGAGATTATGTGGATTCACCCTGATCTTTCTTCGGAGTTCGAAGTTCCCTACTCCTCCAAAAGAAAGAACGCTCTAAAGGCAAGACAAAGACTTGCAATATGGTGTCTTTTGACTCCATAGTTGAAGAGGAAATCCTGCTGGGCACCAGATTAGGAATAGCCTACCTACGGGAAGTTTCTGAAAATCAAGAAAATCCTGCTTCTTCTTCTGAGTCCGCTCCAGTGCAATCTGTTTCCACTAATGACATCCCTTCTGCATCCTCACCGGCTGTGGAACCTACTCCTCCCAAGCCGACGGTAGCTGACAAAGGCAAACAACAAGTCCATTTCGACAAGCCTTTGAAGAAGTCATCTCCTTCTGGACTTGAAAAGCCTTACAACTTTGATATTTTGGCTCAACTAGCCAATACACCGGCTAGGCTGTCAATCTTCGAGCTCTTGCGCCTCTCCAAAGAGACTCGAAAAACTCTGATTGAAGCTCTAATGCAGGCGGAAACCTGTCTAACCCTTCTAAAGAAGCCGAAAGAAGAGCCTGTCTCTTGCCTCCATTGTCATAGTGTGTTGGAGTTAATTCCAAATATTACCTTCACACAAGATGATATGCTGATGGAAGACAATAGGCATGACCGTCCTCTATACTATACAGGATATGTTGACTCAATGAAAGTCGATCGTATTCTGATAGATCCAGGGTCAGCACTCAGCAGCATGCCAAAGACAATGCTAGATGCACTGAAGGTCCCAGTACATAGTCTTTCTGGCACAATCACCACCATCATGGGGTTCAACCAAGGAAGAAGTGAACCTCTGGGCAAAATTTGCCTAAAATTCCAAATAGGCAATCTCCGCACAAAGGTGACCTTCTACATCATTGACAACCATGGTTGTTCTTACAATGCTCTGTTGGGGAGACCATTCTTTCATGAACATAACATTGTTCCCTCGACTCTCCATCAATGTTTCAAATACGTTGATGACAATGAAGAGGTTCAAAAAGAGGTTACAGATCTCTATCCTTTCAATGGTGTCGAAGCATATTGCAACGACGCTCGCATGTATAAAGAGGAGTCCATGAAGGTAGTATTGGCTCTGGACACTGAAGAAGAACAAGAAGCAATGCCCAACGACACCCTCATCATACCTGTCAAAGGGCGTGTTTCTCATCCTCAGTCCTCCAAACTACTAGCTATTCACTTGCCTGTCCAGAAGCAACCAACTGATGGTGGTCTAGATCAAAGGGAGCTCACCTCTTCTGAGCCACTTGTTATCGACTTACGTCGTAACAAGGATAAAAAGCAGCTCACCTCCTCTGAGCCACTTGTTATTGATTTATCTCATAACAAGGATAAAAGGGAGCTCACCTCCTCTGAGCCACTTGTTATTGACCTTCGTTGTAACAAGCCTCCTCCACGTTCTTCTTCTCCCCCTCTTGTAATCAATCTGACCAAGTCTGCTAAGGCTAAAGGTCCTGTAGTAAATACAGATGTACAAATCGATGAAAAAGCATCTACTTTTCAGTATACTGATGTCATTTATCATGCTAAGTTCTTCCAGTCATTTACAATGGGAGTTGTACAGTCTATTCAAATGGAGGTCTTACTCGAACATCGAGACGATTCATACTTTGTTGTTCCTTCTCGAAAAAGAGGCGAGAGTCCAATACTTTTTAGTAAAGGACCCGAACAAAAATTCAGCTATACGGATGATAGTAAAAGCAACGATACCGGACATCTCCAACTTCGTCGTTACAGTCAACAATCAAAAGACATCATCCGAAAGATGGGTTATGACTTAAAGAATGGCCTCAACTACGGTAAGGGTAGACGAACTCCTATCCATACGGCTGTTCCAAAAGAAAAATCAGAGATGTACTACAGCAGGGCCAAAAGAGGTCTCGGATATGTTTCATCTTCGGCATTATTCCCAGCAGTTTCCGAATCTGATAGTGACGAGCGCACTAATTCTTCTGATTCCAGATCATGGGATTCTGATACCAGTATTGGTCAAGTTCATCGATTGATCGTATCATCTAACATGGTCTCTGCCGAGCTTGCAGAAGGATATGACGAGGACATTAAAGAAAATCCCGAAACAGATCCTTGGGTTCAACGAATGGATACCCAATGGGAACTCCAATTCGAACAACGAGAACCTCCTACCGAAGATCAATTGGTTCAAATTGATGTAGGAGAGAGTGGATCACCTCGTCCAATATTCATCAGCAAGAGCCTTCCAGAGGCAGATAAGCAAGAATTAATTCTTCTTATTCAAGAATACATTGATGTCTTTGCCTGGAGCTATGAAGACATGACAGGTTTAGATCCCAAAGTTGCTACTCACAAATTGAATATCTTGCCTAATGCAAAACCAGTCAAACAGCAACAACGGCGCTTCAAGCCAGAAATGATGGACACAATTGACGATGAAGTCAAGAAGCTCATCGCTTGTGGCTTTATCCGAGAAGAACAACATCCTGATTGGGTAGCCAACGTCGTTCCAGTCCTGAAGAAAACCGGCAAAGTTCGAGTTTGCATCGATGTGAAACCCATTTTTCTGTGAATTAATTAATATTAGTATTTCTATTATTATTATTATTATTATTATTATTATAATTTTTGAGTGTAAAAGATTATTTCAAAATTTATTTAACATGGATTTTTGAGTTCAAACCCAGACCCGAGTCCGAACCCAGACCCGAGCCTGAGCCCGAACCCCCTTTCCTATTAAATCCTCATTTGGCTAATAGTTAAAAAAAAGAAATATTTTGGAGAGCTGGTCCCGAAGGACCAGCACACTCGTACACATTCTCTCCTCCCCTATTCTTTCTTCTCAACTCCCTCCCACCACACACTCTTCCCCCACGTTCAGAGAGAAGCCCCTTATAACTCCCCTATCATCCAACCCCCATCCTTACTTAACCCCTCCTTTCTATTAATTCCAAGCATCTCTCTCTCCTTCTACTAAACCAACTTCTCAGAAGGAACAAACCCTCTCCCTTTACTCTCTTCCCAAGAACTCCACCCTCTCCTCCAGGCCGACGCCCGCGCTCCGGCCGCCCCCTGTCGCCGCGCCCCAGCGGAGCCCGCGCCCTCCGCCGACCTTCCAGCCCCCACCGTCCCGCGAGCCGCCGCCGGCGACCCCTGGCCCGGCCGCGCCCGCGCCCGTCTTCCCTCGCGCGCCCACACCAGCGCCCGACTTCCCCTGGCCGCTGCCTCCGGCCGACCCTCCCGTCGACGCCAGCGTTCGAGCCCTAGCTCGGCCCCGTTTCCGCTGCTGTCCCAGCGCCCTGATCCACTATTCTGTGGCAGCGTTGCCGCTGTCCGCTGCTGTCCCAGCGCCCCGATCCGCATTCTGGGACTTTATGTTCCCGACCAGGAGCTGGATTTCACTTTGGACGTTGTTCCGGGATTATTTTGCTGTCCGGATCCCCAATTCTTTCTATTATTTTCATCTGAGAGCTCTAGCCGAGCAACCTGAGGTATAACCCCTGTCCCGCCCTTTTCTATTTTCAGTCTATGATGAGAATGGTCCCCGGTTCCCTTTGGAAATTCGGTTTTAACGACGTTGTTTTTTTCCGAAACCTTCGGAAAGGTTCTATTGATTATTTTGGGATTTTCGGAATATTTTGGGAATTAGTTTTGGTATGTTTTGGCTTTCCGGATTTTTTCGGTAGCGTTCTGTGAGTTTTTGGGTTGGAATCGGACTTTCGAAAATTATTCGGGTCGTTCCGATTATTCTGTGGATTGGTTGTGGATCTTTATATATATACATATTTTGGGGATTCCCTGGTTTGGGATTTGCAGGAAAATTATCGGCGCTATTTCCCAGTTTTTGGGTTGACCAAAAACAGAGGAGATGCTGCCGAATTTTTTCGTAAATTCTAGATTTTTTTAAAAATGAATTTAAAACGGATTTCGGAATTTTATTTAATATTTGGATTTGGGTGACGACCGTATCGGTTAATGGATCCGGCTAAGTGCAAATAAAATCGGCTTCGCCCGGACGTTGAGGCATTAGGCCAGTTGAGAATTGGACCATATCTGAGACTCTATATTTTATCTTTATTTTACTATTTAATTCTGATCATATTTTATTCATATTTAAAGTTTAAGGACTAACGGCAGTTTTATCATATTTCAATTTATGTAAATAAATTGTAAAGGGCATAAGCCCACTGGCTGTGGTCTGTAACTGTATCTGGTAGCTCAGATTTTTGTTATTTCTGGTTTTACGAGTTTTTGTATTAAACGAGTAAAATTGAATAAAAAGTATTTTCGTATAAAAATAATTAAGATTTTCTCACCTAAAATCTATCAGTTTATATTTAATTAAAAATCATGTATTTCTCACTAAATAAGAAAATTAGCTTTATATTTATAAACTATGAAAATACCAAGTTTTAATAATTAATCTGGTATCGACGAAGTTTTCCGAATTCAAAAGTTTAAAACGATCTTTTTCCTTGTACTAAATCAACGCACAAATAATCGTGTTTTCGTGTTTTGTTAATTAAAATAATTAAAATTGGATTAGGACACAAATAGAGATTTCAACTAGCGTAGCTAGATTGGTAAACCTGGAATCTGAGTCAATTTCTCGAATGTAGGAATTCGAGGACAATTCTGATTTCCTGTCTCGAAGTCTTCTACCTCTCCAGTCAAATCCTTTGAGGCAACTATAGTTTGTGTTAGTTTACAGTTATTTAATTAATCGCTTTACTGCAAGTTTAAACCATGATGCAAACACGAAACTCTCTCTCAAAGTACTGTAACTACTAGGGACTGGGGGAATAGTGTAATGAGTATGACCATACTGTAACAAATCCCCTATCCTTTACTGTAACAAACCCAAGCCGGTCATATTTCATTACCTGTTCAAATCACACTGTTTACTGCTGAAAACTGTTCATATTTAAACTGTTTAGAACTGCATGATTCTATTATTTAATTTAACTGTTAAATTAGCATGAATTGTACTTTGCTCCCTCCTGACTGGAGATACATTTTTAGGGGACATTTAGGATGCTGAGCTGTTAATCAGCAGCTACTACGACCCTGTGTTGTACCCGGTAGTGCTGCCAGAGTCCCCATTGGAGGACGTTGGGACTAAGGCCGATGAACCGGCTGATAGATAGTTTTTTTTGCATTGTTGTTATTTTCATTTCTGTTATTTCATTTCAGAACATCTTTCAGTTGTATTTAAATTTCAAATTTAATAAAGTTTCAATTTCCCGATGTTGAGTTGTGACAAATATAGTGTTGTTGTATGGTTACCTGCTACTGGAACAGCTTACTGTCGCCGTCTCAACAACGGTGCAGGTTGGGCATGACCCGGTTCGACCCAATTATTTGGGATCGGGTCGTGACATGTTTTTAGTGGTGGCCCATGCAGGTCCTACAACAACTTAGGAAAACATACCTAGAAACAATTAGAACACTAGAACATTGATTTGTCACGACATGGGACAGAATTATATAAATAAATATTTTTGTTTGATTATAGACTGGTAGGATACCTTGCTTATGTATGTACCCTAAACCTTTCAGATCATGGCCAAAGGAAAGACTACCCGATCCGGCCCTGCTGACGATGAGGTGTCATCAACTGATCACACCCCCTCCTCAAGCACGCCGGGACCCACCTTCCTTGCAGATGACAGACCGTCCCCATGCTGCACCAGCTCCCCGGCCCATTTACGCTTCCACAGCGCAAACGGCGGAACCGGCACTTCTCTGGGCTGAGCCGCAGATCCCTGCGGTAGTGCCCGCACCAGCTGCCCCACCAGTACCCGTGGATCCCACTGACCTAGTGGGAATGCTACGAGGAGTGCTTGAAGCACAGAGAGCTCAAGCAGAAGCCCACAGAGAGCAGACTGCTGTCCAAGCTGAAGCCCATCGCGAGCAGACCGCAATTATGAGAGAAGGCATGGAGAATGCCCACAACGTGGCCATGGCTGCCCTCTAGAGAGGAGGAACCACTTCATCGGAGCCACGATCTGCCAAGGTAAGCATGATTCAGGAGTTAAGTTATATTTCATTAAGGCCATTCTTTTGATTAGAGGCGTATTATTGCATGAAGGTGGGAGACATAGAAAGCTTTAAGAAGCAAGGCCTTCGACCTTTCAAAGGAACCGAGGGTATCATCTACGCCGATGAATGGCTGGATAGTATGGAGCGTCTCTTGAGCGTCGCTCGACTCCCGGAGGACCTCAAGACTGAAGCTGTAGGACTCCAACTACAGGATGTGGTGTGCACCTGGTATCGAAATGAACCCCGACTCCAGGACAAGCAGCTCGACTGGGACACCTTCAAGAAGCTGTTCCGCAGGAAGTTCTTCCCGACATCGGAGATGCAGGAAATGGAGAGGCAATTCCAGGACTTGAAGCAGGGAAGCATGACGGTCAGCGAGTATGCGGCAGAGTTCGGCCGACTAAGCCGCTTTACCCAGAACCTGGTAGCTGACCCCAAGGATCGTGCTAAGCGATTCAGGTATGGCTTACGAGAAGAGATTCGCACCCCTGTGATCGCAGGTGGCGCAAAGACCTATGAGAGGATCCTGATCTGAGCTCAAGACGTGGAGAAGAGCTAGCCTTCTCGATCCAAGAGGGAGTATCCTGGAACTAGCAACTTCCATGGTAGTCAGAAGAGGCCCAACAACAACAACAACAGGCCCTCGCACTACCAGCAGCATCATCATCAGGCGAGAACCAATGACAGAGCACACCAGAAGCAGATCCCTGTCTGTGACTATTGTAAGAGGCCAGGGCATCAGTCGAACATCTGCAGGAAGAGGCTAGGACACTGCCTAGTCTGTGGGTCTGCCACCCACCAAGTGAAGGACTGTCCCATGTCAGCCCACCGGACTGGAACCAACCAGCAAAGAGCTCCCCTACCTACTCAGCAACAACAGTTTGGATAACACCAGCAGAAGACCGGGCGAGCTTTTGCCCTAGCAGCTGATGAGCAGGAGCCAGAGCAGGAACCCACCGCAGATGTCATCACAGGTTCCATTTATGTGTTTTCACATCCTGCTCTAGCATTATTTGATTCGGGTGCATCACATAGTTTTATTTCATCAAAGTTCATGTCTGCACATCACATAGATTCGGGACTTAGCAAGGTGGTTAGTAGAGTTATGACCGGTGGTGGACCTATACCCATCACTGAAGCTTGTAATTGTCCCATAACCATCTCTGGCCATCAGTTCTCAACACCTTTACTAGTGATGCCCCTGTCCAACTATGATGTAGTCCTAGGGATGGACTGGTTAAGTGAACAGCATGCGTTGATAGATTATCACCGAGGATGTGTAATCTTCAGCCCACCAGGAGAACCGGAGTTTGAAATCTCTCGGGCTCCGGAAGATATAAAGAGTATTTCCTACTCCTCTATCACCGAAGAACCCGGGTTTCCTCACCCTATCATTGCAAAATTTATGAACGTCTTTCCAGATAGTCTTCCAGGATTACCGCCGGATCGAGGTGTGGAATTCACCATCGATCTAGTACCCGGCTCTTCCTCTATTTCCCGGGGATGCTACAGAGTCAACCCCAAGGAGGCTAAGGAGATGAAGGATCAGATCGACGAGCTGAAGTCGCAAGGATTTATCGGAGATGGAGCTTCACCCTGGGGAGCACCAGTTTTGTTCGTGCCCAAGAAGGATGGAATCGTGCGGATGTGCATTGACTACCAGGCGCTGAACAACATCACCATCAAGAACAAGTACCCCCTGCCCCGGATCGACGACCTGTTTGATCAACTGAGTGGAGCCAAGGTATTTTCGAAGATAGATCTCAGATCAGGCTACCATCAAATCAAGGTCAGGAAGGAGGATATTCCCAAGACGGCGTTCAACACCAAGTATGGACAATTTGAATTCTTGGTCATGCCGTTTGGACTGACGAATGCTCCTGCGGTATTTATGAACCTCATGAACAAGATTTTTCATGAATATCTGGATCAGTTTGTTGTTGTCTTCATCGATGACATACTGATTTACTCGAAGACGGAGGAAGAGCATGAAGAGCACTTGAGGAAAGTGCTGATTACCTTGAGGAAGGAGAAGCTCTATGGTAAGCTATCCAAATGCGAATTCTTTTTAGACAAAGTGGAATTTTTGGGCCATGTTGTCACAGGAAAAGGAATTTCGGTGGATCTAAACAAGATAGCTGCTATTGAGAAGTGGACTGCACCAAACTCGGTTGCAGAGGTCAGGAGCTTTTTAGGACTAGCTGGCTACTACTGAAAGTTCGTGAAGGATTTCTCCAAGATTGCGGAGCCAATGACGAAGCTTACCAGGAAGAACGAGGAGTTCATATGGTCTGAAGCGTGCCAGTCAGCTTTTGAGGAATTGAAGAAGAGGCTTACAACGACGCCGATACTTGCACTGCCCGCAGGTACCGGCGGTTTCTCAATCTATAGTGATGCTTCCGGAAAAGGACTGGATTGCGTTCTTCAACAACACGGGAAATTAATTTCCTATGCATCTAGACAATTATGGACTCATGAGAAGAACTACCCCACACATGATTTAGAGCTTGCAGCGGTGATATTTGCTTTGAAGCTTTGGAAGCACTACCTGTATGGAGAGAGAGTAGAAATATTTACGGACCACAAAAGTCTGAAATATGTTTTCACTCAGAAGGAGCTGAACATGAGACAAAGACGATGGCTGGAGCTGATGAAGGATTTTGATATCAACCTGCAGTATCATCCGGGTAAGGCTAACGTTGTTGCAGATGCACTTAGTCGATACCCGATGGCGATGTTCTTGACTAAGGAGCGCCATTTGCTAGAGGACATGGAGAAGCTTGGATTGGAAATTGTACTGCCCGAGGAGGAGATGAAGAAACTTGGAAGAGAAGCCATCGTACCAGGAGAGGAATCATCATTGATGCAGTTGCAAGTGCGTTCGAGTCTTATGGACAGGATCAAGGAGACACAATTCCAAGACGAGACGCTTTGTAAACTTAGAGACCAAGTGTTGGCAGGAATACTTGAAGGATTCTCAATCGCCAGCGACTGAAGAATGGTACGAGGCTTTGCGTACCAACTGGCGAACTGAGGAACGAGCTGATGCAAGAAGCGCACCAGTCGCAGTACTCTATACACCCTGGAGCCAACAAAATGTACCGGGATATGCGGACTATAGTATGGTGGTACGGAATGAAGATGGACGTATCCAGGTACGTGGCTAGATGTCTAATTTGTCAACAAGTTAAAGCCAGCAGACAAAGACCAGCAGGATTATTGCAGCCGCTTGACATTCCGGAGTGGAAATGGGAGCACATAACGATGGATTTTGTATCGGGACTGCCTCGATCCCAAGGAGGGAAGAATGCCATTTGGGTTATTGTGGACCGACTGACGAAGTCAGCTCACTTTATCCCCTTCAAGGTTGGTTTATCCACCGAGAAGTTGGCAGCACTGTACATGCGACACATCTACCGGATTCATGGAGTTCCGGTATGTATCGTATCTGACAGAGATACTAGATTTACCTCTCACTTTTGGAAGAGTTTGCATGACAGCTTGGGAACCCAACTGAAGTTCAGCACCGCCTACCACCCTCAGACTGACGGGCAATCGGAAAGAACCATTCAGACGCTAGAAGATATGCTGAGATCCTGCGTCCTGGAATTTGGAGGGTCTTGGCAAGACCATTTGCACTTGGTAGAATTCTCTTACAACAACAGCTACCAAGCTAGCATCGGGATGACACCGTTCGAGGCACTCTATAGATGTCGTTGCCGCACTCCACTTGCCTGGGATGACGTCGGAGAACGAGTGTTGCTTGGACCTGAGATGGTGACCGAAGCAGCAGAGAATGTGAGAATGATCAAAGACAAGCTCCGGATAGCCCAAGACAGACAGAAGCATTGGGCCGATTGCAGCAGACGGCCTCTGGAGTTTGAAGAAGGCGACAGTGTGTTTGTGAAGATCTCGCCTACCAGAGCAACAAACCGTTTCGGCAGAGCAGAAAAGTTAAGCCCCAGGCACATTGGTCCATTTGAAGTACTTAGCAGGATTGGAGAAGTGGCTTATCGGGTAGCTCTACCCCCAAGTCTCGAAGGCATCCACAACGTCTTCCACGTTTCGCAGCTGAAACGCTACATCCTGGACCCGAGCCATATCTTGGACCATTCAGAACTGGAGATTGGCCCCAGCCTCACAGTGCCGGAGAAGCCAGTGGCAATATTGGACCGAGGCGAGAAAAGAATCAGGAATACCGTGACGCCAATAGTCAGAGTGATATGGCGGCACAACTCACCAGGCGAGTCGACCTGGGAGCGAGAAGACCAGATGCGGGAGCAGTACCCGTACCTGTTTGAGACTTAAGGTAATCCCTAACCGTGCTTTTAAATTTCGAGGACGAAATTTTCTAAGGAGGAAAGATTGCGAAACCCATTTCTCTGTGAATTAATTAATATTAGTATTTCTATTATTATTATTATTATTATTATAATTTTTTAGTGTAAAAGATTATTTCAAAATTTATTTAACATAGATTTTTGAGTTCAAACCCAGACCCGAGTCCGAACCCAGACCCGAGCCCGAGCCCGAACCCCTTTTCCTATTAAATCCTGATTTGGCTAATAGTTAAAAAAAAGAAATATTTTGGAGAGCTGGTCCCGAAGGACCAGCACACTCGTACACATTCTCTCCTTCCCTATTCTTTCTTCTCAACTCCCTTCCACCACACACTCTTCCCCTACGTTCAGAGAGAAGCCCCTTATAACTCCCATATCATCCAACCCCCATCCTTACTTAACCCCTCCTCTCTATTAATTCCAAGCATCTCGCTCTCCTTCTACTAAACCAACTTCTCAGAAGGAACAAACCCTCTCCCTTTACTCTCTTCCCAAGAGCTCCACCCTCTCCTCCAGGCCGACGCCCGCGCTCCGGCCGCCCCCTGTCGCCGCGCCCCAGCGGAGCCCGCGCCCTTCGCCGACCTTCCAGCCCCCTCCGTCCCGCGAGCCGCCGCCGGCGACCCCTGGCCCGGCCGCGTCTGCGCCCGTCTCGCCTCGCGCGCCCACACCAGCGCCCGACTTCCCCTGGCCGCTGCCTCCGGCCGACCCTCCAGTCGACCCCGGTGTTCGAGCCCTAGCTCAGCCCCGTTTCCGCTGCTGTCCCATCGCCCTGATCCACTGTTCTGTGGCAGCGTTGCCGCTGTCCGCTGCTGTCCCAGCGCCCCGATCCACGTTCTGGGACTTTCTGTTCCCGACCAGGAGCTGGATTTCACTTTGGACGATGTTCCGGGATTATTTTGTTGTCCGGATCCCTAATTCTTTCTATTATTTTCATCTGAGAGCTCTAGCCGAGCAACCTGAGGTATAACCCCTGTCCCGCCCTTTTCTATTTTCAGTCTATGATGAGAATGGTCCCCGGTTCCATTTGGAAATTCGGTTTTAGCGACGTCGTATTTTTTCGGAACCTTCGGAAAGGTTCTGTTGATTATTTTGGAATTTTCGAAATATTTCGGGAATTGGTTTTGGTATGTTTTGGCTTTCCGGATTTTTTCGGTAGCGTTCTGTGAGTTTTTGGGTTGGAATCGGACTTTCGAAAATTATTCGGGTCGTTCCGATTATTCTGTGGATTGGTTGTGGATCTTTATATATATACATATTTTGGGGATTCCCTGGTTTAGGATTTGCAGGAAAATTATCGGCGTTATTTTCCAGTTTTTGGGTTGACCAAAAACAGAGGAGATGCTGCCAGATTTTTCCGTAAATTCTAGATTATTTTAAAAATGAATTTAAAACGGATTTTGGAATTTTATTTAATATTTAGATTTGGGTGACGACCGTATCGGTTAATGGACCCGGCTAAGTGCAAATGAAACCGGCTTCGCCCGGACGTTGAGGCATTAGCCCAGTTGAGGATTGGACCATATCTGAGACTCTATATTTTATCTTTATTTTACTATTTAATTCTGATCATATTTTATTCATATTTAAAGTTTAAGGACTAACGGCAGTTTTGTCTCATTTCAATTTATGTAAATAAATTGTAATGGGCATAAGCCCAGCTGGCTGTGGTCTGTAACTGTATTTGGTAGCTTAGATTTTTGTTATTTCTGGTTTTGCGAGTTTTTGTATTAAACGAGTAAAATTGAATAAAAAGTATTTTCGTATAAAAATAATTAAGATTTTCTCACCTAAAATCTATCAGTTTTTATTTAATTAAAAATCATGTATTTCTCACTAAATAAGAAAATTAGCTTTATATTTATAAACTATGAAAATACCAAGTTTTAATAATTAATCTGGTATCGACGAAGTTTTTCGAATTCAAAAGTTTAAAACGATCTTTTTCCTTGTACTAAATCAACGCACAAATAATCGTATTTTCGTGTTTTGTTAATTAAAAGAATTAAAATTGGATTAGGACACAAATAGAGATTTCAACTAGCGTAGCTAGATTGGTAAACCTGGAATCTGAGTCAATTTCTCGAATGTAGGAATTCAAGGACGATTCTGATTTCCTGTCTCGAAGTCTTCTACCTTTCCAGTCAAATCCTTTGAGGCAAGTATAGTTTGTGTTAGTTTACAGTTATTTAATTAATCGCTTTACTGCAAGTTTAAACCACGATGCAAACACGAAACTCTCTCTGAGAGCACTGTAACTACTGGGGACTGGGGGAATAGTGTAATGAGTATGACCATACTGTAACAAATCCTCTATCCTTTACTGTAACAAACCCAAGCCGGTCATATTTCATTACCTGTTCAAATCACACTGTTTTACTGTTGAAAACTGTTCATATTTAAACTATTTAGAACTGCATGATTCTATTATTTAATTTAACTGTTAAATTAGCATGAATTGTACTTTGCTCCCTCCTGACTGGAGATACATTTTTAAGGGACATTGAGGATGCTGAGCTGTTAATCAGCAGCTACGACGACCCTGTGTTGTACCCGATAGTGCTGCCAGAGTCCCCATTGGAGGACGTTGGGACTGAGGCCGATGAACCGACTGATAGATAGTTTTTTTCTGCATTGTTGTTATTTTCATTTCTGTTATTTCATTTCAGAACATCTTTTAGTTGTATTTAAATTTCAAGTTTAATAAAGTTTCAATTTTCCGATGTTGAGTTGTGACAAATATAGTGTTGTTGTATGGTTACCTGCTACTGGAACAGCTTACTGCCGCCGTCTCAACAACGGTGCAGGCTAGGCATGATCCGGTTCGACCCAATTATTTGGGATCGGGTCGTGACAATCGACTTCCGGGATCTTAATGAAGCATGTCCAAAAGATGAATTTCCTCTCCCTATCACGGACGTCATGATTGACAGCACCTGTGGGTTCGAGCGAATATTCTTCATGGATGGATTCTCTGGATACAATCAGATTCGGATGAATCCTGAAGATGAAAAACACACTTCTTTCTGTACTCCTCGCGGAGTCTACTGCTATACCGTGATGCCATTTGGTCTCAAGAACGCTGGCGCAACTTACCAACGAGCTATGAGTACCATCTTTCGAGATCATCTTCGCAAGACTGTCAAATGCTATGTTGACGACAACGTCGTCAAGAGTCATCTAAAAGAAGATCACATCCAAGACTTGAGAACAATCTTCAATCTCATGCGCCAACATCAACTCAAAATGAATCCCACCAAGTCATTCTTGGGTGTCTCTAGTGGAAAATTTCTCGGCTTCGTCATTACCTCTAAGGGTATACAAGTGGATCCCGAGAAGATCAAAGCCATTCAAGAGATGCGTCCTCCACGCAACCTAAAAGAGCTACGAGGATTCCAAGGTCGACTTGCGTACATCAGGAGATTCATTTCGAATTTGTCTGGACACTGTAAACCATTTACCCAGCTAATGAAGAAGGGTGTATCTTTCATTTGGACCGAAGAATGTCAACGAACATTTGATGACATAAAGCGATATCTCATGAACCCGCCAGTCTTGGTGCCACCAATCTCAGGCATACCATTCTTAAGGTATGTCCGTGCTATGGATCATACATTGGGTGCTTTACTTGCCCAAAAGAACAAAAAAGGTCATGAACAGGCCATCTATTATCTCAGTCATACTACGATTGGTGCTGAACACCGTTATAGTTCGGTCGAAAAAGAATGCTTAGCTCTTATGTTTGCTGTTCAAAAGACTCGACATTACATCATTGGCCAAACTATTCATGTTATATCCCGAGTCAATCCTCTTCGAGTACTGATGAAGAAGCCTAGCACACTCAATTCTCGGTTAGCTACATGGGCCATTCTGCTAGCCCAGTATGACATGGTATATATACCACAAAAATCTGTTAAAGGTCAAGGGCTGGCGGATTTCTTAGCAGCTCATCCTGTTCCAGAAACATCCAAACTCTATGATGAAATTCCAGACGAGACATTGGAATCAAACATGATCTCCGAAGAATTTCCTACTTGGCATCTATTCTTTGACGGTGCATCCAGGATTGGACCAAAGGGTGCCATTGTCACAGGAGTTGGGGTTGTTCTCGTTTCTCCAGACGGGTCAACTATCCAAAGAGGCTATTCCTTAGATGAACCCTGCTCCAACAACGTAGCAGAATACAATGCTCTACTCATCGGCCTTCAGTTAGCTAAACAACCAGACGTCAAGTATCTTGAAGTCTATGACGACTCCAAGCTGGTTGTTAACCAGGTTAGAGGAACCTATGAAGTTCGCCATCAAGATTTCGTGCCTTACCATGAAGCGGCAATCAGCATAGCTACATCATTCAAAGCCTTCTTCATCGAATATGTTCATCGAGCTTGCAATACTGAGGCAGATGCCTTAGCCAATCTTGCAGCAGTCTTAGCCATCCCTATCAAAAGACAGCAGGTGGTGGTTAACTCTAACCGGGAATTGTTCTGCATCGAAAACAATCGCAATATTGAGTTCAGTAACTTCACTGAAGTCAATGTTATCAACGAAGATTGGAGAGCTCCTTTCATCGACTTCATAGTTCACGATATACTCCCTGAAGATCCTAAGGAGGCTACGAGTATTCGTCGACGATCTCTGCGGTTCTACTATAATCAGACTACCAAGACTCTCTATCGGCGGACTTATGACGGTCTTCTTTTGCGCTGTCTTGCTGGTGATGAAGCAAAGCAAATATTGCGTGAAGCTCATGACGGTGTCTGCATAGCATATCAACCCTGTCCCAAGCTACAGGATCGTATCCGACGCATGGGTTACTACTGGCCCTCTATGGTATCTGATGCCATCGAATATGCAAGAAAATGTCGAGCTTGTCAAATCCATGCAGATTTCATTCTTCAACCGTCGAAATTCCTTCATCCGACTGTCGCTTCATGGCCTTTCGAAGCTTGGGGCATGGACATTATAGGTCCCATCAATCCTCCTTCTTCTAGAGGATATCGGTTCATACTAGCAATAACCGACTACTTCTCCAAGTGGGCTGAAGTTATACCTCTGGCTGAAGTCAAGACCAGCAGCGTTATCAACTTCGTCAAACACCATGTCATATATAGATTTGGTGTACCTCGAAGGATCATTCATGACAATGGACCACAGTTCATTAGTCAAAAGTTCACAAGGGTCTGTGACGATCATCGGATTAACAACGTCGCCTCTACAGCTTACAACCCTGCCGCTAATGGTTTAGCTGAGGCTTTTAACAAGACTATCATCAAGCTCCTTAAGAAGTTTGTATCTACTAACAAACGGAACTGGAGTGAAAAGCTTGGCGAATGTCTTTGGGCCTACCGTACTACGGTCCGCAACCCCACAGGCTGTACACCCTTCTCTTTGGTGTATGGCTGTGAAACTGTTCTACCTTTAGAACTTCAGATCCCATCTCTGCGGATTGCCATCGCTTATGAGCTCACTACAGAGAACAACGATCTTCTTCGACTTCAAGAATTAGAAGCGCTCGACGAGAAGCGGCTATTGGCTCAACAACATATTGAGTTATATCAAGCCCGCATCTCGAAGACTTTCAACCGCAAAGTTAAAGTTAGAGCCTTTCAGAAAGGAGAGCTCGTTCTAACAGTCAGACGTCCCATGACTATGACTCACATGAGCAAAAGCAAGTTCGATGCAAAGTGGGAAGGTCCATATATCGTAAGCAAATTCTTTTCAAACGGAGCCTATCAACTCACAGAACTGGATGGTCGAGTTGTAATGATGCCCATCAATGGCAAATTTCTCAAAAAGTATTATGTATAAATGTAAAAGAGATTGCTTGTAATCATCAGACAAGTTCATAAATAAAATTTGATTTTATTTCATCATGAATGATAGTACATAATATCAAGGAAGGTCACTATCATCCTCCTCAAAATTGGGACGCAGGCCACTGCCATCTTTATCGAAAATATAGTCGGCAAAAGAGCTGAGAACATCCTTGCTCGAACCCACCAAGAACTTACAAACAGCCATCCTCATGGCCTCTTCTTCCTCAGTCGTCCCCGGTTCAAGAAGGAAGTCCAAGATGTCCCTTGGCAGCTTGGGTGCAGACAAACCTTCGCCCGGTTCTATCTGCTTTGGCTGGTTGGGATCAGTTGGACGTTCCTCTGGGAGTTATTCGACCTTCGGAGCGATCTCAGCCTTCTTGGATACATCTTCAGATGACATTTTGAGTCAGAAAGTGAAAATGATCATTCCATCTAGATTTCTGTTCTATTTATAGGCAGAGATTCAACAATGATCCGATAGTTCGCCCGTTCATTACATTCATCCGACGATTTACTCGTTTATTACATTCATCCGACGGTTCGCCCGTTCATTACATCCATCCGACGGTTTATCCGTTCATTTCCATCCATTCGACGGTTCGCCCGTTCATTACATCCATCCGACGGTTTACCCGTTCATTTCCATCCATTCGACGGTTCGCCCGTTCATTACATTCAAACGACGGTTCACCCGTTCATTTCATTCATCTGACGGTTTACCTGTTCATTTCCATTCATCTGACAGTTCGCCCGTTTATTACATTCAAACGACGGTTCACCCATTTATTTCATCCATCTGACGGTTTACCTGTTCATTTTCATTCATCTGACGGTCCACCCGTTCATTACATTCATCTGACGGTTCACCCGTTCATTCCATTCATTTGACGGTTCACCCGTTCATTCAATTCATTTAACGGTTCATCCGTTCATCCCGACGATTTATTTCGTTCACACATTTTGACGATTCATTTACATTCATTCACATCAGCAATTTGTCATCTTTGATTAAATTGTCTACTGAAATAATGATATTCAACAAATTATATTCTGCCATGTCCACATTACCTCTGAGCAGATATAATGAATATAATTATTTTCTAAAAAAAAAATATCATGTCTTGCACCTCTGAATATATTTTCTATCGCTATTAATTATATCTGAATAAGATATGCAATAAATAATAGATCCACCAAGAAAATGTCTTTTATTGATCAAAATCAAAAGACGTTACATATCACAAAACAAGAAGATACAAATAGTCTTTCTATTCGGCTGGCGGGGTCATCAAGCTAGTCATCTGATGCTTTAAAGTTTGCAGTCGCTCCTCACGAGAGTCCATCACTCGCCTCCTAGCTTCCTCCATCCCAGACTTATCGTCGAAAGTCGCCAAGGTTACTAGTTTGCGAGAGATTTCAGCTTGATGAGTTGTGACATACTCCTCTCTTTCCTGAGTCAGAACGTCCAGTTGCTGAATTGCAGCCTGATGTTGTGTGACCTCATCTTCCAGAGCAAGCTGAACAAGTCTCAGCTCTTCTTGAAGACGGGCAGATTCTGCTTGCAGCTCAGCAACTTTCCTTTCCTTCTCTTCAGCAACAGATGCTATTGTTTCCACTTGGGAGTTATACTCAGCAGACTTGGTAGAGAATGTGTCCAACAGAACTTGCAAATCAACTTTCACAACTGCAGCCTCTCGAGACATCTTCTCAAATCCAGCCTGTACCAAGGGCTCCACTTCCCCCCTATTAAGCTCTTTGTAGATCCTAACCGATGCCTCCAGCTCATCTAGTATATGTTCAAGAGAAACAGCTTAAGCTTCGTCATCTTGACTGCGGATGACATTGATCAGATAAGAGGTTGGACCTCTAACTGTAGAGAAACCAGCATCTTCTTTCTCTATCACCCTATCTACTAAGGGTCCCAACGAAATAAAGAAAAGGTTGGTGAAGGAGCTTATGATAAATCGGTTAGTAGCCAGGGCACCAGGTGTAGCAGCTACTCCCATTAACGACGAAGCAGCAGGTGCCTGTACAGATGGACGTTCAGCTTCTTGCACTTGAGTGGAGGGTTCTTTAGACAAGGGAGCCATGGTAGAGCTGGCTGCCCCTCCCAGATGTTCTTCTGCAAAATCAAATGAACTTTATCATTTTATTGTCATTTGCAACTAATCAAAAAGGATCAAAAGTAAAGGCAATCTTACCATGGTTTGGTCCAGTAACAAGTCTGTCATCTGCCGGCACAGGTTCCAACCTAGCAGAAGTAGCCTCAGACATTACTGCCTGGCTACTACCCGCCTCGGAGCCGCCCGAAAAATGTCGGCTACCACTAGCTATCGCCGTTATTGGCACTATATCAGTGCATGTGGGAGGAATTAGGGAAGATTCAAGTTCTGCATGGATAAAAATGTAGATGTCAGCCATTTAATCTATGAAAAGAAGGTTGATAATATCATTCAATACCTTTGAGATCAGCAGTAGTAGTTTCCTCAGGTGCTACTTCTTCACCCGCATTCTTTTCTGGAGACACGTGCACCTCAACATCCTCTTCAGGATTCAGCGTGTCATCAACAGCTTTCGAGGATACATAGACATTAGCGTCCTCTTCTGGATTTAAAGTATCATCAACAGCTTCTGTTGATGTATCCTCATTACTTACACTGTCTTCTGGTGCTTCTTCGCTGTCAGTTGCGGCGGCCGGATCAACATCATCATGCAGGCCGAAGTCGCAATCATTCAGAGCAACGATCATTAATCGATCTTCTTCATCTCGAAGTGTTCTCGGTGTAGCTGGAAGCTGGGTAGTATCCACTGCAAGTGAAGGAGATCGCAAAACTTCATCTTCTCTCTCCACAATGTCTTCCCTGGGCTCTATAGCCTCATCCCTCTGCTCTGGACTAGAAGTTTCCTGCCTGGGCTCAGGGACAGGCATAGGAGACGACATTGTGATTCCAGCAACAGCACTAGCCACAACCGAGGACAGGATTTGTCTCGGAGGAGTAACTACCTTCTTTCTTCTGGAGGCTATTTTTTTTATATGTAGAGGTCTCTCTGGACTCTCTACATCTACAACATCGACCTATCTTTGAAGAGAGGTCGACGTAGTCGCTTCTTCTCTCTGGGTCGACTCAGCCAGCTACCGAGATTGCGACCTGGTGGTGACCTTTTTTGATGGTTCCAAGACAAGCTTCTTTTTAGCAACTGGATAAGAAGGTTCTTCTATCCTTCTCTTCCTCTCCTTGGCTGGAGATTTGACAACCTTCAAGGAAATTCGTAGTGGCTCGTTGACTTCTTTAGGGAAGTTAGCTTCCCTCGAAGCTTCCAACGGGGCATCAACTGGCTCATGTTCCTCGTCATTACTCGGAGCCGACATAATAGTTGCTCCCTTCTTCAATCGCGTTGCTGTCGCAAAGCTATCTACGAGGATGAAGTTCTCGGCAAAGTTATTCGCCGATGTATAGAAGATTGAATATGTATACAGCATCCGGGGACCATGGTCGCTCTTCGTCGGCATCGAGAACATTGTTCTTGTGTCTCGAGCATTATCATAAGCCCAAGCCCGGGCGCCATCGATTAAATAACCTTTTCCTTGCAGGCACGTTATGGCGTTACCCACGTAGAATTGGTCATAGCCGAATTGGCACGCAAAACGGCTGGGAAGATAGGGTTCTAAGTAACATTCATCTTCAAATCTATAGACCAGGTGTGACGGCCGGATCCTCTTCAGCCAATCAAACACTGCACGACCCAAAGGCTGCCTCCCAAGATCAACCAGATTTGTAGACATATGTTCATAGCCAGTTGGAGGGTGAACACAGTAGAAATTCCATCCCTTCCCGAGATTCAGAGCACATCTGCAATCTATTAGACTGGTGTATATCCATTTACTCTTGGAGAATCGTCGCAAGAAACTACCGCTGACCGCCCCCATATCGGGGTTCATCAATGAAGGATAGTGCAGAAGCAACCATCCGAACAAATAAGTGTATGGAAGCTCCAGCCGAGGAAAGTTCTCTTTCTCGCCTTTTTCCTTGAGCATTGAATCAACAAAAAGGCGGAGACCAGCGTTCACTCTGCAGGTCATCACCGACAGCAGATCCATCCGGTAGCCAAAGACTAAACGGACGGCAGCAAAGAGCACGCCGCGATGGAAGCGATCGACGGCGCTGGCTCCAGGGACGACGAATCGTCGAAGCCAGAAGGTGAGGAAACCCGCCAGCTGGGCTTCCTCTGACATAGGCCTATAGCCATCCTCATGAAACTTTCAATAATATCTCCTGTCATGAAAGAAGGATATTGAAGTTCATCATCAACCTTGATGTCCATCTCCTTGTTCTCCTCCATCAATCCTATCACCTCACTATGGCTGAGTGGTCTGAAGAAGTTAGGGTTGCACTTATCGTGCTCCTTAGTCTTCTTCTCCATGATGTGGTTGAGAAAGAGATAGGGCAACCACTTTGTCGAGTAGCAAGTGCCAGAGGAACCACTCTTCTAATACAAGAAGCAGATCTTATAGTGGCACAGCAGTTCTTCAAAAACGGCCACTATATCAGCATTCTCCTGACGAAGTCCAACTCGTCATTGGTTGGAACAAATTCTTCATAGGGGAATTCCCCCATTGGCAAGCTCGAGATATACTTTATCTCATGAAGAGCCAGTCCAATCTCTCCACAGGGCGTCATAAAAGTCCATGTCCTGAAGTTGTACCTCTCCACCAAAGCGAGGAACAGATGAGGATTGGGGTAGAAGCCGTAAACGATAGAGTATACCGCCTGGTACAGCTCAATCTCCTTGAGCTTCTCTTCGAACTGAGCCAATATCCAATTGGCTATGCAGTTCTATCATTTGTTATCTTGATTCACCAGACCTGTCAACCGGATGTCCTGATCCGGATATCTTCCCTCAACCTTCGCGAACTCATTTGCGAAGATCGGTGTTCTAACTGGCAGTAGCAGGGAGGAATTCTCCGGTGGAATGCAGCCGGGTTTCAATCCTCTGAGCAGGGAGCTGTAACGCTCAGAGGAACTGTAAAACATGTCCTTGTGGTTCGATCCCTTCTTCACACAAATGTTCCCTGTTCTGGCTTGCTGGACAGGAGTGATATCCCAGTCCATCCTCCTGGGATAGCTCGCATGAGCATAGCGAGATAGGGGAAGACACCTGGAAATCTCAGGCAAAAGTATCATTTTCTCGGCTCTCTGAAAGAGTCTCTGTTCAACTCGAGGTCTCGGCTGAGAACTCTTATCAAGAGCCTCACCAAACAGAAACAGAGGCTTCTTATGAATAACAGCATCAGCAGTTTGCAGAGGCTACCCGCTCATCAGACTCAGCAATGTTTCATTGTCTTGTGCTATTAGGATGGTTTGCCGAGACGACGATAGAGCATACTTAAAAAATGTTACATGGGACAAATCCTCCTTAAACTCGGGTTCAGCCAGAGTCCCTACAAAGACTTCATAATTTGGGTCTTCCCTGATGTTAACTGCATCAAACAAAAAAGACAGAATTCAGTACATGCAAAATCAAAAATTCTGTTCAAAAGATCAGCAAATTGCACAAGCATCAAATTGCGCTATGTGCATAGCATCAGATTGTGCTAATGCAGTCTACATGTGCAAAATATCCAGTTGCGCCAATACATCTACTTGCGCAAGTCATCAGATTGTGCTGAACAACTTGCACAAAGCATCAGTTTGCACTGGACAGACTTGCGCAAATCGATAGATTGTGCTGAACATTTGCCAGCGCTTTCCAACCGATTGCGCAAGAAAATAGTTTTTATAAAAATGAAAACTATTGTGTGTGTGCAACCAAAACCCTAAATAGGGCGGCACAATACAATCAAATCTCTAAAAAGATAGAGGTTTGAAGGTTCGACAATGTCAAAGAACCGTAAAAAAGGTTTTTGATCGAGTCCATCGTCTACCTTGCAGCGCAGGGTGACCGACTTTGTGACGAGAAATTTGGGGCGCAGCCCGAGTCGAAGACTCAGCAGGGGCTTTGCCCTTCTCGGCGGCTGAACATTTCGGGGCCATTGATGCCGACGAAGAAGAAGGAGAAGAGTCGGAGTTGGCACAGGAGTTTGTCTCTCTCGAACAGTTAGAAACAAGTAAAAATGACAGAAAGAAGAACGGGAACTAGTTATAGTTTTCTAAAAGTAACAGACACCTTAGATTGCGCCGAAGAATTAGGAGCTGATTCCTCCAAACGTGCAGTCAAGGCATCACTTGCGCAACTTGATTTTAAAATCAAAATTCATAGTATTTCGAAACTTTGAATATTTTCAAATTTCAAAAACTTTGAAGGGGTCTTGTAGGTCCTAAAAATCAAGTTGCACACATCAAAAAAGCAATGAAAATCAAATTGTGCATCCTTCAAATGAACTGTGCAGGAGACAGATTGTGCAGTTACTCAACTGCGCAAGCTGAACTGCGCATCCATCCAAGCGCGCTAGCTGACGTGGCCGCGTCATCATTATCTGACAGAAAATCAGATCTTCTGACAGCTGACAGCCCGAAGAACGAGGAAACTGTTCGTTTCTCGTGCAGCACAGCGCTCGAGGACAGCTGTACAACCAGCACAGTCTACCAGCCCACTCGAAGCGCAGTTCAACCGAGCGCAGTCGAAACACAGCGCAGTCTGATGCTAGCGCAGTTCAAGTGGCGCAATCCATCAACAACTGACATTTTATACGTGGCATACATGCCATCAATTGCTCACCATGTGGCAACCGTCTGTACACGATCATGCGCATTTCAATCAAACAATGCCATATGTCCAATACAGTTGGCCCACGATCAAGTAACTGCCAGCGTAGTCTGATGTCTGTGCGGTCCAATACATGCGCAATCCATCCTGCACAATCCAGAATAACTAAAAATTAGTTATTTCCAGAACTCTATAAATAGAGTTTCAAGTCCTTCTTAGAGGGGATCATAGAGATCAGAAAATCAGAATCAAGAGCAGAGAAATCAGGAGTTCTTGCCCAAGTGCTGCTGCATTCTTCAGAGGCTACTGCCTTCAACTTCAGAGGCTATCATCTTCAAAGTTCACATCGTCCAAGGGATAAAGCAATCGTCTTCAGATCGAATTCCTAAAGTTGTACTTTCCCAGAATTCTATTATAATCTTCTTATAAAGTTTGTGAAATAAAGATCAACTTTTGTTTTTCAAACAAGCAGTGGCGCCTGAACCATCCACGCCTGCCTCCTCAGTCCCTATCGCTCCAGGAAGAGACATAATTATATCAGCACCAATTTGTGAGGACCCCGCAGCTCCAGGGTCAGATCCCAGAGCAGAAAACAGCGTCTATGGTCTTCATCGCCTCATCAAAGTTAAGCGGATCTGCTTCCACATGATAGGTGACAAAGTCACTTCCGAAATCCTTTGGCCTCCTCACACGCTTTGCTGACGGCTCAGCAAGTCTGGTTCAACCGTTGTTTCAACAACATCTGCTTGGACTACATTTTCATTGAAGACTTCAGTTTCCCGCGCACCCTCATTGTTCTCCGGAACATCCGCAAGAATAATATTTTTGTGCCTTCTAAATTTGTCTTCAAAATATTCTACATCGCGAGATTAAATGATATGATTTGATTCAATATCGAGAAATTTTCGAGCATCACTCTTCTCAGCATACCCCAAGAAGATCGTCTTTGTAGTCCTTATCCCAAGCTTTTGAATCTTCAGATCTGGAAGCTTCACATATGCCAGACACCCCCTACACTCAAATGACATTCAAGTTAGGTCTGATTTTGAACCAGAGTTCATGAGTAGTAATGTCAGAAGTTGCATGAGGCACTCTATTTAGAATAAAAGTGGCGGTCAATGCAGCTTCTCCCCAGTAGCATTTTAGAAGACCCGCAGTCAACAACATTGAGTTTATCATTTCTGTCAACGTTCTGTTCTTTCTCTGCTACTCCGTTTGATTGAGAGTACGGTGTCGTAGTCTCACTGACAATTTCATATTCTTTACAGAACGATGCGAATTCATGAGACCGGTACTCTCTACCTCGATTACTACTTATTCTCTTAAGTTGTTGTCCAGTCTGCCATTCAGCTTCGTGTTTGCAAAAAAAAAGTTTGATTCCACAAACTAAGAAAAAAGAAAGTACAATAGTACAATTGAATTCTGGAAAAATACAACTATAGGAATCTGTTCAGAAGACGATCACTTTATCCCTTGGACGATGTGATATTAAAGACTCTAGCCTCTGGTGATTGCAACAGCACTTTGTCACGATATTATGATCCTTAGTGATGCTTTGGGACTGATTTGAAACTCTATTTATATAGTCCTGAAATAACTGTTTCTGACTTGCACACACTTTAGGTTGCGTGCCTCGATCCAGTTGTGCGGACGGTTACTTGAACTATTGGGGGACGCATGACATCGTTTGAGTGAGATGCGCATGGTCGTGGGCAATATAGTAGACACATTCTTCGAGATTGGTGGCATGCGCGCCACGTGATCATAGTTCTAGACAAAAGTTGATCACGTTGCGCCAGCCGAGGTGGCGCGAGGGCGCAACTTAGTGACTGACACCTTCATCTTGGTTATGTTGTACCATGATGATTCATTTCTCGTGCAACTTGATGACTTGCGCGGACTAGCTGTTAGCATTAATTACAAGTTGACAAAATCTTCTCAAGCGTCGCGTTGCACGAGATTCGAATGGATTTTCTTCGATTTTTGTGCCGCCAGAGTTGTCAGTAATGATGACAGCCGTTACAGCTTCTCGAGGCAGCTTGCCACGTGGCACTGGCACACTTGGGAGGTGGCACAACCTGAGATTTGGTGCAAGTTAATGTTTTAGCGCCACTTGATGCTGGCGCAATGTTTAGGGTGGCACCCTTTGATATTTAGGCTCCTACAAGACCGGTCCTTCTCCAAGGTGGGCTTGGTCGTCTCCTGTACAGCCTTCATCTTTTCCACGGCTTCTATAAGAAAAGCACGCTCCTGCTCCACTGCAGCAGACACATCAATTTGCCGCAGTTTTTGTAAATGGATTTGGCGCTGATCAGCCTCTGCCAGCTTGTGCTCCAGAAGAACGGTCGTCCCCTCTCCACCCGGAAGCGTCTTCAGTAAATCAATCTGGCCTTGGGCGTACAAATGAAGTCCCTCTCCTTGAAGTAGCTTCAACCCCTCGTTTTAGATGACAGTAGAAGCTCTCGACTATATCCTTTGATGATTCATCTAAGTTCTCCAAAGAGGACGGCATCGAAGGGATATCAGCCAAGGGAGCTGAAGGCGTGTGAGAAGAAGGCATAGCAAAGCTTGACGATCCTGCCAGAAGGGAAACAAATTCCAAGTGATGAGATTTTTGCGCAGCGGAAATCTCGTCTTCTGTGGTCCGAATAAGTCGAAAACTAGACAGAGCAGAAAGTTCAACTTCAGGGGAAGAGGCAGCCTCAATCGATCCCGCATCCACCAAAGAGGTTGAAGGAGTCGGAACTTCTATGCTCAATACGGTAGAAGGCCCCTCAACTTTAGCTGGAAGATGAGAGGGGACACTTCTGGCTTGTACCAGGTCAGCCCCTGGATCCTCTTCTATCCCTTTCTCTACGGCCACATCCACCCTCGGTAGCGGAGAGGCAGATCCTATAGGCCCAGAACAACCGACAATCAGCTTGATCCGAAAAAGATGGAGTTAAAGCAAAAAAAATCTCCTCATTTGTAAGAATGTGACATAACTTACCAGAGGCAGTAGGCAAAGATTGGGGCTCAATCGAAGTAGTCTCAGCTCTTTCCGCCGCCTCCACATCTCCTGTGAGGTCAGCAGTGGCACCCGAACCATCCACGCCTGTCTCCTCAGCCACTGTCGCTCTGGGAAGAGACGTAATTATATCAGCACCAATTTGTGAGGACCCCGCAGCTCCAGGGTCAGATCCCAGAGCAGGAAACGCACAGGCAGCATCTGATGATTAAAGGTTTGCTTCCGCCGATGCCTGCAAAGAAGAGCCTTCAGATACCATTCCAAGGACAACATTGGTGTTCTTCGTAAAATAACTTACCCTCATGTTGACTTCAGTATCACTACCCATATCCTCGACGGCAGGCCCATGGAACCTAGTCGCAACTCGCTTCTGGGAACGAGGTCTCTTAGTAACAGGAGGTTCAGGCCTGCTTCGTTTACGCGGGGGAAGGCACACGCATCGCCAAAGGGCTTACAGAGGGCTGGAGATCTTTGGAGTTATCTTCCTCCTCATCCGTGCTGTCGGAGTCAGAATCGGAAACTTTCCTCTTCCCCTTCCCCGTCCTCTTGCGGGAGTCTCTCGATCGCTCCTCCAATTTCGTACCGACAACAAAACTGGTACGAGAATCAAAGTCGTTGGAAGACGCATTCACGAACACATGACGAAGGGCCGCCATATACGCGATATGCCCCGAAGTCCCGGCGTCATGCAGGATGAAGCTGGTCTGGGTATGGATCACCGAATAATAGTGCCAGACCCGAATACCATCCAAGACACTTCCCTCGAAACCCAGGCAAGGATTAGGGTTATCCAAATATAATTAGCTATACCCAAATTGTCGATAATGCCGGCTGGGTAAGTATGGCTCTAATTATACAACATTGCGGTTGCGGTACACCAGATGCGAGGGATGGATGCTCTGCAGCCAATGAAACAGCTTTTCAGACATGGCCTGGGGTGCAACAGCACTATCAAGGTGAACACGTCCCATCTCTTCTTCAGTAAAAGACGAGACCGACACAAAAAATGAGTATCTATCCACCCGTGCAAGAGCGGCTCGGCAGTCGGAAAAAGTGGTACAGTTCCAGGGCATGTCGCGATAGTGATAGATGAAGGCATCGTCACTTGTCGCATTACCCTCCGGACCAGGTCGCATCAGAGAGGGGCAATGCAACAGCAGCCACCCCATTAATAATAATACGACAGCTTGATTCTGTTGAAGGGTTTCGTAAGTTCACGAGCGATGACTTTCGACGCAAAAATACGAAGACCCCGATGGATGCTGCATACCATAGTTGGAAGCAGAGCCAACTTGCCTCCAAAGACCAGCTTTATCGCCGGAAGGATTAAGTTGCGGCTTATCCTCTCAATCGAACCGGAGCCCGCCGAGACGACGCAAACCCTTAGCCATTTCATCAGGTATCCGGCCAGGATGGCCTTAACAGACAGAGGCTGGGTATCATGATAAAATATAGTTAAAAGTGTCTCTCAGACTTTCGAACCTGTCACCAGCAGCTCGGGCCCTCTTGGTGCTTTGCACTTGAGCACCCACTTTTTCCAGAGATTGGGGACTCCTGACAGCAACCCGACCCGAGGAGCTAAGGTTAAAAAGATAACCAATCCAAGCCCTGGCATGAGGAAGGTTCCCTTCCGAACTATTATCCTTTTTCTTGGATATTTGTTGACAGGTGCTATGGTGACATAGCACTTCCTGATATACGGCAAGGAATCCGAGGAACCGCCGCTCTAATTCCTCAAACTCTTTGTTTGTCAGGGTACACTCCTCAAGCTCCATCTCCCCAGGGCAATTTGGACACATCATGCATCTCGTGAAAAGCAAGCCCCATCTCTCCCCCGGGAGTAAAAAAGGTCCCAGTCCGCCAGTTGTACATCTCGAGCAATGCCATAAACAACTTCGGGTTCATAAACAAGCCATAGCAGGAGCCCCAAATGGCGTAATAGAGGCTGATCCGTCGTAGGGTGTCCTCATACTCCGCTAAGATCCAAGAAGTCAGATTGACCTTGGAGGGAAACGATGCTACCAGTTCAGTAACAACAATCTCCCAGTAGGGTATGACCCTTTGTAAGCAATCTGATTCAAAAAGGTGTCAGCCTCGGAGAATAGCATGTTAGGCTTCAGTTCGTTGATGAGACTGCCAGGAACCAACCCAATGACGGAGTAGCTCATTGTTTCCCTTACTGCAACCACTGACCGCGTAGGGTTATTAAAATGGATATGGCCCACGAAGATCCTCCGCTGATCCAGAGTTAGAGAACCCAGCATCTTCCTCTCAAAAGGCACCATATTGAAATCTGACAGGGGGAAGTGGCACTCCATTAGGGGTATGTGAATCGCTTCCCCCTGGAAATAGAAGTCCCAGCTCTCAGATGTCTCTATGATGCTCGGGTCTGAAATAATTAGGGCATCCCTGAACAAAATCATAGGCTTCAGACGAATGCCATTCAGTTGCCCATAGTTCATCATACTAAGTAAAAAGAAGAATGATTGGTTTCAGATCTCCCTCAATCTGTCTTCAGGTTGACTTCGGGTGATGTGAGTTGACACATCTTGGACTATCTGGTCAAATCTCACACCCAACGCAGATTGGACATATCCTATCAAGAGTTCCTCCGATAGAGCTGTGGGCAAGGTCACTGCAAAGGACAAAGCAGAAATGTAGTTAGAAGGAAACAAAGTTTATTCTTCAGCTATGTGGCCTAGCCAAATAGGACCTATGCGGCCTAATTATGAGGGATGCGCATGCGGCTTAAGAATATAAAATGCATACGGCTCAATCGTACAGTCCTGTTAGGCAGTGCTCATGCGGCTAAGCCATGAGGCACTTATGCGGATCAGTTATGAGATATACACGTGGCTCGATCACGAGGCATCCATACGGTTCAGCCATGTAGTGCTCATGCGGCTCAAGTATGAGACATCCATGAGGGTCAGTGACACTTATGCGGCTCAGCCCATATGGCCCCATCATACAGAATACATGCGGACCAAAGAGATGGGGCATGCATCGATGATGCCTAAATATAGAGGCGATATATGACAGGCTTGCGCATAAAATATGCGATATGGCTATTCAAATTTAAGTCATCGTTTTTCCACCGTCCTTACCCTTGACAGAGGGTTGCACGTCAGGATGAATGGGAGGAGAGTCCGTAGCACTCGACGGAGAGGCGAGTCCCTTCCCTTTAGCCATGCACCAGTCAACTTGGAAGCTTTATAAGCCATGGCTAACCGGGACAGAAAGGATGACGAAGATGATGAAGACGAAGGAGAAAAAGTCGAAAGAAAAAACACTCTCCGTATGGCCCATATTTATAGCTCTTCAAAGTGGAAAAAGATAAACGTTGCGTCGGTTATTGTGACATTAAAAATAATGACGACACTTGGAGATTTTTATCCTTAATAACCGTCATCGCCGCTTCGATTCCCGTATCCATTAAAGATAATGATGACGTTTGGAGGTTTTATCCTTAGTAACCGTCAGCTTTATCTCAAAAAAGAGCGCAAATAAAAACCAAATCAAGGCATTAAATACAGCAGTGACAGCTGGCAGACAAGATCTCCCTGCGGCACAAGATCTTCCAGCGACACAAGACCTACCTGCGGCCCAAAAATGTCCCTGCGGCTCAAAATGTCCCTGCAGCATGACGTCTCTCCTGACTCGAAGATTTTCCTGCGGTTTGACATATGTCCATTCTTCATATTCAAAGTATTTCAAATTTGCAATTTGAAAACTTTGAAGGGGATCTTGTAGAAGCATAGAAAATATGGGGCTCATGCGGATCACAACTCTAGAACAGATTGACCCATATAAAGAAGAGCCGCATGACAGACTCAGCATGCCCCCTACGGCCAATCTTCACCAGACTGATTTTTGAGCCGCAGAGAGAATAGTCACTTATGCGGCCAAGCAGATCAACCTTTCTGATAAAGCTGACAAACTCTGTCAAAATTGACAAGACTGACAGCTCTGACAACTCTGACAAAAAGAAGATAAAACGTGATCAAACAAAATATCACGTCACCAAACTGGACATGGCTATGCTGCCAAAAGGACTGCGATCCGAGCCGTATGAATCTTATGCGGCTCAATCTATATGCTTCATGCGGCCAAGAGTAACTGCAATCTGAGCCGCATGAGCTTTATGCGGCCGAGAATTCAGAATCTATGCGGTTCAAAAGTCCCCAAGCTACATACGGACTAAGGGAGACTGCGATTCAAGCCGCATGAGTCTTATGCGGCTCTGCATGGCCGAACACTGAAAGGCCTATGTGGCTCAAAATGACTCGAGCAGACTGATCCTATCTTGCGATAGGACACATGGCAAGCTGACCAAGTCTCAACCACCCATATTTGTTGCAACAAAATCTCAATAATTCACCAGCTGGCGGCCAAAGAGCGGGTCTTTATGTGCTGTTGTAGCCACGTGGCCACGTGGCCATCTATGCGGCTCAAAACATATATCGCTATAAATAGCAGGGTACTACACCCATGTAAAAGGCTGGCAACCTACGAAGGGCAATTTCTTCAAGAGCAAGGACCGTGTCAGATAGTCCAAGGAGTAAGGCAGAGTTGCTACACTTTCCCGAGCCTCTATCGTCACCCCCCAGAATCAAAACTAAATAATTGTACTTAGATTGTTTCCTAGGATTTCTTTTTAGGCTTTTTCTTGTACAAGCGAGTTTGCAATCAAGTTCAATTCTGCGTATCAAGAACGAATTAGTCTAGACGCAAGCAAGAGTTACGCCCCAATGAGAATGATTATTCCGCAGGAGCGTTACATGGTGATTCATGAACCACCATGGATAATCGGACTTGCGTGAGATTGGGGCGCAACATATTGTCAAAGCTAGATGACCTCGTGATCGAATAAACGAATTGGTTAAAGTTGGCGATTTGAATGGATTCGAATATGCACAACGAATGCATTGATGCGAATAGGTGATCGTGCTCGATGTTTAGAAATCTGAGTGACGCGAGCTTGGGTAGAAACACCCGTACAAGCAAACAAATGGTTTGACCATAGGATTTGGGGTGAGCGTCGTGCAACGACCTTGCACGATGAGCGACGGACTTGACTTGTAACTATGACCTTGTGAGCTGACCTAGCGGATAGGCGGACGACCCTATGCCGAGTGATTGAACTTGTGCGATTGACCTTACAGTATCATCCGGACGAATGATAGACTTGTGGCAGCAAGACTTAGAGTAGGACGGAGAACAGGGAGTGTGCGTGAACGACGATGAGATTGGCCCCAAACGAAGGGAATGATAGGAATGGATGACGCGCAAGTAAAGTTGGGATAACGAATTGAATCGTTGATAGAAAGAAATACTCGATGATGGTGCAATACTTGGTCTTGAATCGGACGAAAATTACTTAGACTTGGTCGACTCCGCTAAGAAGAAATCGTATTGATTTCGTAGACAAGAATGCTTGAGAAGTGGATCGAATCATCTCGATGACCGAGATAAACGATAGTGAGATGCACACAAGTTCGGTTTTAAATCGAAGTTAGCAAAACGATCGGCAAATCAAAACTATCACGAGTAGCTTGTCCGACTTCGCTAATCGCTAAGCATGGTTGAAATGCACGTATTCGGGGGACGCCTTGAATATGTGCACCATCCAAACTCAATGATATGATGAACTCGAATGCAGCTGCAAGTGGGTGTTGAGATGCGCATGAAGGAATGAGTGAGTTTGCCTCAGCCTACGACTCTCGAGTTTGATAAAATACAACGCACCTCGTGCGACCGTTTCAGTCCCATGATACATCGAAATAGCAACCAAGTCAAAGAAACACTTGAATTGAATAAGTGCCATCAACTATAAAGATGAATAAAAAGTCATTCAATAAAAATCGACCAGACGTATGCGACACGGAACTTAGAAAGGTATCGAGTATGGTTCGATGCTATAGAACGATAGAGTCGTTCGATAGGAATCATCTAAGAAACACGACGACACGAGTTAAGGAAATGGTAGGATGACCTGCACTCAGGAAGTCTCGAGGACGAGAATTGTTTTGAGTGGTGTATTATGTAATGACCCGCTACGCCCTAGCGGAACGCCGATTCAAACGGCAAGTGCAATGACTCAAATGAGCCGTCGACCCGAAGAGTTGGCATCGACCTGATGAAGAATCGATACAAGGCTTACATTGGCCCGTCAAGATGAGTCCCGACTTAGACTTTCAAAGGCGCGCTCGGAGTATCGCTCGGCCGACACGAACATCGCTAAGGTAGGTGGCTCCGATGAACCCGTCTTTGCTTAGCCTAGACACATAACAACACGGACACTATCACTGAAATCGCTAGGCGATAACACCGCGCATGCTAATAAATGACCCAACGCACCTAGCTAAGGGATTAATCCTATCTTGTATGCTTGCATAGAATATGGAAAGAAACATGGAAAATACGAGAACTCTCGCACCGTGCTCCACGCTCATGCTAAGGCACAAGCTTGCGTTCAAGTCCCTTATGCGTTCAACAATGAAACAATGAATGGATTACAACAATGAAATGGGAAGACTATTAATATAGTCGTTCCGAGTAGAGTATAGCAACATTGAAAGGCTATGGGACCGATGGGTCACCAAGGCGACTCCCGCACAAGGAGTTGCGCAATGTATGAATGAAAGAGTAAACGAATAAGTGAATGAATGAATCCACGAATGAATGAACAAGTGAAAGAAAGAATGAATAAAAGATAAGAAGGATAGAAATGGTTAGCGACAGGTATGACGGACACGTACAACGGGGCTCGCTACCCGCGCTATATGGACGCTAACCTGGTCGATAACGCATTAAGGCTAAGGGTTAGCCTACGGCTCAGAGATAGCCGTTAAGTTAAAAGACAAGTTAATACGAAATGGTCGTGGACAAACGGCACGAGCGAGGGGTGGCGAATGCTGTGATCATGAAGAAAAGGGATTTCGTGGCATGATCAAAGGGGGGATATGCCGGCCTAGGCGGAATCAAAAGGGGCTTACGGGCTAACTAGGGGGACTTGGCCACCCAGGAGACGTAAGTGCGGGGTAATTTCAAAAGACTATCAGATGTGAACCAGCCACACACAGTGATAGGTGAGAAATTACCAAAGGAGAATATGTCCAAATTGGCTTGTGATGCCAGCGACCGGTGTATATAGATTAAGTGGGCTTTGCTGGTGGCGATCCACGTGCAAGTCCTTGCATTGAAATCAAAGTAGTCTAAGTTAATCTGAACAAAGCACCTTCTGAAAATGGCTTGAAATGTATCACACCAAATGATAATGAATTAGAGAACACACCTACGACGCGCTAGAACCCGAGGCAGGGACACGCCCTTGATATTGAAAGTTTACATGAGGCACGTTATGTTATTACATATAAATTGTCGACTAACTTGATTTGCTTTGGACAGGGAAGGCCGGACGGTAAGTATGGGTAAGTCGTGCATGTATTTTTATATGACAATTAAATTTGGCAACACGGGATAGGTTATGACATATGCCATGAAATTGATCCTAAGGCAAGATTAGAAAGACAATGAATGATAGACGGTGCACGAAAGTAAATGGAACGTGTTCGGTAATGAGAGCATTGTGGGCGAGCTAGCCTCCCCACCAGTGCATAACAATGTACTGATAACCCCACAGTCTGCTTGCAGGAAGCAGGAGAAGTCGGCGGGTGCAGAGCTTCCATCGAACGTACTAAAACGCGGAGCTATCTCTGGAGCCTTGGAGCGTTGCAAGGAGCTGAAGCACCATATACGGGACATAATTTATCGGAACATCGCCATGAATCATTCCATCTTGTAAGCCACTTGGCACGCCTTTTATGTTTCAGAGAGAGAGAGCTTGAGCGATTTGTAATATCGGCCTAGCACTGCTTGTAAACTTCTTGAAAATCAATAAAAGAGTTTGAATTCGCTTCAACTTGTGTTCATTTACTTTCCGCTGCAAATGGGGACACTCTGTGCGACTCTGTGGCCTAGCTCAAATCGGCCGTTTCCGGACTTGGCCTTGCACGGGCGCAACCTAGGCCCGTGCGGCATCACGCCTTAGCGAGGACGATCGCTCCTACGGGAGCGGGGCGTGACACAGGGCACCATCCTCTGCAAGTGAGAACTCATCATCCTCCAATCCTGCACTTATCTACTCTCGGATACACCGCAGAGCCACATCCTCGAACTGTGTCGCCTTGATCCTGTCCATCAAGTTTGACTGTATCTGAAGGCTCCATAACTGTATCTGCACTCCGGGCACGATCACCTCAATCCCAAGGCTCTCCAAGTCTGCAAGCAAGTGCCGATCCATAGTCAAACACATGGCTGTCGGATACCTACTCAAGGCATCAGCAACCACGTTGGCCTTCCCCGGGTGATACTGAAGTGAGACGTCAAAGTCCTTCATCAACTCTAGCCATATGTGCTGCCTCATGTTGAGCTCTTTCTGTGTAAACACATACTTTAAGGTCTTGTGATCTGTGAAAATCTCCACCCTCTCGCCATACAGATAGTGCTTCCACAACTTCAAAGCAAAAATCACCGCCGCCAGCTCCAGGTCATGGGTAGGGTAGTTCTTCTCATGGGGACGTAACTGCCTGGAAGCATAGGCAATCACCTTTCCATGCTGCTGCAAGACACAACCCAGTCCCTTCCCTGAAGCATCACTATAAATAGTGAATCCACCTGATCCTGAAGGCAATGTCAGAATCGGAGCTGTCGTAAGCCGCTTCTTCAACTCATCAAAAGCTGTCTGACACTCCTCTGACCAAACATACTCAGCATCCTTCCGGGTCAACCGTGTCAACGGCTCTGCAACCCGGGAAAAATCCTGCACAAATCTCCTATAGTATCCAGCCAGCCCCAGGAAACTCATGATCTCTGCCACTGAAGTCGGCGCTATCCAAGCCTCAACTGCTACAATCTTCTTGGGGTCAACTGAGATACCATCTCCACTCACTACATGCCCCAAGAAGTCCACCCGGTCCAAGAAAAACTTACACTTGGAGAGTTTTCCATAAAGCTGCTCCCTACTGAGAGTCTCTAGCACTATCCACAGATGCTCCTCGTGCTCCTCCTCAGTCTTGGAATATACCAAGATATCATCAATGAACACCACCACGAACTTGTCCAAGTACTGGGGGAACACCTTATTCATTAGATTCATAAATACTGCTGGTGCATTGGTTAGCCCAAACGACATAACCAAAAACTCAAACTGCCCGTACCGCGTCCTAAAAGCGGTCTTGGGAATATCCTCCCCCTTCACCTTCACCTGGTGATAACCCGACCTCAAATCAATCTTGGAGAACACCCGAGCTCCGCTCAACTGATCAAAGAGATCATCGATCCGCGGCAGTGGGTATCTGTTCTTGATTGTCAGGTTGTTAAGTGTCCTGTAGTCGATACACATCCGTACCGACCCATCCTTCTTGGGTACGAAGAGTACCGGTGCACCCCAATGTGAAGAACTAGATCGGATGAAGCCCTTGTCCTGCAGCTCATCCACCTGCTTCTTCAGCTCCACCAACTCGCTGTTGTTCACTCGATAGACATACTGGAAGATCGGTTCCGCGTCGGGAACCAAGTCTATCGAGAACTCTACATCTCTGTCCGGTAGAAGCCCTGGCAAATCCTCTAGAAATACGTCCATAAACTCTGCGATCAAGGGATGCGGAGCCACCTGCTCCTCAACTGAAGCTCCACAGAAGACTTCGTCGTCCTGCTCTGCCTGCCGCCGGGTGTACTCAAACTCTGGCTCTCCTGGCGCCCCGAACAAAACTCTACCCCCACGGCAATCAATGCGGGCGTAGTGTCTACTCAGTCAGTCCATACCTAATACTATATCGTAGTTCGGTAATGGCATGACGAGTAAACTCACTCCCAACTCTCGGCCTCCCAATAAGACGCTCCGTCCTCTGCAAACATCACTCACGAGGATGACCCCACCCCCGGTCGTGATCTTGCAGGTCCTAGGCAAGGGTTCAGAAACCAAACTGTGTCTAATAGCATACGATACTGACACAAAGGTGTGGAAAGCCCCAGAATCAAAGAGTGCAAATGCTGGAAGGGAATCGAGAAGAACCGAACCTGCTATCAGCTCTCTGATGGCCTCGGCATCCTCAGCTGCCATAGCGAAAGCTTGCCTCTGCTGTCCACCTCGTGCCTGCTACTGGTGCTGCTGGAACCTCTGCTGCTGGGTCTGCAGGACTGGTCCCCTCTGCTGGCCTGCTGGAGCCTTGGCTCCACCTTCCTGAGCTCCTCGCCCGAAAGCCCCAGGGCAATCTCTCAACTGGTGATCTCCCACACCACATAGAAGGTACTTGCCTAGCTTCTTCCTGCACTCATGGATCATGTGCCCCGGCTTCTTACAAAAGGCACAAACTACTACCTGCTGCTGACGGGGTACCTGCTGCAGATGCCTCTGCAGCTGCTGCACCTGCTGAAAAGGTGCATGACCCTGCTGCTGAAACTGCTGAGTTGGCCTCTGCTGCTGGAAGTGCTGCTGGAAGTGAGGCCTCTTGGCCTGCCCCTGACTGCTGCTGCCACCCTGGAAGTCACGACCCCTCTTCAGCTTCAGCCCTAGGTCGTCTTCCGTCGTCATAGCCCCGGAAAATATCTCAGCAAACGTAGCGTTCCGGTCGCTCTTAGTCAGCGACCGAACCTCTCTAACCAAGCCCTGACGAAACATCCTCGCCTTCGTCTTCTCAGTCAAGTCATCTATGAACCGGGCCAATCTGTAGAACTCCCCGGCATACTCGGCCACCGTCTGGTTCCCCTGAACCAAAGCCTCGAATTGTGCCTCGATACCTCCCAAGGCAACATCAGGGAAGAACTGCTCCTTAAACAGCTCCTTGAACTGGGCCTAAGTCTGGCCCTCAACTCCCACCCTGGGATCTGCCTGATACCACGCACGGGCTAAGTCCTGCATCTGGCTGCCCGTCGCCTCGATCTGGAGTCGATCTGGTATCTCTGCCAGTCGGAAGATCTCCTCAATATGCTCTATCCAGTCGTCTGCAATGTGAATGCCCTCTGTGCCGAAGAACTCCCGAGGATGCATCTTCTGGAAGTCCTGAATGTCCTTCTCCCTCCGACGGGGCTGCTGCTGGGCCCCTTGAGCAGTAATCATCTCGACTGTGGTACGAACCAGCTGGTGTGCCTCGTCGATCCCCTGACGGAAATCGGTAGTCTGCCTCGTCTGCTGTTGCTGGTGCGACTCCAAAATCCTCTCCACGAAGGAGAAGAGATGTACAGCATCTACCATCCCTGCAGACGGAGGCTGCTGCAGTGGAAGGATCTCAGGAATCACTGGGCTCTGCCTTCTGGCTGTTGGAGGTGCTCCTCCAAAAGTCGCAGAGACACCGACTCCTGAGGGCTGCACTGGCCCCATGGTACTGGGAGCTGGCTGCTGGACAGGAGAGGTGGCAGACCCCTCTCCAGCCTCTCCCGTCACGGGGCGATGCGATCTCGTCTCAACCATCCTGGAGACAGATCAAACAAGAAACAATTACTGAGAATGAGTCGAAAATCAAAGGAGGACAGTTTAAAATTCTAAGGAAGACAATAAGCAGCAAAATAGATATACGGAATCTGATAAGGAATTTTTCCAAGTGTGATTGAGTACCTTCAAAAATATATTAATTCCTACTGCAGGCTGCAGTGATATTCTAGTTCGAATACCACTACATTTCCAACCTAGACCTGCATGGGCCACCACTAAAAATGTGTCACGACCCGCACCCTAGAGTAAGGACACGAGACGTGGGTACGTCCAGGCTACGCCGCAGTATCGGCGGTAGAACGATGTCCTAGGTCACAACATCTAACAGTTATAGGTAATAAGGTAGAACATGAAAGGAAGATAGATAATAAGATGCAAGATCCAAACCACAGAAATAAAATACAGACAAAGAGAGAGAGCTAAGTGTCTATGATGAACTCCATAATATCCAGACATAATACAGATCCCAAATGTATATACAACTCAACTGATCAATACTATGAAATAAGATAAACTAACTATGGAGCAACAATCTCTACTGCTAAGGGATCCGACTGGAAGTCCGGATCGCAAGTGTCCTCTAAGGCTGTCCCATAGTAAGTGTCTAGGCAGGCCTCCTCCTCCTCCTCTGTAAAATTTGTCAACATGTCCAATCACATAAACCCAAAAACAGGAAACACAGTGAAGTAGGCAGCGTGCACGTGTTCACGGTGTTCGTGTGCACGACACTACACGACACAACCCACGTGGTTGTGTCCAAGGGTCGACCTAGACTAGGGCTAGGGATAGAACACCCTGACACGTGTCCACGTCGCGTATACGTGACACAAGACACGCGTGTCAGTGCTCAAGTGACAGCCGACTGCAACAGTACAAGAAATGGTGCACGCGTTCGTGCGTGTCCGACACGACACGTGGGGCTCTAAAAATTAGGGAGCCCCGTGTCAGTGTCGGCCCCGTGCTACACATCGAATTTGGCGTGTCGAGGAGCCGTGTCCGTGTCGCAATCGCGCCCGAGCAGCAGGACATGCACAGTGCCTGTGCACGCGCGCACGCGACCACATGTTCGCGTATCCGTGTGGACTCGACACGACGCTAAGACACCACAAAAACAATAGAAACGTGTAAGCGAGACCCAAATCTAATTTCCTATTCAAACACAATCCAAAAATTCACACGAAATGCCCATTAAGGCATTTCAACAAACACATGGTATATGTCATTGATACGTGTCAAAAAAGGACACAAAATGGACACAAATTTTGGGGATTCCTGTTCCTACAGTTAGGTGAGGTCTAGGTCTCCCTAAATATAAAATAAAATCAAGATTCTATGGAGGGAATTGAAAATTACCTATGTGTCAAATCGTCCAAAAAGCTTCAAAGAGAGGTGCTCCTCTTGATGGCCAAACTCCTCCAAAGTGCTCTCAAGCTGAGAATACTTGTAACCAACAGAAAGAGGAGCAAAATTAGAACCCAATGCAATTGGTTTGGGGGAAAAAGAATTTAAAATAGATTTACTATGATTTATTGAAGATGGGGGCTTACCTCTTTCTAAAAATTGGCAAAAATCCTAATGGAGGCTAGCCCTAACTTTGAGGGGTATTAAATAGGATGGGGGAGACTATCATGACCAGCCATGGGCTGATTAGAATTAGGGTTAGCTACATGGTGTGGGCCTATGGGCTTTAAAGCTCAAGCCATTAGTCATGACTTATGAAATCATAAGCCATTCTAGCCTAATCAACTCCAAATCTCTCCAAACAAGTTTCAATGACTTAAACCTCACTAACTTAGGTCAAACCAAGGTTACTTAACCTAACCAAGTGGCCATAACCTAGGTTAATCTCTAGGTTAGTCTACTAGTCAACACTAGTCAAAGTCAACTATAGGGCCAAAATCAATTATACTAAAAATCACTAAAAATCATATTAATTCTAATAAATCTAAATAATTAATAGTAATTCCAAATAATTCACAAAATTTCTAAATTAACAAAATGACCAAAATACCCCCAAGCTAGAAAAGTGGTAGTTACAGAAATGGTCACGGCAGGCAATGCGGACGCTGAAGGAACGAGGTTTGGTTGGCTACGTCAATGGCCAAACCAAGGCGCCAGATGATCCCTCCTCAAAGGAGTTTGCTATTTGGGAAATTGTCAACAATGTTGTGGCTGGATGGTTGACAGCCTCCTTGACCGACCAGGTGTCGGGCAATGTCGAGGCGATGGAGGCTGCTGCTGATATATGACGGACTTTGAAGGATAGGTACTCAGGCTCATGCAATCCTATGTGGGTCTTCCAACTACAGGATGAACTTGATAGGGTGGCCCAGGACAACCGTTCCATCTCTGAGTATGCAGCACTGTTGAAGAAGTACTGGTCTGATCTGGATCACTATGATCCTCTTGGGATGGAAGATGCACAAGTCGAACCAGCATTTATGAAACATTTTCAAAAGTTCTTGGATTATATTTCGCGACAACGGATGATGAAGTTCTTGAAGGGTCTTAACCCTGTGTTTGAGCATAGAAGGAATGTCCTCCTCGCACAGGCCATGCTTCCAACCTTAGAAGAAGCCATAGTTGCTATGGCACAAGAAGAGGCTCGATTGAAGTTCTTCAGGAGTTGGAGCAGGAGTAGACGAGGGACTTGGTACAGTAGGCATAGGGCACGATACAGACACAGTACTGGACTTCTCATGTCTCCTTCTGTAGACTTGGTACAGTAGGCATAGAGTTTATGGACGTATTTCCAGAGGAGTTGCCAGGGCTTCTACCGGACAGAGATGTAGAGTTCTCGATAGACTTGGTTTCCGATGCGGAACCGATCTCCCAGTATGTCTATCGAGTGATAAACAGCGAGTTGGTGGAGCTGAGGAAGCAGGTGGATGAGCTGCAGGACAAGGGCTTCATCCGATCTAGTTCTTCACATTGGGGTGCACCGGTACACTTCGTACCCAAGAAGGATGGGTCGGTACGGATGTGTATCGGCAGTCATAGGACATCATCTACCTCGGGGGATCACATCACTTGCTTTGCCCAAACCAGCACAGGTATTCCTGTGCGTGCTCTTGCAGCAGCTGTCCACCAACCAGGTTGGATTATGGACTCTGGGGTATCTGGCCATGTCACGGGGTCCCGCGGTGAGTTCCAGGACTATACAGACCTACCGACGCTGGAGAGCATTCAGACTGCTGATGGTAACTCCAGCCCTGTCATGGGTAAAGGCACTGTCGCATGCACCCCTTCTCTGACTCTCACCAATGTCTTACATGCTCCGTCTTTTCCTGTCAATCTTCTTTCTATTAGTGCCATTATTCTTGATCTTAACTGTACTGTTTCCTTTGACATTCCTACGGTGACTTTTTAGGAGAAGGGGACAGGACGACGACTAGAGACTGGCACATGGCATAAGGGGCTGTGGTACTTGGACAGGACTGGACTGGATAAAGCATTGGCATCTTTGGTAGCAGACACACCACCGGAAGATTCACGGTGCAGTGTAGAAGATGAATTGCTACTCCACCACCAGCGTGTCGGTCATTCTTCTTTTAAAATTATTAGTCGCATGTATCCGTCCTTATATCAAAGGGCTAATAAAGAGAAGTTATTTTGTAATGCATGTGAGTTGGGTAAACATACCATAAGCACGTATGTGAGTTCAGGAAGTAGAAGTTCAGCTACATTTGATATGATACATTCGGACGTATGGGGACCTTGTCCTACAATCGGTATTAACGGTTTCGATGGTTCGTCACTTTTATTGATTGTTATACTCGCGTGAGATGGGTCTACCTTATGAAGAATAAAAGTGATATCTTTGAGGCGTTTCGAGACTTTTATCACCGGGTAGAAACACAATATGGCACTAAAATTAAGTGCTTACGGTCTGACAATGGGACGGAGTATGCAAATAAGAAGGTTGCTGAGTATTATCCACTCGTGGAATACTACACCAAACTTCATGTGCCTATACACTGGCACAAAATGGTGTGACCGAACGGAAGAATAGACACCTGCTGGAGGTCGCACGGACGATGATGCTGGCTATGAATGTCCCAAAACACTTATGGGGACTGGCAGTATTAACGACCTCTTATCTCAGCAACAGAATGTCATCTCAGGTATTGGACTAGAAGACACCGTTGGAGATGCTTACTGGTGCAACACGTACACTGTTCCACCGAAAGTATTTGGGTGTGTATGTTTTGTCCAAGATAATAGGCCAGGAGTTGACAAACTAGATCCTAGAGCGGTTAAATGTGTCTTTGTCGGGTACACGGTAATTCAGAAGGGATACGTATGTTGGAGCCCAGTTGAGCGGAAGATGTTTTTAAGCATGGACGTTACATTCAGGGAACTGGAACCATATTATGGTTCGGATGACGGTTCGGCGTTTGGTGACACACCTAACACAGAGGGTGTTAGATGTGAAGGGGAGAAAATAAGCCCATCTGTGGTGGTCGGATCGGTCCCATGCCCGGTCGTGGAAAACTGGATGACAGTGGGAGAAAGCAGTGACTCCGATACAGAAGATGAAGAAGATACATATGTTAAACAGGGAGAGCAACAAACAATGGCAAAGGAGCTCCAAGTCTACAGAAGGAGACAGTAGAAGTCCAGTACTGTGCCTGTACCGTGTCCTGTGCCTACTGTACCAAGTCCCTCGTCTACTCCTGCTCCAACTCCTGAAGATGTTGCCCCCGTACTGAATCAATCTGATTTTGATACGGATCTCTCTGACTCTGATGGTATGATCTCTCCACCTCCTATTGCTCCCTTAAGGAGATCTTCTCGCATCAATGCGGGTAAGGCTCCTAGTCGTTTTGATGATTATGAACATGATATTCCAACTACCTGTCTTATTCTAACATTTTTTTGAATTATCGAGCCTTCATTGCATCATTAGACTCTACTTCGTTGTCCAAAAGTTGGTAGGAAGCAAAGAAAGATCCAAGGTGGAAAGCCGTAATGATAGAAGAACTTGGGGCACTAGAGAAAAATAAGACGTGGGAGCTGGTTCCATTACCCAAAGGGAAGAAAACTGTGGGATACAAATGGGTGTACACAATAAAGGAGACGTCATAAAGAAAAGTGGAACGATACAAGGCAAGGTTGGTTGCAAAAGGATACACACAATCATATGGCATCGACTATGATGAGCCGTTTGCTCCAGTAACAAAAATGAGCATCGTAAGAACTTTGGTCTCCATTGTAGCAAACTATGGATGGAAGCTATACCAGTTAGATGTGAAGAATGCCTTTTTCTATGGGGACCAATAAGAAGAAGTGTACATGGAACTCCCGCCAGGGTGCTACGCTACAGAATCAGACGGAGGAACATCGCATGGAAAAGTGTGCAAACTAAAGAAGTCGCTATATGGACTCAAGCAATCTCCTCGAGCCTGGTTTGACAAATTCAGAAAGGCTGTTACAGGTATGGGATACCATCAAACAAATGCATATCATACGATCTTTTTTCAGCATGCAAGAGGCCACATCACTATACTTGTTGTATAGATGGATGATATAGTAATCACAGGTAATGATGAAGTCGAGATCGCTAAGCTAAAGTCAAAACTCACGAAGGAGTTTAAGGTGAAGGATTTAGGAGCGATGAGGTACTTTCTAGGTATCGAGGTGTGTGAAGGCGAACAAGAAATTGTTCTCTCACAGAGAAAATACGCATTAGATCTGCTGAAGGAGACAGGGATGCTGGGATGCAAAGCAGCAGTCACTCCAATTGACCAGAAGTGCAAGTTGGGAGCAGAAGCAAGAGAGCCAGTTGATCGTGAAAGATATCAACGACTTGGAGGAATATTGATTTATCTGGGGCACACTCGCCCTGATATCTCATTTGTGCTGAGTGTAGTAAGTCGATACATGCATGATCCAAGAACGGGTCATATGGATGCAGTGTTTCATATCTTGAGATATCTGAAAGAGACGCCAGGGAAAGGGCTATGGTTCAAGAAGAATTGATGTATAGAAGTTGAGGGATACTGCGATGCAGACTGGGCAAACTGCATAGACGATAGGTCTACCACAGGATATTGTGTCTTTGTAGGAGGAAATTTGGTCTCATGGAGAAGCAAGAAACAGTCAGTGGTAGCACGGTCTACAGCTGATGCAGAATACAGAGCTATGGCTTTAGGAGTGTCGGAGTTGCTGTGGGTGAAAGCGTTGTTGACAGAGATGAAGCTGGACAAGGGAGCACCGTTACGTCTTCTGGGCGATAGTCAAGCTGCAATAAGTATAGCTAACAATCTAGTTCAGCATGACAGAACGAAGCAGACACAAAATGAACCACACTGCATCAATTACCTGATCATTTGCATCCGAATTTGAAAAGAAAACAGGAACATGTTATTGCTGATATTAACATGTAGGTAGGTATAGATATTTTGTAGCATAATATTACAGTTTTATTTCTACGTGGTTAGCTATTTAATCAAAATTTCATCTACAAGATCATGATTTCTAACATTCACCAACATTGGAGGCTTATGTGGTAACTCACCTCAGCCTGTACAATGGACAAAACCAACACATCATTTTCGCACAGTTAATTTGATCAATCAAATATTTAAGAGTATAAACTCGCATGCAAAAAAATTCACCAATTATATATCATGGTTCGAGTATCGGTATAGGAACTAGTATCCAACAATTCTTAATCACCAAATGTTGGGGGCATTGGTTTGAATTGGTCAGTTTCTGTAGGAAGTTGCAAACCATGATTTCTATGCTATTATCTACTTAGAGGCGAAAGATATGTTATATACGACTATAAGGAATGGCTTAGTCCTCTTCTTAAAATTTTGACATGTACCGCTGTCAAACCAACTTTGATGGAGTAAGTGTAACCATTGTAAGAGTATATTATAGTAGAAAATACTAACATATCTATTACGAACATTTAATCTAACACGCTTAAAATTTATTCAGATTATCTAATCCACATGAGTCACTGCATTTTTCGTAGCTTTAACGATTTAACCTCGATATTATTCCCATAACAAATCTAGTTTTTTGCTAAAAATATCTAAAGTGAAGAATCCTGCTAATCAACTACTGCACCATGTTTTTTTCCATCATAATTTTTCCCTTTCGAGAATGAAGGCATAACAAGAAACCCATTGGTGTTGAACAACTCTTGTCATGATAGTTTATGACTTCTCCAAGAATGACTTGATATTTGTGGATAAATCTATTGCAATAATGCCGACGACATAGCTATGTGATTTCAGATTTTAAATTAGAAGGCTACAAGCTTGTACATAATTTCTATCTAAATTTTCAGTGTAGAAATCAGCTGCCTTATAACTATATATTTAGTATGGAGGGCTAGATGAGAACCTTTATTAGAATAGGGAAGCCTAATATTCAACTCAGGTATCAGTGTAGTATAAGTATCAATTTATATAAGTATAATGATGAGTGTTGTCAATTTACCCCAAAAAAATCATGAAAAAAGAAAAGGAAATAATAGATGAGTTATCCCTCAAAATCTTCACTTTTCTTCAAAACCAACAAGAAACTCATTTGCCATCACACAAAAAAACCAATTTCTATTCTTCTCGACAGCCTAAAAATATGATAAATTGAATTAACCTTGTGAAAACAAAGCCCATCATCCAATATCAATTAAAAGCATACAAACCATTGTCCACTTAAACCAAAAAAAACAATAAAAAACCCATAATCGTCACTTTTCCTAATATTATAGCTTTAAAATATTTTACTGCAATAGCAATTTATTATCACATGGGGGGGGGAGCAAGTAGATAGATCAAGATTACTGAGGTGACAAAAGTGAAGAAATACCTCCAATTAAGACCAGACGATGGATGCCTATCAAAGGATGGGACAATAGGAACCGTACAAAAATTCTGCGGGAAAAAAATTGAATAATAAGTTAAAGCATTAGAGTATAGGCTTAGTATTGACCAGCATGCTTTGTTTCGACATGGAACTGTGATATGAATGCGTATGGTATTGTTGTCTTTATATAAGAAATATGTGTGATCATATTAAGAAACCATTAGTAGATTATGCCAATTGTGAGATGTTAGTCAAATTGGAACATTATGTGGTCCATATCTAAGAACAATCTGTGATCATGTTAAGGAACCATTAGAAGATCATGTGCCAATTGTGAGATGTTAGTCAGATTTGGACATAGTTGCTTTCATGTTCCAAAAAACAACAATGATGTTTTCTGTGAATTAGGCCCAGTGTCAAGTCTTTGAGAATATTTGCTAAGAAAGAACAGTACTAATAACAAATATTTTCTAATAAAATAAATCTTAATACTAATGTAAGATTTATGGTTCTCTTCCACATAAACAAACACTTCGCAATTCCATACTAAAGAACTATTCAAAACTATTACCGCAAAATCTTTATAAAATCTTGTTGAGTCCATATGATATATCCAATTAAAACAAAAAAATATAAACCCTAGATAGAACCATGGGTAACTACAAATATGTAAAAAAATACATAATAGGAAGAGAACTGCTTCTTGTATATTTTTTTCGGCTAGTCAGTTTTTCCAAAATGATTTTTTTATAAATATTTATAAAAGAAAGAAAAAAAACAAGCAAAAGAACAACAAACACTACTCCAAGCTCTCCATCTTCCCTAATTTCCTCTTTTTATACATATAATTTTCTCATTTGGAATAAGAAGAAATCGAGCAAAGTAGGGACATTGAGAGTCTCAGACTTTGGTCGTAGCGCAATCATTTGCTGCTATTTATTAGCTTACACCTCAATGTGAATAGGAAACCCGGTAATGTTTGTGTTTCGCTAATGGGTTCATTCGACCATTTTTGGTCGTCACCAACGCAAATACAAAAATCCCAATCCAACATTAATTACATAATACCCAACATAACTAAAAATGACAGAATAACTCTATCTAAAGAACACACCAAAGTTGTAGAGTTAAAATAAGGAAAACACAACAGTAAGTATAAATATATTTTTAAGAGATAATAATTAAACACTTGGTTATATATATGAAAGAGGGAAAACAGGACTTATGAAGTCACATCACATAGTAAGGAGGAAAGATACTGCAACTAATTGTCTGCCCTATACACTGAACTCAATGGCCCTTACTGAACGTAACTGCTTGTCCAGACGCCTACTAATTGTGTTCCCCTGCCCCTCGGAAATGTACAAGTCGTGTCCACACTGGAACATTTCCGTCTCTCAATGCAAGGTCACAATACTAGACACAACCTAACCACTGTATGTACCAGAACACGAACACTTTGCACTGGTAGCTAGCCAGAAATGCAAGCCCGTGGCATGGTATGAACTCATCCAGTGTCGTGTCATACATCGTGTCAAGTTCATGAGAATCATGACTATGATTCCACAACTTAGAGATGTCACCTAGGACTAAGTCATATACATGAAACTCAATGACAATGCCGCCATCGACTGTATCCGAGGCATCACTCGGACACACAACTACATCCACTCTAGCAAGTGCACATAATATAAATGTGAAAGAATAAAAGCAGTAATACAGGGCAAGGTATACTTGCCTGAAACTCCGGGAGGCGCAAGCGAAGATCCGGGCTTCTCAATCAAGATCGTATAGTCCGGTGCACCTACAAGAATACGAGTATAATATGTTAAAGGCTATGGTACGATACGTTAAGCAACAACAAAACCTCATGATCACGACCCGATCATGAAGCTGTACAAGCTAATCACTAAAGTTATATATAATCATATATCCATTTTCCTACGATATTGTGTATACGTGTACATAGAATTTATACATGAGGGTGATATGGTAACATGGGAAAAATGTGACAAAAGTGTGGATTTCTATATATATAGCTTGTATGCAACATCATTCATGTGTAACTTGTGCACAATAATAAGTATCTGAGACGACTAGTGTATGCGTGCTCACAAGAAAAATATATGTTCTATATTTTTTTTCTATATATATATATATATATATATATATATATATATATATATATATATGTATATATATACGGAAAGTATATATATATAAATATATATATATATATATATATATATATATATATATATATATATATATACGGAAAGTATATAAATATAAAGGAAGTTATATATATAAGTAGTATGTATACAGAAATGTATATACGGATTGTGTATATATAAGGAAATTATATATATAAGTTATATATATAAAGGGAACACGTATATAGGTTACATACACATATTTGGAAATATATATAGGATATATATATAAAAGCAAAGAAAACATGGTGTATGTATATGTAAGGAAACATGTATAAGTTATATATATATGAAAATGTATATAGGAAATTATATATATATATATATATATATATATATATATATATATTAAAAATATATATATATATATATATATATATATATATATATAATATATATATATATATATATATGGCCCATGTATATTTCTTTAGGTATATATATATATATATATCTATATATATACATATATATATATATATATAATACCTAAAGAAATATACATGGGCCATATATATATATATATATATATATATCTATATATATATATATATATATATATATACCTAAAGAAATATACATGGGCCATATATATATATATATATATATATATATATATATATATATATATATATATATAACCCACGCGTTTTTTATTTATATATATATAATATATAACATATATAATTCTTATATATATATATATATATATATATATATATATATATATATATTTTATATATATATATATATATATATATATATATATATATATATATATATATAAATATATATATATATAAACGAATTATATATGTTATATTATATATATATAAATAAAAAACGCGTGGGTTATATATATATATATATATATATATATATATATATATATATATATATATTTATTACCCCTTCTTCTTTCTCTCTCTTCATTATCATCTTCTTCTTCCTCATTTACTTCCTTACCTACCAGAGAGAGGAGAGAGAGGTCTAGGCAAGTGCAACTTGCTTCATGGAGGAACTCTAATTTTATTGCTTCATTCTCTTTGTATACGTGTACATAGAATTTATACATGAGGGTGATATGGTAACATGGGAAAAATGTGACAAAAGTGTGGATTTCTATATATATAGCTTGTATGCAACATCATTCATGTGTAACTTGTGCACAATAATAAGTATCTGAGACGACTAGTGTATGCGTGCTCACAAGAAAAATATATGTTCTATATTTTTTTTTCTATACATATATATATATATATATATATATATATATATATATATATGTATATATACGGAAAGTATATATATATAAATATATATATATATATATATATATATATATATATACGGAAAGTATATAAATATAAAGGAAGTTATATATATAAGTAGTATGTATACAGAAATGTATATACGGATTGTGTATATATAAGGAAATTATATATATAAGTTCTATATATAAAGGGAACACGTATATAGGTTACATACACATATTTGGAAATATATATAGGATATATATATAAAGCAAAGAAACATGGTGTATGTATATGTAAGGAAACATGTATAAGTTATATATATATGAAAATGTATATAGGAAATTATATATATATATATATATATATATATATATATATATATTATATATATATATTAAAATATATATATATATATATATATATATATATATATATATATATATTATATATATATATATATATGGCCCATGTATATTTCTTTAGGTATATATATATATATATATCTATATATATATATATATATATATATATATATACCTAAAGAAATATACATGGGCCATATATATATATATATATATATATATATATATATATATATATATATACCTAAAGAAATATACATGGGCCATATATATATATATATATATATATATATATATATATATATATACCTAAAGAAATATACATGGGCCATATATATATATATATATATATATATATATATATATATATATATAATACCCACGCGTTTTTTATTTATATATATATATAATATATAACATATATAATTCTTATATATATATATATATATATATATATATATATATATATATATTTTATATATATATTATATATATATATATATATATATATATATATAAAATATATATATATATAAAAGAATTATATATGTTATATATTATATATATATAATAAAAAACGCGTGGGGTTATATATATATATATATATATATATATATATCTATATATATATTATATATATATATAGTATTACCCCTTCTTCTTTCTCTCTCTTCATTTATCATCTTCTTCTTCCTCATTTACTTCCTTACCTACCAGAGAGAGGAGAGAGAGGTCTAGGCAAGTGCAACTTGCTTCATGGAGGAACTCTAATTTTATTGCTTCATTCTCTTCTTACAGCATTTTAACTTACTTTAGAACTTGGCATTTCCTCTTTTTATGGCTAGATTCTTGTAGATCTATATTTACATTATTTTTGGATTTCTTGGGTTTTGATCTACTTAACCTTGTTATTTCCGAGTTTTGATGGTTCCATGTTGTAGATAATTTCGTTCTACCCCATTTTGACCTATGGAAGTTCGAATTTGGGCTCCGGATGATGGAGTTGTGGAGCTTGAGAACTTGGCTCTCATGGTGTTCTTCTTCTCAGAAATTTGGAGAAGATGAACTGTGCTTAGACTTGACTTGACTGCATGGCAATCCATGCGGCAAGTGATTCGGCCGCATGGGACTCTCAGCCGCATATGCTGGATCTCACTTCCTGAGCCGCATGGGCTCATTCCCCATCAGTCGCATATGCGCCCATTTCCTTGGCCGCATGAACTCTAGCATTTGCGGACCGCATAGGCCCTGATCCTCGAGCCGCATGAGAACCCAGATTTAGCCGCATGGACTTCTCTCCTAAACTGAATTGAGCCGCATAAACCCCCTGCTCCTTTTCAGCCGCATGTGTCCTTTCTCCTGAGCCGTATGGACCCATGTCTTCTCGGCCGCATATGATCCATATATATATATATATATATATATATATATATATATATATATATATATATATATATATGGCCCATGTATATTTCTTTAGGTATATATATATAAAAAATATATATATATATATATATATATATATATATATATATATATATATATATATGGCCCATGTATATTTCTTTAGGTATATATATATATATATATATATATATATATATATATATATATATATACATTAAAAAAAAAAATATATATATATATATATATATATATATATATATATATATATATATATATGCAATGAAAACAAGTTAAATCGGGACCTATATATACATGACAATATATATACACAAAAGACTTACTACTATATATATGTGGCAACATATATAGGAAACAAAAGACTTATTAATGTAGCTTGTGTACAAGAGATTGAGTTGGCTATTTATATAACATAAATATCTAGGAAAAAAATAATATATATATATATGAAAGACTTACTGTTAGCATCATAAGGAAGGGTTTTGGTAAGGAATACCTTATTGTTGCATGTATGGAATACTAGGGTATGCTCATGTGCGTATGCAAGAAGTGATCATACATAACTTATACAGATTAACTTAGTAAAATGAAGAAAAGAAAAGGGAAGAATGTATACCTATAGGAAACAGAAGCGTCCCCGATCATGCCAAGCTTGGAAGACTGTGCTCTTCATCTTCGTGGAAGGTCGCACGTGCCTCAGAGGGTGCGATGCGACCCTGTGAGGAGGGCAGCACAGGGTGCACGGCGAGGGGCAGTGGCGACAGCGAAGGAGAGGTTTTTGAAGGTCGTCGGGTGCGAGGGGGCTGTCTATGCCTCGTACGTGGCCGCAAGGCGAAGGGGGTCTTCAGCAGCCACAGCAGCAATGCTGCTTGGAAAGGCAATAATAGCAGCGGTTTGCTGCTTTTCGGTGGTCGATGGCTTCCCTGGCAGCTGCCGACAGTGGGGGCCTCTCCTGTTGGTCCCCCTGACGGCGGGGATGCGGCATCAGAGCAACTGCAGCAGTAGCGAGCTAAGGCACGGCTGCCAGGCGAAGGTGGTAGGGGCTCTAGTGGAGGAGGAAGGAGGAAAGGTTTTGGTGGCTGTCTGCTATGAGAAGGTGGTAGAGGAGAGGAGGAAGATGAAGATGGAGATGGTGAAGGTGATGAAGGAGTTAGAGGGTGTTGTGCTCGGCTAGAAGGTGGTGGAGCAGAAGCTTGGAAAGGAGATGGAGGAGTCGACCGTGGTGAAGGAGGATGAGGGGGGCGGCCATAGAGTGGTGAGGAGGAAGGAGTTGTGGGGGAGATAATGATGGTGAAAATGAAGAGGGGGTGGGGGGGAGTGCTGTCGGCTAGAGGAGGAGAGAGAGTTGTTGTGATGAGAGAGGAGAAGAATGAGAGGTGTGAGTTTGAAAGAGAGAGAGAGGAGAGAGTGGTCGGCTGCAGTGAGGGGGAGGAGAGAGAGGGTGTGAAGAAAGTGTAGAGAGAGGAATTGTGAGTGTGTGTTTGAATTAAAGTGAAGTGAGAGAGAGTGTGTGTTGTTGCCATGTGATTGGACAAGAGAAGGGGGTATGTCATGGATAGCTTTCCAACGCATCCTATGGCTTGGCCCAAAGAGGATAATTGGATGGTGATGGTTTACATTGATTCAATTAGGAATTATTTTCTAATTTCCATGGTTAATAACTGTCCATTAGGTTTATTAGTGAGATTCGGTAATTGGATGGTGATGGTTTACATTGATTCAATTAGAAATTATTTCCTAATTTCCATGGTTAATAACTGTCCATTAGGTTTATTAGTGAGATTCGATGAGGGGGATTGGTGGAGAATGGTGTTGGGTGTTTTGTGGGTGTCATGAAAGTGGTCATATGAAATTGGGTTAGGTCGGTTTGGTTTAGAATGGGTCAAATTGGGTTTGTTGTCACCATGACCCTAATTTAAGTCATCGATGATCATGGATAAATAAATAGCATGTAGGGACTCAAATGAATGTGACTCATCTGGCATGTGCATAGTAGGCTCAATGTGGGTCGTGTCCATATCTTGGGTTGAGAAGTTTGGGTTAAAATTGTGTCTCAAATTGGAAGTAAATGTGACTCCGTGATGCGTCTTGTGTCACGAAAGTTGCGCGATAAAAATGATATGGCCAAAAAGGTACCCTTTTAGGCATGGTAAAATAATAATGAATGATCAAATTCTAACATGATCAAAATCAAGGTTTAGAGCCAGTACAAAATGATACGGTCGTAATTAAATAAAATTGTGACTAAAATCCGATAAGAAATCGTTTAGACATAACTCTTGCGAATACGGCTAAATTTAAATCATATAACACGACGTGGTCAAAATTATTTAGACACAACTATTATGATTATAAGTGTTAAATTATGATAGCGATATAAATGGTACGACTAAGATTAAAACAAAAGATTTGAAAATTTAACTTTACCATAAATTAAATTTATATATAAGCGAAAATCAAGTTCAAAAATTGATTTGAGACATAAACAAATTGTTTGAAGTCATATGCATGGTCAAAATAAAATGACAAAACATAATCGAAATTATTTAGATGTAGCTAAAGGTCTAGTCATGACCAAAAGAACCAAAATTTAGTTAGGCATGTCCAAGTCAGAAATTAAAATTATTTAGGCTTTACTAGTATGGCTAGAAATAAATTTCAAAACACAGTTAATCAAAATTTGGTCAAAATAAAATAGTCACTATTACTGGGGTCACTGATGATAAACATAAAAATGAAAGGACTAAAAATAATTAAATCAATAATTTAAAACTTTACTTGACTAAAAATCAAATTTGTGAATAAATCAAATTCTAAAATTGCTTTGAAACATGATAAAAGGAAATAAGTCATTTATGTACGATTGTGATTAAGATCAAAATCTTTCAGAGATAAAGACTCAATCATGATAGTATGATCATTATTAAGTTAGACATGACCATAATAGTATCAAAATAATTTAAATGTACTACACTTAGCCAAGAGAACCAAAAATTGACATAACAAGTTAAGTCAATATCAAAAAATCATCAAGTCACGATAACAATGTAATTTAAGTGATATAATTGTAAGTGAAATCTAATATATGGTTTTATTGAAATTGAATAGTAATTATAAGGATAAAAGGAAACATCAAATCACTACTACAAGACTTAGGAAAAAAATCAAACGATAGAAGGAAATCAGACGTTGGTTACATTATTGGATATGCATGAAAGTTATAGCTTGCCAATAATCATCTCATTGATACCTCATATGGTACCAGTCCTATGGACTAGCTAAACTAACTAAATTCACAGCACTAAGAAAACCCAAAGAGAAAAAAACAATTATCTCAAGCACTATAACTAATTCTATCCCGAACTAAAATATTAACTAAAATCTAATTGCAAATCCTTAAAAATTTCTATTGTATCATTCCATGATTTCAAAAAAATTTAAAACCAAAATAATCAACATTTGAATCCTCACATTGTCAATCTTCTAACAATATTTCGGACTCAACTGCTCATTTGACTTAACTATTCTGCAACAAACCTTCTTAATGTTCCAGAGTTTTCCTAACCATGCTCTTGTCTCTATTCCTCTCTGACTCTACTTATGGCTTTTTATATCCCCCCATAACACGTCCCATAAAATTGGTCACCTTACGGAATCGCTAGATTCTTCAATTAGAAAAAAATCCGGTATGAGATCAATGCAATACAGTATGAGATCAATGCAATACAGTAATACAAAGTAAAGTTCAATTACAATGTACTTACCTTTGTCCTTGCAAATTAATCTGTCTCAAAGTCCACCTATAATAGTGCAAGAATAGATTAGATTCTTATTGATGGCAACTTAACTCACTAATAGTCTATGTCACTAGTAATAGTATATGTGCTAGCTAACCTTCTATAATAAAAATTCTAGTAGATATACTTTAACTATATTTTTAACAAAATCATTTTAAATATTGTTAGTTGAAATATTGGTAAAAATATTTATATCCATAGCAACTACAGATAATTTTATAACATATTTATAGTAACAATATTTAACTAATACTATATACTAGAAAAGATGGATTTTATTTTAATCACAATTATTTAGTAGCTAACTTTTGCAAATATTACTAAGAATTTAATACAAGATAATAATCATAAAATATCAATGATGATAGTATTACTAATATTATGAACAACTTAGCCAGATGTAGCTAATTTAAATATTAGATTAGACAACTCTCTAATAGAATGCTAGAACATTACATCTATAAATTTGGAAAATATAGCTATTATTGTAAAGCAAAGAGAAGGAGATGAAGGAAATTATTTTTTATTCACTTGTGTTGATCAACTTGACAAGGGCCTCTTATATAGGCTTACAAATGAGGTTACTATCACGATGACAATTAGAAAGAATAATGCTAAAAGTTATAAGTTATGGATGACCAAAAAATATAAGTTATAGACACCAAATAATAATGGTGATTTATCCATATTTACAACACTCCCCCTTGGATATACACCATTAATTAGTTGGTGGTGTATGCGCATTTGTTGACTCATTAAAACCTTACTAAGAAAAAAACCAGTGAAAAAATCTTAGTTAAGGAAAAAGAGTCCAGCACGCAAAACTCAAAAATATTATGTACAAGTCATACTCTCCCTCGATACAATAGATCTGAGACAGCTAGTTTGTCTGATGCTTAAGTCATCGCATGCCTATTCCGTATACCAACTTCAGACAAACTAGTTGTTTCAGATCTATTTTATCGAGGGGGAGTATGACTTTTACATAATATTTTTGAGTTTTGCGTGTTGGACTCTTTTTCCTTAACTAAGATTTTTTCCACTGGGTTTTTTTCTTAGTAAGGTTTAACGAGTCAACAAATGCGCATACACCACCAACTAATTAATAATGTATATCCAAGGGAGAGTGTTGTAAATATGGATAAATCACCATTATTATTCGGTGTCTATAACTTATGCCTTTTGGTTATCCATAACCTATGGCTTTTAGCATTATTCTTTTTAATTGTCATCGCGGTAGTAACCTCATTTCTAAGCCTATATAAGAGGGTCCTTGTCAAGTTGATCAACACAAGTGAATGAAGAAATAATTTCCTCCATCTCCTTCTCTTTGCTTTACAATAATAGCTATATTTTCAAATTTATAGATGTAATGTTCTAGCATTCTATTAGAGAGTTGTCTAATCTAATATTTAAATTAGCTACATCTGGTTAAGTTGTTTATATTATTAGTAATACTATCATCATTGATATTTTATGACTATTATCTTATATTAAATTCTTAGTAATATTTGCAAAAGTTAGCTACTAAATAATTATGATTAAAATAAAACCCATCTTTGCTAGTATATAGTATTAGTTAAATATTGTTACTATAAATATGTTATAAAATTGTTTGTAGTTGCTATGGATATAAATATTTTTACCAATATTTCAACTAACAATATTTAAAATAATTTTGTTAAAAATATAGTTAAAATATATCTACTAGAATATTTATTATAGAAGGTTAGCTAGTACATATACTATTACTAGTGACATAGACAATTAGTGAGTTGAGTTCCCATCAATAAGAATCTAATCTATTCTTGCACTATTATAGGTGGACTTTGAGACAGATTAATTTGCAAAGACAAAGGCAAGTACACTACGATTGAACTTTACTTTGTATTACTCTATTGCATTGATTTTATACTGGACACGACGTTACACAATATGGTCTTGTGCTCTTGTTTATGTTCTATGTACTTTACATGTGTCTGGGGAGGGAAAAATACTACAGGTGTGTGACCAAACCCAAAATAAATTCATGTTAATAGCTTAGGCCTCGCACCGTGCACGTGGGACTTAAGCCGTACCATTATTCATGTGCCATGTACCCTGTGATACCCAAGCTGGTCACGCATTCTGGACGTATTTCAAAATATTGCACATGTCAGATTCCTTGTTATATTTCATGTTCAGGTTCAGGTCATGTATTTATTTTCCCGTACTTCATGTTCTTTATTTTTCTTATACTCGTTGCATTATAATTTTACATTATACATGTTCTTTTCGTAGTGTTGTACCTTGCTCCTTTCCTGACTGGATACGTTGCAGGTGTCAATGTTTTCTACCTTCGCATTTATGCCCTAGATGATGAAGCGATGGTTAGCTAGCCAGGAGGCTACGAGGAGATCAGTGATGAGTTAGGACATTGATGTACATATTTACTTTTAAATTTGTTGAAGTTGTACTATAAAGTTACAGTGATATGAAATATTATTTTAGCATATGATCAGATACTGTGATGTGATTTAATGATGTGACTTGAGATATTAGATACTTAGTACAGCTTACTACGTTGTGTCTTTCAACGTAGGCTGGGCGTGTCTGACCCATATCCGAATATTTAGGAGCGGATCGTGACACATTTTTAGTGGTGGCCCATGCAAGTCCGTCCAATGGTGCTTAGGACTAGAGTACCATTGAAAACCTGCGATATATGATTGATCGATCACAGCTTAGGCCGATTGTATGGTTACACCTATCTACTATTCTTGTTTTCCTAATATTATTTTTCTATCACTATTAATTTCTAAAATTCTCTAGGGACTAGACCAGTTTGACTCTTCTTTTAGCCAACCTCTCACCAATGACTAATATTCTCAAATCCCCAAACTTCTTTGATGATTTTGTTATATTACTCTAATATGGTCTTATTTGATCAATTCAAAAATTCTATCACGAGGTCCTAGACTAACTACTTATTCCAACTTGCCTATCTAGTTTCCCAAACTTTTCGTTAACCTTAAGGAATTATTTTCTCAAAATAATTCCATTATAGGTTGGCATTCCTTAGGTAGTCCTCTAGAGACATAAATATTTTTCTCTAGTTCTTCCATTCAATTTGAAGTCATAATATTTCTATCAGTCAGAGTCGTGTTCATCCATTGAATAGGGAAAGGTCATGAAACAGATACTCCACTTAACTTCAGTCATTTCTTTTCTTCTACTAGTAGGTAATTCTTTGATTCTCAGAGACTTGGTAGATAAAACAGATATCACGTTACTTTCCATCATGATTATGACTTTTATAACTCATTCGAATTTTCATAAACTCCTTTGGAATTCCTATGGATAAAGTTGAGAAAATATTCGACAGCCTACGATGACGTGGCAGATGCGCACTGTAGTCATTTATCTGGATTATGGAGACTGCAAGTTCACTGCAGTCAGCTGCGCACTGGCGAGGCATGAGCTCAAAGTTAAAGTAATTTCAGGTATTCATAGGATCTCGAATATTATTGAGACTTTCCTAAATTTATAATGTTTTGACCTCTTGAGATGTTTCGACAATCCTAGATGAAGTTGATAGAATATTCGATAATTTATTATTATATGTGTCATGTATACCATAGGTTTACTGCAGCCAGATGTACACTACACTAGCGGGACATGAACTCTAGGCGAAGTGACTTCGGATATGTGAGGTTTCCGGATACTATTGAGACTATATCCATGTTATATATCTTGTTTTACCTTTTGTCATTGACAACTTTACTGGAAATTATCTTAACTTGTTTAAATTTCGGCCTTACTTGAATTTTTAGCAACTGCTCTCATTTTATGTTTCTATAGAAATTTCTTTCGATTTATCTAGAAACTTATTAGGGCTATTCTCTCAACTCCTATTGGCCCAATATTTTTTATTTAACTTTAGTATTGCATGTATTTTGTAAATAGTTCTATAAATTGGTAGTTATATATGTACTATAGATAGTTATGTATATTAGATACAAGGTATACAACTACGGATATATATATGGGTATATATGTATATGGTTGATAGCTATATAGATATACTGGGGAAAAACATAGATAGGTTACCTAGATCATTTTAAATATTCTTCGGAACTAGCATTTTCAATTACGTCAGAATAAGAAATGTGGTAGAGAAGGATCTTGGGTAAGTAATAAGAGAATTATAGATTACAGAACATGTGATTTATTCTAGAGGAAGAAGATACGACCCTAGCTGGTGCTTACTAGTAGTGCCTAAACACCGGATTTTTTTCTAAATGAAGAATCCAGCAATTCCGTAAGGTGACCAATTTTATGGGACATGTGTTATGGGGGGATATAAAAAGCCATAAGTAGAGTCAGTGAGGAATAGAGACAAAAGCATGGTTAGGAAAACTCTGGAACATTAAGAAGGTTAGCTGCAGAATAGTTAAGGGAATCGAGCAGTTGAGTCCGAAATATTGTTAGAAGATTGACAATGTGAGGATTCCAATATTGATTATTTTGGTTTTAAAATTTTCGAAATCATGGAATGATTCAATAGAAATTTTAAAGGATTTGCAATTAGATTTTAGTCAATATTTTAGTTCGGGATAGAATTAGTTATAATGCTTGAGATAATTGTCTTTTTCTCTGTGGGTTTTCTTAATGCTGTTAATTTAGTTAGTTTAACTAGTCCATAGGACTGGTACCATATGAGGTATCAATGAGATGATTATTGGCAAGCTATATCCTTCATGCATATCCTATCATGTAACCAACATCTGATTTCCTTCTATCGTTTGATTTTTTTTTCCTAAGTCTTGTAGTAGTGATTTGATGTTTCCTTTTAACCTCATAATTACTATTCAATTTCAATAAAACCATATATTAGATTTTGCTTACAATTATATCACTTAAATTACATTGTTATCGTGACTTGATGATTTTTTGATATTAACTTAACTTGTTATGTCAATTTTTGGTTCTCTTGGCTAAGTGTAGTACATTTAAATTATTTTGATAATATTATGGTCATGTCTAACTTAATAATGATCATACTATCATGATTGAGTCTTTATCTCTGAATGATTTTATCTTAATCACAATCGTACATAAATGACTTATTTCCTTTTATCATGTTTCAAAGCAATTTTAGAATTTGATTTGTTCACAAATTTGATTTTTAGTCAAGTAAAGTTTCAAATTATTGATTTGATTATTTTTAGTCCTTTTATTTTTATGTTTATCACTAGTGACCCTAGTAATAGTGACTATATTATTTTGACCAAATTTTGATTAACTGTGTTTTGAAATTTATTTCTAGCCGTACTAGTAAAGCCTAAATAATTTTAATTTCTGACTTGGACATGCCTAACTAAATTTTTGGTTCTTTTGGTCATGACTATAGACCTTTGGCTACATCTAAATAATTTCGATTATGTTTTGTCATTTTATTTTGACCATGCATATGACTTCAAACAATTCGTTTATGTCTCAAATCAATTTTTGAACTTGATTTTCGCTTATATATAAATTTGATTTATGGTAAAGTTAAAATTTCAAAATCTTTTGTTTTAATCTTAGTCGTACCATTTATATCGCTATCATAATTCAACACTTATAATCATAATAGTTGTATCTAAATAATTTTGACCACGTCGTGTTATATGATTTAAATTTAGTCGTAGTCGCAAGAGTTATGCCTAAACGATTTCCTATCGGATTTTAGTCACAATTTTATTTAATTACGACCGCATCATTTTGTACTGGCTCTAAACCTTGATTTTGATCATGTTAGAATTTGATCATTCATTATTATTTTACCATGCCTAAAAGGGTGCCTTTTTGGCCATATCATTTTTATCGCGCAACTTTCGTGACACAAGACCGATCACGGAGTCACGTTTACTTCCAACTTGATTTTGAGACACAATTTCAACCCAAACTTCTCAACCCAAGATATGAACACGGCCCACATTGAGCCTACTATGCACATGCCGGATGTGTCCCATTCATTTGAGTCCCTACATGCGATTTATTTATCCATGATCATCTATGACTTAAATTAGGGTCATGCTGACAACAAACCCAATTTGACCCATTCTAAACCAAACCGACCTAACCCAATTTCATATGATTACTTTCATGACACCCACAAAACACCCAACACCATTCTCCACCAATCCCCCTCACTGAATCTCACTAATAAATCTAATGGACAGTTATTAACCATGGAAATTAGGAAATAATTCCTAATTGAATCAATGTAAATCAGCACCATCCAATTACCGAATCTCACTAATAAACCTAATGGACAGTTATAAACCAGGGAAATTAGGAAATAATTCCTAATTGAATCAATGTAAACCATAATTATCATCTTTGGGCCAAGCCATGGGATGCCTTGGAAAGCTATCCATGACATATCCCCTTCTCTTGTCCCATCACATGGCAACAACACACACACTCTCTCTCTCTCTCTTTCTCTTCACTTTAATTCAAACACACACTCACATTTCCTATGTCCACACTTACCTCACACCCTCTCTTATCCCCCCTCACTGCAGCCGACCACTCTCTCCCCTCTCTCTCTTTCAAACTCACACCTCTCATTCTTCTCCTCTCTCATCATAATAACTCTCTCTCCCCCTCTAGCGGACAGCACTCCCCCCACCCCCCTCTTCATTTTCACAATCATCATCTCCCCCACAACTCCTCCTTCCTCCTTACTACTCCATGGCCGCCCCCCTCATCCTCCTCTTCACCATGGCCGACTCCTCCATCTCCTTCCCCAAGCTTCTGCTCCACCACCTTCTAGCCTAGCACAGCACCCTCTAACTCCTTCATCACCTTCACCATCTCCATCTTCATATTCCTCCTCTTCTCCACCACCTTCCCCTAGCCGACAGCCACCAAAACCTCTCCTCCTTCCTCCTCCACTAGAGCCCCCACCACCTTCATCTGGCAGTCGCGCCTTAGCTCGCTGGTGCTGTGGTTGCTCTGCTGCCACATCCCCGCCGTCAGGGGGACCACCAGGAGGGGCCCCCACCAGTGGCAGCAGCCAGGGAAGCCGTCGACCACCGGACAGCAGCAAACTGCTGCTATTGCTGCCGTTCCAAGCAGCATTACTGCTGTGGCTGCTGAAGACCCCCCTTCGCCTTGCGGC